>CM062294.1:86330532-86505498 GCA_031216915.1 Pictodentalium vernedei
TTCACACAAGAATAATGCAATCAGCATGAAACTCAAACTTGATCTGTAAGTCATCATTCTATAGTAGTTTACCAAAAATGAAATCATTCCGTTGAAGCGTTTCCAAAAAACTCCGGAAAACTAAAGTGTGACTGACAGACTGACAGACATACAGACTGACGGATGGACGGAGTGCAAACCTATAGTCCCCTGCGGCGATGCCGGTAGGGGACTAATAAAACTCCAGTAAATATACTACTCAAAGTTTGTGAAGCACCAAATATTGGACACATCATTGTGAAATTTGCTAGTGACATATTTGCAATATTTTTGGTGGATATGATTTGAGGAATGTATTGCGATGGTCCCCAGTGTTTACATTAGCTCTCTTGATAGGCAGGCCTTTCGTGGCAGTCATGGAAAGCATGTACCCCTAGATTTTCATGACGTTTTCGTGTACTGTCTACATGTACATGACATGTGTAGGGTATTCAATCTTCATTTCAACACAAACCCTTGTGATTTAATGATTAAATATGGCAAATGCAAATGTATAAGAAGACATTTGTCTGAAGCAGAAATGTGGCAGGCTGTAGGGATGGTGGAGCAAGGGACCCATCGTCAGGTTGATGAAGCCCTTGGTGTGCACCATACGGAAAACACCAGAGCCTGGGCAAGATTTCAGCAGTATGGCACACCAGTAAGACGGCATGGTGGTGGCAGAGACATGGCAACATCTGCTGCTGAAGACTGGTTTTTGATCATTAAGGCCCGAAGGAACCACTTTGCCACAACAACCCTGCTTTGCAGTGACCCTGAGAATGCATCCGGTTTAAATGTTTCGAGGCAGACTGTCCGGGCAAGGTTGCACGAAAGTGGTCTCCGAGCGAGAAGACCATGTATTCGCATTCCACTGTCCCAGAACCACCTCCAGGCACGATATGAATGGGCCATGGATCACGTTGGATGGACCAGAGAAGATTGGCGGCCTGTCATTTTTACAGATGATTCAAGGTACTGCCTAGACCACACAGATAGGGTGTGGAGAAGACCAGGAGAGTGATTCCATGCAGCCAACATTGCCGAGCATGACCGCTATGGTGGAGGGTCAATCATGGTCTGGAGCGGCATCAGCAGGGATGGATGTACAGAGCTCTGTGTCCTTGAATGTGGTCCATTGACTGCACAGCGGTATACTGATGAGATCTTGGATGTCCACGTCAGATTCTATACATCAGGGTTCCTGCACCTGACCTGACATGAAATTCCAGGCTTTTCCAGGTCATATACACCCCAAATTCAAGGAGTTTCAAGGCTAATAGAAAGTTAAATTCAAGGTTTTTCCAGGCTTATCGTAGTTGAACCACTCGAACCGACTCGGACTTATTTCATTCATTTCAACTCGGCACGCAATGCTTCATTTTTCAAGGCTTTTCCAGGCCCCGGGAGCCAAATCAAGGCTTTTCAAGGCCTTGAATTTCATTTTTGAAATTCCAGGCTTTTCCAGGCTTTTCAAGGCCCGCAGGAACCCTGTACATGTGCAGTGGGTGATAAATTCATTCTGATGGGCGATAACGCCCGTCCTCATGTTGGCCATGCTGTCGGGGAGTACTGACAGTGGGAGGGGATTGAGCGTATGGACTGGCCAGCAAGATCTCCTGACCTCAATCCAATCGATCATGTCTGGAATGAGTTGCAGCTTGCAATTTCAGCCTGTCCAGTCCAGCCAAGAAGAGTCCAGGAGCTTGGCACCATGTTCGTCCAAGAATGGAACAACATCCCACAAAGGACCACCAGGAACCTGACTGGGAGCATGAGAAGGCGTTGTCAAGCTGTAATTAACAGTAATTGGTCTCATACTCGATATTGAACCCATTCCAGTTCGATCCGTCAACGTTTTGGCAAATTTGAAAGATTTCCTCTTTTACCAAATATAGAACCTTAGTGAGCACGCTCACATACCCCACGTGCCCCGATATTTCAAGCTCTAATCATTTTTTAAAAATAAACATAGATTCTAGGAATACTGCAGAAAACAGTGTTCTGTAGTTTCAACGGTATTGAAAGAATTCAAGCAGAATTAATTTTAATTGAAATGTGGAGCCATGTTAAGATTTAATGATACCAACCATGTTAGACTAACATACCAAAAATCAGCTCAATATCTGGAAGCGTGTAGGAAAAAAGACCGCAAAACTAATTTTGATGAACTTTTCAAAGTTCAAGAGCCGTAATTTCGGTAAAAATCAGTGGAGCGGAACAAAATGCAAATTTGATCTGTAGGCCACCATGTCAGACTAACATATCAAAAATCAGCTCGATATCTGGAAGCGTGTAGAAAAAAGTCTGAAAAACTGTAATTTTGATGAATTTTTCCAAGTCCAAGGTAGGGCTGTCGCGACTATCATTTTTTGTAATCGACTAATCGTGACCAGTAATCGACGGTTAGTCAATTAATAGTCTCTTCCCATGATTTTTTTGCAAATCATTCTTCTGTTCGTAAAACTCTGAAAATGACAATGGCACCAGTGTGTTCAGACGAAGTGGGGTTGTGGGAACAACAAATCGGTCCCGACTGAAGCTACATGTAGTCCAATCTTGGACCCACAGTCCGTAATATAATTTTTGGAGTTGGTACGTCCTGTAGGACGTACCAACCCCAAAAATAATATTACTGACTGCGGGTCCAAGTTTGAACTAGATTGAAGCCGATGAATTAAAATGAATTTACCAAAGACTGTTCCTGCATATGTTTCCTTTCTGCAATAAGTTTCTCCAAATTTTGAACATTGAGATCTATGCATTCCCTCGTCAGTTGTTAAAATTGGATCTTAGTCTGAAGTTCCGAACTTTGAGAAGTGATCTGACGTTTTGACTTTCGTCATAATTTTGTCACTTCTGCGCTTTGGGTTTTCCAATGGGTGCATTCGTGTGTCCAAGACTGGAGAAATTCAGAAGAATCTATTCTTCTCGAGTAACTGTGAGTGTTCTTTCTTACAGTCAGTGACAGTCGTAAGTCTTCCGGATATGAATGTTAACTATGGTTAGATATTTCAAGTTATTCACCTTCATTGATCATTCACTGCACAAAACAATGCAATTTAGCACGTGTAGTAGACGTGTACCACCTTGAAAATGAACGACGATCGACTAAAAATAAAAAACGTCGACTACTTCAATAGTCGACGGTTAGTCGACTAATCGAATAATCGCGACAGCCCTAGTCCAAGGGCCGTAATTTCGGTAAAAATCAGTGGAGCGGAACAAAACGCAAACTTGTTCTGTAGGCCACCATGTTAGACTAACATACCAAAAATCAGCACAATATCTGGAAGCGTGTAGGAAAAAAGTCCGCAAAACTGAAATTTTGATGAACTTTTCAAAGTTCAAGGGCCGTAATTTTGGTAAAAATCAGTGGAGCGGAACAAAATGCAAACTTGATCTGTAGGCCACCATGTTAGACTCACATACCAAAAATCAGCTCAATATCTGGAAGCGTGTAGAAAAAAAGTCCGGAAAACAAGTAGGACTGACTGACGGACTGACGGACGGACCAGTCAAAAACATTATACCCCTGCAACTTCGTTGCATGGGGTATAATAATATCCACGTTCCATGGTTATCGTTTTCAAAAGCCAAAAAAATGTCAAGCACAATTAAAATCTTAATTTCTGTACTTAAATCATTAAAGATATAATTAAATAAAAAATATATACACTTTTCTTTACAATATTTCAATTAAAACATAAAACAGGTAATTGGATATACATAGTGCTTAGCAAACTTTGAGTAGTATATATAACTATGAGGTTTGATTTTTACTATGGAATGTGTACTGCTTGCACTCACAAGGGAAAAACAGCACTTTCAAATTTTAAACTAGAGTGGTGTCATTTGTGTACTAAGCACACTATAGTATATCCCCGCATTCGCATTTGTGATTATTGTCGGGGACGAATCAAAAATCCAAAACCTTTATGCACATCTACAGACACTATTGATTAACATGAACACACTTTTAGTGTTTTGAATTGAAACCCCTAGGAGTTTTTCTCTGGAAACCATTCCTCTAACGACAAAAATGGTGTCCCTTGCACCCCTCGGGGCCAAATAAAAAATCCAAAGCCTTTATGCACATCTACAGACCCTATTGATTAACATGAACACACTTTCAGTGTTTCGAATTGAAACCCCTAGGAGTTTTTCTCTGGAAACCATTCCTCTAATGACAAAAATGGTGCCCCTTGCGCCCCTCGGGGCCGAATCAAAAATCCAAAGCCTTTATGCACATCTACAGACCCTATGAATGAACATGAACACACTTTCAATGTTTCGAATTGAAACCCCTAGGAGTTTTTCGCCGGAAACCATTCTTCTAACGACAAAAGTGGTGCCCCTTGCACCCCTCGGGGCCGAATCAAAAATCCAAAACCTTTATGCACATCTACAGACCCTATTGATTAACATGAACACACTTTTAGTGTTTCGAATTGAAACCCCTAGGAGTTTTTGTCTGGAAACCATTCCTCTAACGACAAAAATGGTGCCCCTTGCACCCCTCGGGGCCAAATCAAAAATCCAAAACGTTTATGCAAATCTACAGATCCTACTAATGAACATGAACACACTTTCAGTGTTTCTAATTGAAACCCCTAGGAGTTTTTCGCCGGAAACCATTCCTCTAACAACAAAACTGGTGCCCCTTACGCCCCCGAGGGCCGAATCAAAAATCCAAAACCTTTATGCACATCTACAGACCCTATGAATGAACATGAACACACTTTCAATGTTTCGAATTGAAACCCCTAGGAGTTTTTCGCCGGAAACCATTCCTCTAACGACATAAGTGGTGCCACTTACGCCCCCGAGGGCCGAATCAAAAATCCAAAACCTTTATGCACATCTACAGACCCTATGAATGAACATGAACACACTTTCAATGTTTCGAATTGAAACCCCTAGAAGACGGACGGACGAAGACGACCAATATATCCCCGCATTTTTTCAAATGCGGGGATAATTATTTGAGGACTGACAACTGGTTTCTGCAACAGCCACTGGCCTAAATCAAAACAGATTCTTGTGAAACAGGGCAAATTTTACAGTATCTTTGACTAAATCATGACTGCAGCACAGGTATGAAGTAGAGCATGGATATAAAGCTAAGTCCAGCCAAGTGTTTATATCAATGTTGCCCACTTTAGAGGACTTTGACCACAGGCACTGGTGAACAGGTCCTATTCTACCAGTAAAACAGAACTTGTGTATCAGAGTAAACAAGGGCTATGCTACGCATGACATGTGCCCTCTCCCCTCCCACCCCACTTCCATAATGCAAAGATGAGCATATTTTATTACTAGGTATATACACGTGAGGGGTTTAAGCCTTTGTTTTACAGCATGCAGAGGAAATCCAACACCGGTAGTGATTGTAAGACCCATGTATACCCGTTACAAAATGTTGGTGATGAAAGGACTATTCACACGGGTGATGTGGAACTGTTATTATTCTTTGTTTTGCAGCAGGGAAATTCAACCGCCTTCCCCAGTGGCAATCGTGGGGGCCACAAATACCCTTGTACTAATTCTGGGGACAATCTTACCATCCACTTGGGAGATGTAGAAGAAACACACACAATGCCAGATTTTGGGGAATTTCCATCTATTTTTTTTTCAACTGTACGAATCTGAAATCCAACCCCTTAGTGACAATTATGAGGCCCACATAATGTGCCAATGTTGGTGAAGATCGGACCATCAACATGGGAGAAGATGTAGAACAAAGAGACATGTGAACAAACCGTCTAAAATAATATGAATCCACCAAGTGAATCAAAGGAAAATAATAGTAAATATAGAAGCAAGGGTTCTTCTGTTCTGCTGTGCGATCAGATCTATGAAAAGGCACAACCAAGCCCAGAGATGAAAGTGACTGATGTCAAAAATCCCGTAAAGTGTAAATCGTAGAGTAAAGCGAGGCAAATACAACTAACGTAGGCCAGGGGTCGCTCTAGGGTTGGAGATGCTACGAGATTGATTCACACATTTATTTACCTGAAACTGAAAAATGTTGATGGCAGTAACTGATTTTGAATTAATGTCGGAACATTTTCTGAAATGTACTTTCGTTTTTGCATGTCGTTTTGAGGCTTTTTTGCCATTATTTTCACTGTCGTTTTCTTTTGCACACCAAGTACACTTTACTTTTCTAATCATTATTAGAATCCTTTTCTTGAAATCAGCCCTAATGAACTGATTTTTGATTCCTTTATCAACAAATGATATATCCTCCTGTCCTTTCCAATGGGTCACTTTGAAAGCGTGTTCTTCATTGAGCACTGAATACACACAAGAAACAAGAAATTCCATTGGTTGAACTCTCACACAATTTCACTTCTTGAATATGACTGTCCAATCAGCATTAATTTAATATTTATTTATTTATTTATTGATGTTTAAGGTCACATATTTATGCACAATGGCTAATCATGACCGTGACAGTTTTACGGGTGGAGGAAGCCGGAGTACCCGGAGAGAACCACCGAGCAACAACGAGCAGCTGCCAGCTCCCCAACATCGTAACTCCGCACTGCAGAACAGGTAGGGTTAGATTGGTTGAAGACATGCGTACCATTGACGTGCAGTACGCCTTAGTACACGGCGTCATCGTGCCCCCACGTGGGCAATGGAGATGAAGTGTCTTGCCCAAGGACACAACGCGGTTGCCGCAGGTGGGATTCGAACCGAGGACCTCTCGGCTTGCAGCCTGCACATCTACCTACTGAGCCACCGCGTTCCCATCAGCATTAATACACAAACGATGTTGGTTTGACTTTCAACAATTACTAAAATATGAAAAATGTAACTACAAGTGGAATGGAAAAGTCGATTACCAAAAAAAAACAACAGACTTTGGGTTGCATAAATGAAAGTGTCAATGACACTGTAGCTCAACTTGTCAAGACAAAGACATGTACATGTATAGTATGTGACACAGCAATGACAAACATCTAGGTAATGACCTGATAACAAAGGTACATATAAAGTATTGTAATGGTCTGTACATAAATACTGACCGTTGCCTGTAACAAATGTATAGGTAAAGTATTGTAAAGGTGGGTGACAGTCAGATGCTAAACTAGAAAAGAAAACTTTGAGTCCCAGAGTGGGTCTGACTGAATTCCAAAATATTTGTTTTCATAGCACAGTGATAACAAAGGCACCCCAAAACACACTCATTCCTGTCCCAACGTGAAAACAAAGGTACCCAAGAAGTTTCGTGAAGATCAGTTCACAAATATAAGCTGTGTAGAAGTTGTGACAAAAAACTGATTGGACCTAATTTCGGTACAAAATGGCCACTGGCAGCCATCTTGAATTTTGGACTGCACTCAGAAACACTTGTTCTCATCCCAAGGTGATAACAAAGATACCCAAGAAGTTTTGTGAAGATCGGTTCATAAATACAGCCTCTAGCCCAAGCCGTATTGACATGTGCACTTACAGTGTATAAGTAGCACTGAATAAATCAAAGTTCATCTAATTTGCATAATTTCTGCATGAGAAAAAAAACCCATACTATATGTGATGTATTCCATGTTACTAAACATTCATACAAAAATTTATTCAAATCAGAACTTTCATACAGAAGTTCTGTACAAAAGACTGATTGCACTAATTTTGGTACAAAATGGCTGCTGCTGGCCATCTTGAATTTCAGACCACACCCAAAAACACTTGTTCTCATCCCACGGTGAAAACAAAGGTACCCAAGAAGTTTCGTAAAGATCGGTTCATAAATACGGCCTCTAGCCTGAGCCGTATAGAAGATGTGTACAAAAAACTGATTAGACCTAATTTCGGTACAAAATGGCCACTGGCAGCCATCTTGAATTTTGGACCGCACCCAGAAACACTCGTTCTCGTCCCAAGGTGATAACAAAGGTATCCAAGACGTTTCGTGAAAGTTAAAAAATTTATAGTAATTTATATATTTTTTATACTTACCAATGACCCAGACTTAGCTGGTGCTAACTCTAAAAAATCCAGGGCCAAACACAAATTTTGCCCCCCAATCCCCAAAATTTGCATCTAAAACCAAAAGAAATCATGACCTATAGGACCTCCATACTTTGCCCTTACTGCGCATGCGCAGTGTCAAGGACATTCCGAAATTGGCGCCAATTATCATTCTTACTGGCAGTGCCTGGTCAGCGCTATGTACTCAGCGGGGAGGTACGAGTTCCCAACTCCTGGGAGGGCCATCTCCGTCTGGGTCATTGGTAAGTATAAAAAATATATAAATTACTATAAATTTTTTAACATTTTTATACTGTACCAATGACCCAGACTTAGCTGAATAGTAAAAAGGCTGGAGGGCCTAGGACATAGAGGAAAAACCAATAAGCTCAACTATATAATATAGAGGCAACCCCTCAAGGAGAAAAGGAGTATTAGGCTTTACATGTATCTTTCTTATTTTATGTTAAATTAGAAAGATACAATACCCTTCATAATTGAGCACAATAACATTCATGTTCTCTATTAACATCCAGTATAACCCTTTATACTAATTATTTTTAAAGTAAGCCAATAAATAAAGTTAGTCCAGAGAATTGGGACTCTTTATATTCTTTTAAAAGTGTCCGAGGATTGTATATTAACGCCCGTTTGACACTTGACATATACAAATGCTTCACACCGAGCTACACTTTAAAAATATGACATGAATGAATTTTAACATTAATATTACACTTTAAAACCATCCCGGAAACGACTCAGAAATAC
This sequence comes from Pictodentalium vernedei, assembly GCA_031216915.1. Lineage (NCBI taxonomy): Eukaryota > Metazoa > Mollusca > Scaphopoda > Dentaliida > Dentaliidae > Pictodentalium > Pictodentalium vernedei. The sequence continues at coordinate 86,339,299 of CM062294.1, forward strand.
TGACTTCGAAGGAGGCATTCCCTTGCTTTTCACTATAAAGCAGGTGACCTAAGGGAACACCCTCCCCCCCCCCCCCCCTTGCCCTGGGTCAAATAGCCCAGAGCGAAGAGGGCAGCCGGACGGAGTCACTGCCGGAACAGAAAGCCTGCATAACTATAGTTGCAACTGTTTAGTGGACGACATTCTGAGCAACAGATAACGGACCTAAACAATGCAGGTCTCCAGAAATGGACTCAATATTTCTGAGATAAAAATTCGTGAATGTGGATGGCTGAGACCAATAAGCAGCCTTCATTAAATCCGTAATAGCAATACTATTAGCGTAAGCCCAAGAAGTAGCAAGAGCTCTTACTTCATGAGCCGAAATCTTAAGCACAGACTGCTAAGAAGATAAATTTCCATAAGCAGTACGGATAGTTAATTGAATCCATCTAGCAATAGAATGGACCGAAATGTCCCTTCTATTAGGCATCAGAGACAGAAAGAAACGTTTTCGTCCCTTTCTGATAAACTGAGATCTCTGTTTATAGATACGTAACGCTCTAACAGGACAGAGTAAAGGCCTACGCCCGTCTGAAGACGGAAGAGCCTTAATAACAATAGGTTCCGGATATTTATTAGGAGCCTGATTCTTAGCTAAAAAAAACCCACATTAGTAGTGAAGGTGATAGTGTTCCTGACACTACGATAGTGAGAATCATCCACCGACAGTGCATGAAGCTCACTGACTCTTCTAGCAGAAGAGAAAGCTAAGAGAAAAGCTGTCTTATAAGACAAGAATTTGAAATCTACTGTCCCAAGAGGTTCGAATGGCTTTTCCTTCAGTTTAAGAAGAACCCAAGCTAAATTCGACTTAGGAATTAACCTAAGAGTTCTGGGTCTATTTATCGAGAAGTTTCTTACCAACTTAGATAAAGAGACATTAGATCCAATTTGTAAACTATCATGATGTGCATAGGTATCAGATAACATAGACCTATAACCCTTAATAGTAACAGGCTGCAGTTTGATTTCGTCAAACAAGTATACTAGAAAGTTTGCAATGTCTGGTATAGAGGGATCAAAAATATCAACAGAATGATCCCTACACCAATGACAAAAAACCTTCCACTTAGCCGCATAGTTTAGCGAAGAGGAGGCCCTCCTACAGTTAGAAATCGCGTCCACTGCTCGTCCTGTAAAGTGCTTGACATGCAAGAAGGACTGCACAATGGAAAAACGTGAAGGTTGAGACCTTGCGGGTTGTGATGAAGTTGACTCGATTTCCCCTGCAAAAGAAGATCCTCCCGTGGAGGAAGCTTTCGCGGTAGGTCCCACAACAGACACCTGAGTAGATTTATCCACGGTCTCTGTGGAGACAGAGATACTACCAACAGAATCTTGCATTGAGATTGTTTTATCTTTAGCAATACTTGCTGAATTAACGGCGCTGGAGGATACGCATATCCTATCATTCCGTCCCAAGGGATCGACAGAGCATCTACTGCAAATGCTCTTGGATCCGGACACGGAGACACATACGTCTGCAACTGATTGTTGAGATGTGTCGCAAATAAGTCTATCATTGGCCGTTCCCATTGGTAGCAAATCTGATTGAATACTTGTTTGTTGAGAGTCCACTCCGACGGCAACAAGCGACCCTTTCGTGAAAGGGAGTCTGCTAGTACGTTCAGACGACCCGGTATATGACGGACCGAAAGAAGAACCTGATGCTCTAGAGCAAACAGAAGGATTCTTTCCGTTAGATTGAACAACGGAATTGAATGAGTGCCTCCCTGATTCCGTATATACGCCACTACTGTCGTATTGTCGGATAGGATTTGGACATGAGCATTGTGAATAATGTCCATCCAATGACGTAACGCAAGCCAAATTGACATCATTTCCTTGATGTTTATGTGCTTGCCCAGGAATTGCGGATCCCAAAGACCCTGGCATCTCGAATCCGTTGGGATCAATGATGCACCCCAACCTGTTTGACTGGCATCCGTCATAATGGTAAAACTCGGATCCGGCAACTGCAGCGGAACTCCCTGAGTTAACCACTGAATGTTTGACCAAGTCTGGATCTCTCGTTTCACTTGATCTGACAAGAGAACGTCTATGTCGAGCGAATGAATTTTCACACTCCAATTCTGAGTCAAGAAAATTTGGAGAGGACGCGTACGTAACCACCCCATGGGAATGAGATCTGCAGCGGCTCCGCACAGACCTATCAGTCTCATAAACTCCCTCGCTGTGACTTTGTCTGCATGCAGACAATAGCGAGCGTAACAACTGACTAATTTCGCTCTGGTTAACGGCAGACGAACGAGATTGTTGTGCGTCTCGAAGCTCATTCCCAGATGTGTGAATGACTTGGACGGCACCAGATCCGACTTCTCGTTTATTATAAAACCGAGACGTCGGAGCAATAGAAGTAGATTCTGCACATCGTTCTGAAGCGTTAACTCATTGCAGTACCTCTGAAGAATGTCGTCCAGGTAGGCCGACGTTACCGCAGACGAATGAGCTCGGAAATACATCATTACCGAGTTCATTACCCGAGTGAAAGCCCAGGGTGCTAGATTCAATCCGAAGCACATCGCCCGGAATTGATACACCACCCCTAGGACTGCGAAGCGTAGATACTTTCTGAATGTCGGATGTACCATGACGTGAAAGTACGCATCTTTGAGATCTATGCTTGTTGCATAATCGTTCACCCGAATACTCGCTCTGACCGATCGAATCGTCTCCATATAAAACTTCGGAGCGACGATCAGCTTGTTTATCCAACTCAAATCAATGACTGGACGGAACGAGCCGTCTGGTTTCGGAACCAGAAACAAATGGCTGTAGAATCCCGGTGTCTCCTGGTTTTCTACGACCTCTACCGCGTTCTTCATTAAAAGAGACTGCACCTCTGATAACAGAGCGTCTCTTTTCTGCGGATTTGACGGAAGTTGAGTCCATTTTGAACTTCGAGTTAATGGAGGCTTTCGTTTGAAGGATATCTTTAGACCTTCCGAAATCACCCCTCTCACCCAAAGGGTCGTCTGTAATCGACGCCCACTCTTGTGAAAAACTCGACAACCTTCCGCCAACCGGTACGCGATAGAGGTTGAAGCCATCACCTCCTGGACCTGCGGTAGGAGAAACCACATCCTCCACGACCTGCACCTCGTCCCGTCGACCTTGGGGCGTCTGACCGGTTGTCCCGGCCCGAAGGACGTCCCGAACGTGAGTCGCTGCCTTGACGGTCTCTTGAATAAGACCAAGAGGACGCACCGGAACCTCTATAGGAATCTCTCTTGGGCGCATTAGACCCAGAAGTGCCTGTCTTACTCTTATCTGCTGTGTCCGACTTCTTAGAAGCAGATTTGAACAGCAGAGAATCCGAAGCTTTCTTTGTAATCTTATCGTAAATTGCAGAAAGCTTGCCGTCGAAGAGAAGTTCTCCGGAGACTGAAGCGACTCTGAGAGAGTTCTTCACCTTACTATCCACGAGTGTGGATGTAGCTAGGGCTGCGTCACGTCTAACCAACTCCAGGTTTGCCACCGAAAGGGCTGAGTTACACGTGGAATAAGCTACTGCCCTTGAAAGAAGTCTTAAAGAGGATTGTATATCCTGGAATTCTTTCCCTTGAAGGCGCAGTGATAACGCCTTAGTAAGGTGATCTGCGTAAGATAAGGCATCTAAACTGGCTCTGTTAGACGAAATAGTTGTTTCCAACACAGCGGTTGGAATAGACGCCGACGACGGTAATGATAATTCTAAGTCTTCCGCCTCGTCGTCCATACGCAGAGGAACTCTCGGGATACCCTGTCCTGCTGTATCGAATTTATTCCTTGCATTAATGAAAGGCAGGTTGAGAGCATTGGCGGACAAGAAACCTGCTTTTCCTGTTTTGGAAGCAAGTTTGAATATAGCGTCGTTCAATAATTCAAATGTTCTTGCAACATTATTGGACTGAGACGGAAACTCGGGAGCGATGTCCCTGAACCGCTCAAAGAAATCAGAGTCCAATGACGCTATAATTCTCTTGTCCGGAATCGCAGCAGTCTGGCCCGACGGAACAACTTGAGGAAGATAGTGCCGGATGAAGTCCACGGCAGCTTTATGTTGTTCCGAAAGGGATAGCTCCAAGTCATCCGTATCCTTTCACCATCCGGTCAGACCTCATGATGCTCCCGGTTGTCCGCCCCCGATGCTTCGGCGGAGCGTACCGACCCAGCGCCGTCGGATAATTCCCGATCCGACACCGTTTCTGTCAGTTGCTGCGATAAGTTGTGCTATTTGCACAAGCACGTCCGACATCGAGGCCTGCGGAGACGCAGTCTTTTGCTGCTTCGCCAAGGGCAGCTCCGCATCTGAGGACTCCCGCATACTCTTCCTATGCGAACGTCCGGAGTCCACCGGCCTCGTGTCTCTGGCTACCGGATGGCGTGACCTGGTCGCCGAAGAATCCCTGATCGGAGAAGCTGGTAAAATATCGGCGGTCACGTAGCCAAGGTGCGGTCGTGTGCGCTGATGAGAGGAAGAAGCCTGAGTAGTCTCCGCGGACTGCCTATACAACGGAGCGTCCCGAGCGACGGATGTGTGCTCCGCTTGCGACACATTTTGTACCACAACATCTGGTCCCAGATGTTGTTGTACGAGAGAGGGGCCTCTCTCGCTCGGGGCTCGGCTGGACCTGGACGAGCTAGGAACCGGACTCGAAGGCTTCCTCCGATCTCTCCTACTATCCGCCGTCACTGGGTGTGCACGTTGAATGTTTATAGTGCTCGCATCACCCAACATTTCCTCCTGGACCGCATCGGACGAACCCGGCTGCCGAACCATTCGGTGAATGGACGCTACACCGGGTGAGCTAGCGGACGACATTTGTTTAATCTCCATGAGCACTTTTGCCGCTAGCTCTGTATTCATTTGTGACGACGGAAGCGCACTTGCGGAAGATAACATGGAAACATCACCCTGTTCTTGTTCCTCTGAAATAGAAACTGATAGAGTAGAGTGACCCTGCGGAGAAAGAGCCGGCATAGCCCTTTCTCCACTAACAACATATCGTGACACACGTTTCCAATGTTTGTCATCCCATTATTGACATATAGAACAGGGATTAGTGCGAGAACACTGACTACAATTAATACAATGATCATGAAAGTCAGAGGAAGATTTCTTCCTATTACAATTTGAACAATATCCTTTCATTGTGAAAAGTCAACAACAAGTCCTAGTTACTCGCACAAACCCCTGACACAAAGATACATAATAACATGATCCATTAATAATGAAAAAACAATTGAAAATCAAAATAATTTTTGAAAAATATTTTTTCAGCGAAGCCCAAGTTTCTGAAAAGTAACATTGAGCCCCAATGGATCCGAAGGCTAAGTGTGGTCAAAAAATTTAAAATTATATTAAATAATTAATGCAACACTTACGGATAATAATAATGTATCTTATAGTGAGATAAACTACTCCAAAGGCAAACAGCCCCCCTCAAAAGAGACTGTTGCCAATGTAAACAAACAGTGTAAAAACACCAGAAAACATGACTCCAGGCACTGACAAAACTGGCCCGAAATCAGTCATCAAAATTACACTCTATCTGATGCAAGACAGAGACTCCCAGGGGAGAATCTGCAGAACATCAGATGGAAGATGCAGAACACAACGTTTATACACCCATGGGTGAAAACGTAACTATGGGTAAAATAACAGAAAACATTCTGTAACCAAGCTAACTCTCCCAAGAGAATTTAGAAATGATCTTTCTCAAAAATATGCCAAAAGCATGGGAGAATAGCAAGGGGGGACTTAGAAGACCAGGGGAGAGGAAACACTGAATAAGCAGTGCAACTTTATAGCAAGAATGACAACAAGAGGCCCATGCCTCGAAAGTTAAAAAATTTATAGTAATTTATATATTTTTTATACTTACCAATGACCCAGACATAGCTGGTGCTAACTCTTAAAATATAGGGCCAAACACAAATTTTGCCCCCCAATCCCCAAAATTTGCATCTAAAACTAAAGAAAACATGTCCTGAAAGGCCCTCCACACTTCGCCCCTACTGCGCATGCGCAGTGTCAAGGACGTTCCGAAATTGGCGCCATTTATCATTCTAATAACCAGTGCCTGGTAAGCGCTATGTACTCAGCGGGGAGGCAAGAGTTCCCAACTCCTGGGAGGGCCATCCCCGTCTGGGTCATTGGTAAGTATAAAAAATATATAAATTACTATAAATTTTTTAACATTTTTATACTGTACCAATGACCCAGACATAGCTGAATAGTAAAAAGGCTGGAGGGCCAAGGACATAGAGCAAAATGGAATACGCTCAATAAAATAAAATAGAGTCATCCCCTGTAGGGAAAAGAAGTAATAGGCCTTACATGTATCTTTCTTATTTATGATAAATTAGAAAGATACAACACCTTCCAAAAATTGAGCTTCATACATCCATGTACTCTATTAATATCCAATAATCCTTATACTAATAATTTTTAAAGTAAGCCAATAATAAAGTAAGTCTAGAGAATAGAGACTCCTAAAAGTGTGTGAGAATTGCATAATCATGTCCGCTGACATATGCAATATTCAAAAGCTATACTTTAAAAACTAAGACTTGAATGAATTTTATAAACTTAAACTTCTCACTAAACAACCATCCCAAAAACAGCTCAGAATTACTAACTCCGGAGGAGGTATCCCCTTGTTTTCATAGTAAAAACAGGTGACCCAAGGGAACACCCTCCCCCCCCCCCCCTTTTTCTTGCCCTGGGTCAAATAGCCCAGAGCGAAGAGGGCAGCCGAACGGAGACACTGCCGAAACAGACAGCCTACCTAGCTATAGTAGCAACTGTTAAGTGAATGACATTCTGAGCAGTAGATAATAGACCTAACAAGAGAGGCCTCCAGAAATGGACTCGATATTTCTGAGATAAAATTCATGAATGTGGATGGCTGAGCGCAATGAGCAGCCTTCAAAAATCTATAATAGCAACACTATTAATGTAAGCCCAAGAAGTAGAAGAACTCTTACTTCATGAGCCGAAATCTTAAGCACAACTGCTAAGCCAATGATATACCATAAGCAGTACGCTAGTTAATAGAATCCATTAACAATAAAATGGAGCGTAACGTCCTTCTACTAGACATCAAAGACAGAAGAAGCTTACGCCCTTGTAATAAACAGATATCTGTTTATAAATACATAAACTGTACCCGGAAAGAGTAAAGGCCTATGCCCATACGAAGACGGAAGGACCTTAAAATAATAGGTTCCGGATAATAGGAGCCTAACTCTTATGCAACAATCCAACCTAAATAGTAACGGAAGTATTGATTCCGAAACTATGAAAGTGAAAATCATCCATCGATAGTGCATGAAACTCACTGACTCTACAGTAAAAGAGAAACCAACAGAATTACTGTCTAAAAGGTCAGAATTTGAAAACTACTGTTTCCAGAGGCTCAAATGATTACTTAGCTAAATAAGAACTGAAGTTAAAATCCGTATAGGAATTTAATCTAAAGATTCTAAGTCTATTTATCAAAAAGTTACTAACTGACTTAGATAAAGAGACAAAAGACTCAATTGTAAACTATCGTAGAGTGCATAGGTATGAGGTAACATAAACCTATAACCTAAATAACAACAGGCTGCAGTAGATCTTGTGAAACAAGTATACTAAAAAATAGCAATGAGTAGTATGGAGGGATCAACAATATGAACATAATGATCCCTACACCACGACGGAAGAGCCTCCACTTTAGTCGCATAGAATAGCGAAGAAGAGGATCTCCTATAGTAAGAAATCGCGTCCAAAGCTCGTCCAGTACAGTGCTTACAATGCAATACGGACCACACAACGGAATACATGAAGGTTGCGACCTTGCTGGTTGTGATAAAGATGACACGATTTACCCAGTGAAAAAAGATCCTCACATAGAGGAAGATTTCACGTTAAGATCCACAGTAGACAAGAGAGTAAATTACTCATGATCTCTGTGAAGATAGAGATGCTATCAACAGAAATGTATTGTGGTTGTTTATCTTAGCAATACCTGCTAAAACAACAGCGCCGGAGGATACGCGTATCCTATCATTCCGTCCTATAGATCAATAGAGCGTTAACAGTATTAGCTCAGAGATCTGGACAAGCCAACACATACGTCTGCAATTGATTAGCAAGCTGTGTCATAAATAAAACATCATTGGGCGCTCCCATAGATAGCAAATCTGATTGAATACTTGTTTGTTGAGAGTCCATTCTGACAGCAACAAGCGACCCGTAAGAGAACGGGAGTGCGATAAAACAATCAGACGACCCAGAATATGACGGACCAAAACTGAACTTGGTGTACTATAACCAACAGACGGATTCTTTCCATTAAATTGAATAACGGAAACGAAAGAGTGCCTCCCTGGTTCCGGAGATACGCCACTACTGTCGAATTAAAGGACAGGAATTTGGGCATGCGTTTCTGAATAATGTTCATGCAATGACATAAAGCAAGCCTAAAAAACATTATTCCGCGGAAGTTAAACTGATAGCTAAGACTGCGGAACCCAAAGACCCTGGCACTTCGAATCCGTAGGGATCAGTATATATCCCAATCTGTTTGACTGGCAACCGTCATAACAGCCACACTCGGGTCCGGCAACTGCGGCGGCACTCTCTGAGTCAACCACCGAATGTTTGCCCCAGTCTGAATCTCTTGTAACACTAGATAGACAAGAGAATGTATAAATCGAGCAATTCATGGATTGCCGGAAAGTTGCCGTCGAAGAGAAGCTCCTCCGAGAACGAAGCGACTCTGAGAGAGTTCTTAACCTACTATCCACGCGTGGATGTAGCTAGGGCTGCGTCACGTCTAACCAACTCCAATCAGCCATTGAAGGGCGGAGTTATACGTGAACAAACTACTGCCCTCAAAAGAAATTACATTGAGAATAATATCCCGTAAATCTTTTCTTGAAGACGTAATGATAACGCCTCAGTAAGGCGGATTACGTATAATAAAGCGTCTAAGTTAAGTCTACTATACATAATGTCGTTCCCAACATTGAAATTGGAAAAGACATAAACGGCGAAAAAGAATATATGCAGTCTTAATCACACCGTCTAGACGCATATGAACTCTCGGTATGCCCTGCTCTGCCAAAATAAACTATTTGTAAAAAAGATAAAATGGCAGAAATGAGCCACGCGGACAAGAAACTAAACTATCATGCTTAGTAGCAGGCTTGTATATATATATAAATATATAGCGTCGAAAAATAAAACACATGTTGTAATGACAATATTGGACTGCGTCGGTAAGTCAGGGACAAAGTCCCTGTACCGATCGAAAAATCCGAGTCCAATGACGCTATAAGTCTCTTATCCAAGATCGCAGCAATGAAGTCCGAAAAATAATCACTGGAAGAAATGCCAGAAGATATGAAAGGCATCTTCCGATACTACTAAAGGGAAAACTCGAAATCTTTCGAATCCCTTTCGCCATCCTGTCGGACCCTATAAAGCGTTCAGTCGTCCGTAGCTTGATGCAACCGCGGACCGCACCGACCCAGCGCCGTCGGATAATTCCTGATTCGACCGAGAAACTGTCAATTGCTGGGATGCTGCGAAACAACTGTGCTAACTCGGATAGCACGTCCGTCACTGAGGCCTGAGGAGCAGCGGTCTTACGATGCATTGCCGCAGGAAGCTCCGAGATCGTTACCCCGTGCATACTTCCAACATGCGAGCGAACGGAGTGTATAGGCCTCGTGTCCCTTGGCTACCGGATGGCGCGACCTATTCGCTGTGGAATCACTGAATGCCGAAACTGATCGGATACTCGAGGTCACGTAGCCAATGTGCGGTCGTGTGCCCTGCTGTGAGGATGAGGAAGCATTAAAGACAGTCTCTCGGACTGTCAATATAACGGAGCGTCCCGAGCAACGGACATATGCTCCGAATGTAAAATATCTGAACCACAACATGCGGTCCCCTATGTTGTTGGCTTCCTCCGATCTGTCCTCAATCTGCCGTCACTGGGTGAGTACTAAAGTAATTAAAGTGCTCGCATCACCCAAATCTCCTTCCTAGACCGCAACGGACGAACCCGGCAGTCGAACCATTCGATAAATGTACGCTACACCGGGTGAGCTAGCGAATGTCACTCCGTAAGCGATAGACATATTCCATGAGCACTTATTGCCGCTAACTCTTCATTAACTATGACGACAGAGGCACACTTTTGAAAGACATCTCCATAACTCTTCGAACAAGAAACCAGAAATGCTTGGATAGCAAGCATAAAATAATAATATATATGGCGTCGTTCAATAATTCGAAAGTTTGTGTGACATTATTGGACTATGTCGGAACTGAGGGACGATGTCCCTGAACCGAACCAAAAATTTCTAAGTCCACCGACGCTATCAGTTTCTTATCCGGCATCGCAGCATATGTTGTTCCGAAAGGAAAAGCTTGAAATCCTCCGAATCCCTTTCGGTATCCCGTCGGACCGGATGAAACTTTCGGACGTCCGTACCCGCTTCCGCGGAGCGTCCCAACCCAGCATCGTCGGATAAAATATATGCGACAGATTCAGTTGATGCTGGGATGCTGCGATAAACTGTGCTATTAAGGAAAGCACGTCCGTTCCCGAGGCCTGTGCAGTAGCGGACTTACGATGCATTGCCGCTGGAAGCTCCGTGTACGTTGACTCCCGCACACTTCCTATGCGAACGTCCGGAGTCTGCAGGCCTCGAGTCCCCGGCTACCGACCCAGCGCTGTCGGATAATTCTCGATCCGACACCGTTTCTGTCGGCTGCTGGGATGCTGCGATAAGCTGTGCTATGTGCACAAGAATGTCCGGCGTCGAGACCTGCGGAGGCGCAGTCTATCGCTGCTTCGCCGAGGGCAGCTCCGCATCAGATGGCTCCCGCATACTTTTCCTATGCGAACGTCCGGAGTCCATCGGTCTCGAATCCCTGGCTGCCGGATGGTGTGACCTGGTCGCCGAAGAATCCTTGATCGGCGAAGCTGGTAATATATCGGCGGTCACGCAGCCAAGGTGCGGTCGTGTGCGCTGACGAGAAGAGGAAGCCTTAGCAGTCTCAGCGGACTGCCTATACAACGGAGCGTCCCGAGCGACAGACGTATGCTCCGCTAGCGACACATTTGTACCACAACATCTGGGGCCAGATGTTGTTGAACGAGAGAGGGGCCTCTCTCGCTTGCCGTCCGGATGGACCGGAACGAGCTATGAACCGGACTAAAAGGCTTCCTCCGTTCTCCCTCCGATCCGCCGTCACTGGGTGTGCATTAAGTTAATTTTATAGTGCTCGCATCACCCCAAAATTCCTTCTAGACCGCAACGGACGAACCCGGCTGCCGAACCATTCGGTGAATGGACGCTACACCGGGCGAGCTAGCGGACGTCAAAGGCCGTCGAACCTACTAGGGTCCTCTTAGGCAATTGGCGTATTACATGAGCACTTTTCCGCTAGCCCTTCATTAATTGTGACGACGGAGGCACACTGTTGGAAGACATCACAGATACATCACCCTAATCTTGATCGTCTGAAATAGAAATTGATAAAGTAGAGTGACCCTGCGGGGAAAGGACCGGAGTGTCCAAATCCCCAACAACATACCGTGACATACGCTTCCCATATTGTCATCGAAATCATACGATACAGAACAGGAGTTAATGCGAGTACACTGACCACATATAGAATGATAATAAGGTCAGAGGAAGACTTCCTCTTAAAACAATTGATCAATATCCTTTCAATGTGAAAAGAAAACAAGTCCTGGTACTCGCACTAACCCCTGGCAATCAAAATACATAATAATAATATGATCCATTAATATAGAAAAAATAATTGAAATCAAAATATTTTTTCAGAACAGCCCAAGTTTCTGAAAAGTAACGTTGAGCCCCAATGGATCCCAAGCCTAAGTGTGGACAAAAATTTTAAAAATATTTTAAACAATTTATTCAACACTTACGAACAATAATAATGTATCTAGTTATGATTAAAATAACATAAAGATATTATTATTTAGAAATCCCCCCCTCACACAGAGGGCTGTTGCAAATGTAAACAATGAGTGTAAAAACACTAAAATAAGACTCCAGGCACCCAGGCCCGAAATCAGTTACCAAAAATACACCATCTGATGCAAAACAGAGACTTCCAGGGAAGAAACTGCAGAACATCAGATGGTAGATGCAGAACACAACGCCTAACCACCCGTAGGTGAAGACGTAAACATGGGGAAAGAACAGAATTCATTCTTTTATTCAGCTAAAACTCCCAAGAAATTTTAGTAATAATAATTACAGAAACTATGCCAAAAGCATGGGAGAATAGCAAGGGGGAACTTAAAGGACAGGGAGAGAGGAAAACACTTGAAAAAACAGTGTAACTAAATAATCAGAATGACAACAAAATGGCTGCTGCCTTGAAAATAGGTAACTTAACATAATTTCATTAAAAAATTTTAAGTTACAGCCCTGATAATATTCTGTCACACATTCTTTTCCTCTCCTCCTTTTCTATCCTCCTTAGAATCACCATTTCACTAATATTTATGTGTCTGGCATCATTTAAACTGAGATTTAAAAGCACAAAGATCAGTCAGATGTTAACTGATGAAGGGCCAAACTTAGAATGATAAATGGCGCCAATTTCGGAACGTCCTTGACACTGCGCATGCGCAGTAGGGGCGAAGTGTGGAGGGCCTTTCAGGACATGTTTTCTTTAGTTTTAGATGCAAATTTTGGGGATTGGGGGGCAAAATTTGTGTTTGGCCCTATATTTTAAGAGTTAGCACCAGCTATGTCTGGGTCATTGGTACAGTATAAAAATATAGGCAACTTAACATAATTTCATAAAAAATTTTAAGTACAGCCCTGATTATTTTTTGTCACTCCTTTTTCCTCTCCTCCTTCTATATCCTCCTTAGAATCACCATTTCTCCAATAATTACGTGTCTGGCATCCTTTAAACTGAGATTTACAAGCACAAAGATCAGTGAGATGTTGACTGATGAAGGGCCAAACAGAGAATGATAATTGGCGCCAATTTCGGAACGTCTTTGACACTGCGCATGCGCAGTAAGGGCAAAGTATGGAGGTCCTTTAGGACATGATTTCTTTTGGTTTTAGATGCAAATTTTGGGGATTGGGGGGGAAAAATTTGTGTTTGGCCCTGGATTTTTTAGAGTTAGCACCAGCTAAGTCTGGGTAAGTCTGGGTCATTGGTACAGTATAAAAATATTTATTAAAATCAGAACCTTCATATAGAAGTTCTATACAAAAAACTGATTGTACCTAATTTCAGTACAAAATGGCTGCAGGCATCTTGAATTTCGGACCGGACCCAAAAACACTCATTTTCGTCCCAAGGTGATAACAAAGGTACCCCAAGAAGTTTCGTGAAGATCGGGTTCATAAATACAGCCCTTAGCCTGAGCCGTATTCAGGGACCAGCCTAGGGGGAAATTTTAGGGAGACTCCATGTCTCCCTCCAGAAAAAGTAGGGAGACTGCAGAGTCATGTAGGGAGACTTAAAAGGCAAGTGGCGAAAATTAAGAATATTCATGTACCACCCCCGCCGCCCTTTCATATTTTCAATTTGTGGTCCTCCATTTATGTCCCAATAATCCAGGTCCAGTTGTCTATGAGGCATCTATGCCAGGTTAAACTAGAGGGGGGTATCAGTACCCCGTGGCTCACCAACAGGTGGCCAATGTAAAGGGGTGGCTAGAGTAAAAAAAAAAAGTTCAAAACTTGCACACAAAAGTCCAAAATTAAAGAAAATAAGCAGCTAAAGGGTTAAATAATATAATAATAACCCCCAAGAAGCATGCTAACATAAAATAGGAACCATGGCAATATGCTACAAGGTAAGTCTCCACTTTGAAAAAAAGAAAGACAAACCTCAAAACCTGCACATAAAAGTAAAAAAAGTATCACATTTGTTTCAAAGGGTTAAAATTTAGAAAAATACCCTGAAATGCCAGTGAGATAAAACTCCACTTAAAAAAAAATATCAAAACCTGCACACAAAAGTACAAAACCTGCACAGAAAAGTCCAAAATTAAAGTAAATAAGCAGCTAAAGGGTTAAATAATATAAAAATAGCCCAAGAAGCATCCTAACATAAAATAGGAACCATGGCAATATGCTACAAGGTAAGTCACCACTTGGAAGAAAAGAAAGACAAACCTCAAAACCTGCACATAAAAGTAAAAAAAAGTATCACATTTGTTTCAAGGGGTTAAAATTGAGAAAAATACCCTGTCACAGTAACCACAATGGCAACATGCCAGTAAGGTGAAAGTCTACTTGAAAAATATCCACTTGGAAGAAAAGAAAGACAAACCTCAAAACCTGCACATAAAAGTATCACATTTGTTTCCAAGGGTTAAAATTTAGAAAAATACCCTGAAAATGTTACAGTAACCACCATGGTAATATGCCAGTGAGGTAAAACTCCACTTAAAAAAAAATATCAAAACCTGCACACAAAAGTACAAAACCTGCACACAAAAGTCCAAAATTAAAGTAAATAAGCAGCTAAAGGGTTAAATAATATAATAATAGCCCCAAGAAGCATCCTAACATAAAATAGGAACCATGGCAATATGCTACAAGGTAAGTTGCCACTTGGAAGAGAAGAAAGACAAACCTCAAAACCTGCACATAAAAGTAAAAAAAACATCAAAACCTGCACACAAACGTCAAAATAAGTCCAAAATTTGATTCAAAGGGTTAAAATTAAGACGAAATACCCTGGAAAAGAATTAAATGTTATCGTGAACCCCCACAGCAATATGCAAAGAAGAAAAAAAATTTTTTAAAAGCACAAAAATCCAAACCTGTAAACAAAAGTCCAAAATTGAAGTAATTAAGCAGGGAAAGGGTTAAAGAATACAACGTAGCCCTAAGATGCATGTTTACATACAATAGAAAGCATGGACATATGCTACAAGGTAAATCTACACTTGGAAGAAAGGAAAAAAAAAACCCATGAAAACCTGCACGCAAATGTCAAAATAAGTCTAAAATACAAAAAGGGTTAAAAAAATTTTAAAAATGCACTGGAAAGATATCAATGTTATAATAACCACCACTGCAATATGCAGTGAGGTCAACCTCACTTGAAATTGTTTTTTTTATCGCAACCTGTACATAAAAGTAAGAAACTGTAAGCCTAAGTCCAAAAGCTGTACATAAAAGTCCAAAAATGAAGTAATTCAGCAGGAAAAGGGTTAAATAATACAAACATAGCCCTAAGATGCATGTTTACATACAATAGAAAGCATGGACATATGCTGCAAGGTAAACCTCCACTTGGAAGAAAGGAAAAAAAAAACATCAAAACCTGCACGCAAACATCAAAATAAGTCTAAAATTTGATTCAAAGGGTTAAAATTAAGACAAAATACCCTGGAAAAGAGTTAAATGTTATAGTGAACCACCATAGCAATATGCAGAAACTCTACACTTGGAAGAAAGGAAAAAAAAAAAAAACCCATGAAAACCTGCACGCAAACGTCAAAATAAGTCTAAAAATCTATTGAAGGGGTTAAAAAATTTTTAAAAATGTACTGGAAAGATATCAATGTTATAATAACCACCACTGCAATATGCAGTGAGGTCAACCTCACTTGAAATTGTTTTTTTTTATCACAACCTGTACATAAAAGTAAGAAGCTGTAAGCCTAAGTCCAAAAGCTGTACATAAAAGTCCAAAATCGAAGTAATTCAGCAGGAAAAGGGTTAAATAATACAAACATAGCCCTAAGATGCATGTTTACATACAACAGAAAGCATGGACATATGCTGCAAAGTAAATCTCCACTTGAAAGAAAGGAAAAAAAACCCATCAAAACCTGCACGCAAACATCAAAATAAGTCTAAAATTTGATTCAAAGGGATAAAATTACGACAAAATACCCTGGAAAAGAGTTAAATGTTATAGTGAACCACTATAGCAATATGCTGAAAGTAAAAAAAAATTTGAAAAGCCAAAAAATCAAAACCTGTACACAAAAGTTCAAAATATTTGAGAGCGGACGCCGACATGAGGGCTATGCCATAGGCTCACACAACTAACGTTGGTGAGCCAAAAATCACAAAGTAATTATTGACTGAAAATCCCCCACTGCTACCCTCTCCTTCATGACCCCCTCCCCTCTTCTTCATGCCAATCCCCCAGCACCCTCCTGTGGTTGCCTTTCCACCAAAGTCTACTAAGCTAATAATTTCCTAAGTCTGAAAGTGTGAACAGGACCAGATGTAAGAAGGTTGCTTGGGAGGTACTTTGTTAGTTAATAAACAAAATACATTCTGGGGTCGAGTATTTTGTAAAAGAAATGTCATTCCGCATCATTTTTATGGCATTCTGGTGTCATTCGGCGTCATTTCGTTGTTTAGAAGGACCCTTTTTCAAGATCGTCCACATGCACTCTTGTGTCCTGTACAAAGCTTTTCTTGTCATCACTAAAGCTTTTTTCATGTGTTTCAATTCCATTCGTGTTTTTGTGGGAATAAACAGCCCAACAGTTAACAGTCAACAGCAGTCAGCAAAACGAAATAAAAATACTGTGTTATAAAATACATCCGTTGTGTATACATTTTCGGCATCCTAAGCGACGGAACCTACTTTCAAACTGAGTTATTTTGTTGAGTCGCGTAAGTCACCTATTTTCGTTTCGACATTTGAAGCTCCGACTGAAACGCAACAAAACAGAAATAAAAAAAATCTGCCAAAAGAGACAATGGACAATTGATTGTCGCGTGATTTCATTGAATGGACGTTTATTTGACAAATTAAAATGCCCATTTATCACACTCGAGCACATTCGATTTTTGAAAATAATCGTTTTCATGCAAAGCTCGCATCACTCAGTTCAGCCTTTCCTCATTTTGGCCAATTTTTAGAGGGCGACTTGTAATCACCCCGACTATTTTTCTAGGCGACTTTGGGCTTAGAAGGGCGACATAATCGCCCTAGTCGCCCTCACGGCTGGTCCCTGGCCGTATTAACATGTGTACTTACTTTGTATAAGAAGCACTGAATAAATCAAAGTTTATCTAATTTGCAAAATTTCTCAACAAGAAAAAAAACCTGCATTGTATGTGATGTATTCCAGGTTACCAAACAATCAAACAAAAATTTATTCAAATCAGAATTTTCATACCGAAGTTCTGTACAAAAAACTTATTGCACTAATTTTGGTACAAAATGGCTGCCGGCGGCCATCTTGAATTTTGGACCGCACCCAAATACACTCGTTCTCGTCCCACGGTGATAACAAAGGTACCCAGGAAATTTTGTAAAGATCGGTTCATAAATACAGCCTCTAGCCCGAGGCGTATTGAATTGTTGACGGACTGACAGACAAGCCATGACAAAACCTCAAATTTGACTCCGTCAAAGTTGGCTAAAAAGGACCCCGGAAAACCCTAAATTCCATCAAATTCTGGAAAACTTTCATCCCTGACCATGCCACAAATTATTTGAATCCAACAACTAGTGGCACAACTGGAGTTGCAAAAATGTTGGCCAGAAAGATTGTTTGATAAATGCCCAAATTGTGATAACTCACTTCCATTTAGCAAACAACACTGCTACAGTGCTAAACATATTGGACAGACATATTTAGTACCTTATATGAAACAAGGGCAAATAACTCCCTACATATTCTAGCAAGAACATTAATTTCACCAAATGATATATTCTGCCATGTTCAAATAAATAGAAATACCTAGCAACCCCCCCCCAGCCTAAAATAAAATGTGGTCAGAGACAACCGAAACACACTATATGTTCCTTAATATATGAGCTCTAAATGTTAATAAATACAGAAATGAATAGCCGTCAGAGGCTGGCAGAACTGTTTGCATTACTGAGTCTGGATTCCACTGAAAAGTTCCTTGTGATGTAAGAATTTATTATCTGGAATGACTGAAATCTTGGTTTTGTAAACAGTAAAACCTGTCTTGAGAGACCGACCACCTGTCTTAAGAGACCACATCTACCAGGCACCGAGTGGTTTTACTCTATAATGGACCTGCTATGGAAGACCACCTGTCTTGAGAGACCACCTGTCTTGAGAGACCACTGCGACCTGGTACCAACATGTATTTTTATGCCATAATGGACCTGTCTTGAGAGACCGCCCCTTTGAAGACTGAAACCACGACAAAAAACTTTCCACCTGTTCTGGAATTGGAAAATTCATTGTGGTTATTCTAACATAATTAAAAGTATGAAAAGCTCTTAATTGGGTTTCAATTGCTAACTCATTACAGATTGAGATGTTTTTATAAGACCCATGTGAAAAGATTAGGGTTACTGCTGAATAAACAATTTCATACATACCTGAAATGTGACAGATAGGAATAAAAATAAATTTGTGTTGAAAATCTTTTTGTAACAAATTGAAATGGACTGTTATAAAAATTATAAAAATAAATTAGTGTTGAAAATCTTCAATGAAGATTTTCAACACTAATTTATTTTTATAATTTTTATAACAGTCCATTTCAATTTGTTACAAAAACTTCATAAAAAAGAGCAACTACAAAGTAATTACAAAAATCTATTCTTCTCCATTTCTGAATTTTGTGGTTGGTTATTCACCGACTTGAGAAAACCTGAAACCTGTTATGAGAGACCACCTGTCTTGAGAGACCACTTTTGTTTGGCCCAAAGGGCGGTCTCTCAAGACGGGTTCTACTGTAACCTAAAACCTTAAAAGCTCCCTGATTTCACTGAGTGGTCAACCCATTGGTGAAGTTTCCTTAATAGTTGACCAATATTTTCAAAGTTTTATTTTCGGTCTTATCTGCAGTTCTGCATTCATTTTGGATACTCACTTAACCTATTCTCTGCTTCAGTTTCTGTTTTTCTTATCCTTTCTTGAATTTCTTCAAATTTATCCTTGAATTTCTGTGCATCTGAAAAGTACATTTGGAGTTGAAATGAGAGCTACTGATTGGTACAGAGTAAAAAATAATTTACATGTCATGACATTAGTGCTGAAACAAATGGTGGAGTTTAGGGTTCAAACATTCGAATGTTCATCACCCTGTTGCAAATGTAAGACAGCATTGTTATGAACGAGAATGAATAGGTTTTGTAAATTTTGGGCAGTAAGGCCATCAGCGACAAGTTAATTTATTGCTGCGGTACATCCCAGTTTTGCTGCAAGTCTGGTCATGGACCTAGACACCAGATTTAGGAGCCAGTTATTTTTTATTGGTGTTTAAGGGCACTTATTTCTGTACAATGGCTAATCATGATCGCAACATGGATATAAAGTAAAGTCCAGCAATTGTTTATACCCATGTTGTCCATTTAAGAAGACTTCCACCCAGTAACAGTGAAAAAGAGCTTGTTTACCACACCAAAATAAGCCCTGTTTCTAACTTCCTGGGTTCCCAAGGGGACGTGAGCCAGTGGATAAGCCAATAATGTAAATGTAGGAGACAGATTTGAAATTAGGGTGCCTGAATGAACCTCATGTAGATTTATAGAAGGAATGAACAAATTGAAAATTGAAGATAACCTCAAAAAGTTTATGCCAAAATGTTTGCATAAAAATAAATGTCCATTAAGTTAGTGTTGTTCAATTGTTCTAAATTCCTGAAGTACATTGTAGGGTTTCTCCACCTACACACTCAATGGCCAGATATATAACTGGATGCATGGAGGAAAGGAATCACTGGTGGCCACCACTACCTCCATCTATATTTATGAAGTGTTTTTATACTCAACAACACCCATTTGATTCTCCAGACTAAACATCCAGTTTCCTGTGTTTTTTTCGGCTTGGCAGAGGTTGCTTTGGAAAAGACTTTGTGAAGAACATCACAGGATTCCCATGGATATCCAAGAATCAAATTTCAGCACTATCTAAGCACTCTTCAAGGACTGTGTCAACGATTTTCAATCACTTAGAGAATTAATACTATTATGGTGGCCAGGCAGACCAAACCAATTTTAAATCATACCATAAAACAAACTTAAGAAAATGCACTTTCAAAAAATTTCACTAAATGCAAAATTCTTTTTCACAATCTTTCTTTTTTCCAAATGGTGTATATCTGATACATAATCGCTTCCAATAACTATCCCAAATCCCCAAAACAAATATTTAGATTGCATTTGGAAGCATGATTTACTTAATTTGATCTGTTTCAGGTTTTGCCCTTACAGATTACACAGAGGAGCCCACTTAATTGGATATCTCTTAACAGAACTAGACATGGACTGTCGCCCGCTATAAGTTACTCCAACCAACCACCCCACCCACCCCACGGTGCCATACCACCTAGTGTGGGTGACTGAAAGTGGCATTCAAATTTTGTAGGTAAAAATATCCAAAATGGCCACCAGTCGGACATCTTGAATCCGATCGGGAAAACAATTATGTCACGCACTGCTCCTCATCATGTCGATCACTTATGTTGAGTTTCATGACAATGCACCAAAAACTGTAGGAGTAGTTCGCTCCACAAGTATTTTTCAAAATAAAATATGGCCGCCAGTCGGCCATCTTGAATCCGATCGGGAAAAAATTATGTCACGCACTGCTCATCATCATGTCGATCATATATACTGAGTTTCATGACAATGCAGCAAAAACTGTAGAAGTAGTTCGTCCATGCTTCCAACTTACAACTAACAAAGATCAAACTAAAGGTCAAATGTCAATATCATGGAAGTTCAAGACAGAATGTGACACACATCAGCCTGGCTGTTGCATTCATATGCCAAATATCATAAACCTAGCTGAACAATTCAATATTTCGACCATGATGTCAAATATCAAGGTCATCTGTTATCACAACAGTACATGATACAATGTTGTCTTATGTTGATACACCCACATGCCAAATAAGTGTAGGTCAAAAGAAAAAAAAAATTAATAATTTGACATTGTGGTCAAAGGTCAAGGTCATATGTGGGTCATGATAGTACGCGACACATCGTCTCATGGTGATACACCCACATTCCCAATATCATAAGCCAAGGTGAAAAGGTAAATAAGTTCTTGCCCGGACAAGCTTACTTATCAGTAATTTGACCTTGAGGTCAAACTAGAGGTACTGTGAGCAAACTCACAAACACCCCCCCCCCCCCTCACACGCCTGAAATGTATAAGTTAGATTATCTCCCCTTGGAAATGTCAGAACGGAATTATATTGCTTCATGGACATCTTCATATGGAGTTCTTCCATTGTGTAAAGTTTCATGAAAATTCTTCAGAAGGTTTAGGAGGAGTTGCGCTTACAAGGATGGACAGACGGTATAAGTTAGATTATCTCCCCTTGGAAATGTCAGAACGGAATTATATTGCTTCATGCACATCTTCATATGGAGTTCTTCCATTGTGTAAAGTTTCATGAAAATTCTTCAAACGGTTTAGGAGGAGTTGCGCTTACAAGTATGAACAGACAGTATAAGTTAGATTATCTCCCCTTGGAAATGTCAGAACAGAATTATATTGCTTCATGCTCATCTTCATATGGAGTTCTTCCATTGTGTAAAGTTTCATGAAAATTCTTCAAACGGTTTAGGAGGAGTTGCGCTTACAAGGATGGTCAGACAGACAGATTATCTCCCCTTGGAAATGTCAGAACGGAATTATATTCTTCATGCACATTGCCATATGGAGTTCTTCCATTGTGTAAAGTTTCATGAAAATTCTTCAAACGGTTTAGGAGGAGTTGCGCTTATGATGGATGGACAGACAGACAGACGGATGGACAGGGTGATTCCTATATACCACCCCAAACTTTGTTTGCGGGGGGTATAATTACTTATCAGTAATTTGACCTTGAGGTCAAAGGTCAACGTCATATGTGGGTCATGTTGGCACGCGACACGTCATCTGATGGTGATACACCGACATGCCAAATATCATAACACAAAAATCATATGCCTAGGTCAAACAATTTTTTTAACAAAGTAAATAATGTGACATTGAGGTCAAAAGTCAAGGTCATATATGGATAATGATGGAACGCGACATCGTCGCATGGTGATCGTGAAAAGGAAAAAAGGTTCTGGCCCAGACAAGCTTACTTGCCACAAAATCAGTAATTTTGACCTTGAGGTCAAAGGTCAATGTCATATATGGGTCATGAAGGTACGAGACACATCGTCTTGTGGTGATACACTCGCATATCAAATATCATAAGCAAAGGTGAAAGGCCCAGCCAAGCTTACTTGCCAAATGAAAGTGTCAATGACACTGTAGCTCAACTTGTGTAAGACATGTACATGTATAGTATGTGACACAGCAATGACACACATCTAGGTAATGACCTGATAACAAAGGTACATGTTAAGTATTGTAAAGGTCTGTACATAAATACTGACCATAGCCTGTAACAAATGTATAGGTAAAGTATTGTAAAGGTGGGCGACAGTTAGATGCTAAACTAGAAAAGAAATATTCGAGTCCCAGAGTGGGTCTGACTGAACCCAAAAATATTTGTTCTCATAGCACAGTGATAACAAAGGCACCCAAAAACACTCGTTCATGTCACAAGGTGATAACAAAGGTACCCGAAGAAGTTTCGTGAATATCGGTTCATCAATACAGCCTCTAGCCCAAGCCGTACTGACATGTGCACTTACTGTGTACAAGTAGCACTGAACAAATCAAAGTTCATCTAATTTGCATAATGTCTGCATGAGAAAAAAAAACATATTATATGTGATGTATTCCATGTTACTAAACATTCCTACAAAAAATTATTCCAATCAGAGCTTTCATATGGAAGTTCTACGCAAAAATCTGATTGACCTAATTTTGTACAAAATGGCTACCGGTGGCCATCTTGAATTTCGGACCGGACCCAAAAACACTCTTTCTCGTCCCACGGTGATAACAAAAGTATCCAAGAAGTTTCATAATGATCGGTTCATGAATACGACCTCTAGCCCGAGCCGTATTGAATTGACAGACAGACGGGCGACTAACCATGGCATAAGCTCAAATTTGACTTACGTCAAAGTTGAGCTAAAAATTGAAAACTTTTTTCCTATAATGCAAATAGGAATTCAGAAATAAGAAATGAACTAATTCAATCCTGTTTGACACATGGCACTGAGAACTTACTTTCTGCATTTGCAAATCTTATTGCCAAATATTCTGGCCTTGACTCTTCATCTGCAAAATCAGCTGGTGTACTCCAAACCCAAGCTCGATCACTACCACAGCTCGGTTGTAGTTTCATACATGTTAAAACTGTAACGAGATAGGAAAGACTGGTGTTCATTTACTGGTGCTTAAAATCACTGAGAATCTACAACTATATCATGATCACAACATGTGTCAACGTTTTTGCACAATCAACAGTCATAAATAAATAAATACAGGGTTCCCACACCTAGCAGACCCTCATCTATTTTTTCCATACCCTTCGCAGCCATCACAGTGGGTTTTTTTTTTTACCTCCAGGGTGACCAGAAAAATCAAAAATATATCTTACAAAACACTTACATGTACATGCAATGTGTTGGAGTTTAACCTCACTGCCAGTTCTCTGGCGCTTTACCACCAATTATCATAACTAAAGAATCAAGACTATTGAAATTTTTTAGTAACAAGTCAATAAACAACTGTTGGCTGTGTTGTGGGTTTTTTTTTTTAGCTTTTTCAATCCTAAATACTATGTTTTCTGGAGAACTTATGTCTTGTTAATGCCACTTCCCCTGTATTTGAGACTTCAAAAGACTTGTCACAGACAAGACATTTTGCCTCTGACCTTGTTTTGACTTTTGTGTTCCTGCTAATCCAGTTCGTGTATTTGGGATTTTCCAATCACATTTCTGAAAACAAACATTTCCCCATTTCATTTCACTTTAATTTGTTGACAGTATGACACAATACCTCAACTTAGCAGAAAAAATGTTCAAGTTTGTATGTTGTTTTTCTTGACGTTCGCAACACAAACACATTATCACTGGGCACAGCCATTTTGATCACGGAAATATATGGATCAATTAATGGTTGTTAATGTTCATGTCAGATTAGTTATTTCCATGTTGGGTTACAAAGGCCTAAAGTTTATGAGTTCCAAAATTTGATTCAAAAATGATATAAAAACTAAAATAAAAAGAAATTTATTAAAAAAATTTGAACTTCATGAACAGAGAAAGTGATTTTGAATATATTTACTTAAATTTCCATACCATTTATATGAAAACGTCATTTTCCATACCTTTTCCTGGCCTGGAAAATGTTTTTAAAAATTCCATATTTTTTCCAGACTCGTGTTCGAACCCTGTAAATATGTAATTAAAAGTGCTAGAAATCTGAAACTTGTACTTAATCCACTGAGGAGGTTTTTTCTTTTTAACATAAAATCACTCAAAAACCCATAAAACTCATTTTAAAGCAAAAAAGAAAAGAAAAAAGAAACAAGAGTTCACCTTGAACAGAACCAGAGTCCAAGAATGAATTTACAATAAGTAATCAATATCCATAGGATCCACTGTCAAAGCTTGACCCCTCAGGAGTGACTAAAATAGTTCAAGCATCGTGTCTTTTCTTCAGTTACATGTAATAATGTAACAAGAGCTCACGTATCGCTGAAGCAATACAATGTCCCCTACCAGACTAATGAGCATTAATAAGAAGAGCTGGACTTTCGTCCGGTGCATACCCCACATGGTGTACCGCCTAGTGTGGGCATACCTATGACCAACAAATATTATTTATGAATATTCTCGTACGGACTGACGGACGGATGCACAAATGGATGGAAGCAATCCAGTTTACCCCCCACTTCCCATTTTCTTCAAAAGTTTTCAACAATTTCCAAGTGAAAAGGTATGGTAAATTGTTTGGTGTTTGGAAGTTTTATGCAATGAGGCAGAAGCCCTTGTCATAGGCAAACTGCATGCCATATTTCATTGAAATCCAATAACCCATACCTGAGATACAGGCTGAACAGACAAATAATGTCTATTTCCTACAATTTCTAAGTCAAAAAAGGGGGATAACTCTAAAAAGGAGAATGTGAGAAATATCGTTTAATCCTTTTTTAAAGCCTATACCATAAGCAGTGTTCATGGCAAATTTCATTGCAATAGAACATTCAATACCCGAGATACAGGCTGAACAGACAAAATTTGGCTCGGACGGACACAATTTCTAAGTGAACAAGTAATAAAACAAGAGGCCCCAGGGGGCCGGAGGGCGCTCACCTGACATGGTAGCCTAAATATAAACCCAGAGAATTGATTTCAACAAGTTGCATCTGCTCCTCCTAAGAAAAACTTACACCAAATATCCAAAATTCTGACCAGTGGATCTAAAAAAAAAAAAGGATTTTTAAAGAATATTCCTCATACTGAACTAACTTATAATTCGGGCTCCCACAGGGAGCCCATATATGAACCCAGGGACATGGCTTTAACAAACCTCAATCTCACCCCCTAAGGATGCTGCATACCAAATATCAAAACATTCCGACTGCTGTATCTGAAGAAGATTTTGTAAGAAAATTCCTCATTTTGAACTAAGTTACAATTCGAGCTCCCACAGTGAGTCCAAATATGGACCTAGGGACATGGCTTGAACAAACTTGAATCTCACCCCCCTAAGGATGCTGCATACTAAATATCAAAACATTCCAACTGCTGGATCTGGAGAAGATTTTTAAAGAAAATTCCTCATTTTGAACTCGGTTATAATTCGGGCTACCACAGTGAGCCCAAATATGAATCCAGGGACTTGGCTTGAACAAACTTGAATCTCCCCCCCCCCCCCCCCCACCCCATCCTAAGCATACTGCATACCCAATATCAAAAGATTTTGCCTGCTGGATCTTGAGAAGATTTTCAAAGAAATTTGCCTGAAATGCACTAAGTTCAAATTTGGGCTCCTATACTGAGCCCAAATATGAACCCAGAGGGCCAATTTGAACAAACTTGAATCAGATCCACCCCACAATGTTGCATACTAAATATCAAAAGATTCTGCCTGCTGGATCTGGAGAAGACGATTTTTTAAGAAATTTGCCTGAAATGCACTAAGTTCGAATTTGGGCTGCTATACTGATCCCAAATATAAACCCAGGGGGCCGATTTGAACAAACTTGAATCAGATCCACCCTACAATGTTACATTGTTTGTTTGTTGGTGGTTAACATCACATATTTATGCACCATGGCTAATCGTGACACAACATGGAGATGAAGTCAAGTTTAGTCAATCGTTGATCTACATGTTGCCCATTTTAGAGGACTTTCACCCCAAGCATTGGTGACTGGGTCCTATTTTACTAGTAAAGCGGAACTGGTTTACCACAGTAAACAAGTGCTGCTTACTTCCCGGGGTTCCCACGGGGAACAATGTTACATACCAAATATCAAAAGATTCTGCCTGCTGGATCTGGAGAAGATTTTTTAATGTTTTACCTATTGCCTACAGTGTTAAAAAGTGCTGACTCAGCACTTTTTCAAAGTCCGAAACTGTACCCTATGATAAAACCGATGACAAATTTTTTTTTTACCAATCCTTTCTGTTGGTCCTAAGGAAGCTTCACAACAAAATAAAAATTCTCAGTGCCGTGAAGTTTTGGAGATATGGGCGTTAATTTTTTTTCTATTTTTAGCTCCTGCAGTTCCCACGGGGCTACGGGAAAAACAAATTCGACATAAATTAGGTACTTATGACCCAATAAGCCCTCACATAAAATTTGGTTCAAATCAGCCTCTCAGTTCGGAAAGATTTTGGTGCCCCTTGGGGGCATGGCATCACCCAGGAGGAGGGGCAACTTCATTTGAACAAATCTGAATTGGCATCAGGTAATAAACATTTACCCAACATTTGAATAAATTGGGCTAGTACTTTTGAAGGACAAGTCGATAATGTAAAGTTAACGCCAGACGACGGACGGAATGTGATCAGTAAAACTCCCACTGAGCTTGACTCAGGTGAGCTATAAAGTCCAGAAAACTAAAGTGTGATTGACGGATGGACATTTATTTATTGGTGTTTAAGGTCACATATTTATGCACAATGACTAATCATGACCGTGACAGTTTTACGGGTGGAGAAAGCCGGAGTACCCGGAGAGAACCACCGAGCAACGACAAGCAGTTGCCAGCTCCCCAACATCGTAACTCCGCACTGCAGCACAGGCAGGGTTAGATTGGTTGAAGACATGCGTACCATCGACGTGCAGTACGCCTTAGTACACGGCGTCAGCGTGCTCCCACGCAGGCAATGGAGATGAAGTGTCTTGCCCAAGGACACAACACGGTTGCCGCAGGTGGGATTCGAACCGAGGACCTCTCGGCTTGCAGCCTGCACCTCTACCTACTGAGCCACCGCGCTCCCGACGGATGGACAAAGTGCAAACCTATAGTCCCCTCCGGCATTGCCGGTAGGGGACTAAAAAGTGGGGGTTCCCAATGGCGCATCTTGATACAACCTATGTGGATTAATCTTAGTTACACAGCTCAAGAGGGTATTAATAAACAAGAGGTCCCATGGGGCCTGAGGCACTCACCTGACAATAGTTGTTTAAAGAAGGATTTAATTACAATCTATAGCTAGTTAACACTACAGAGGAATGAAGTTATTTAATTATTATAACTCTGTTGTCCATGCCAGATGATTTTTCTGTAGTACTGGGAAGGTACCACAGAAATAATGCCCCGATTTCCAGTAAAGCAAAACTTGGGAGTCCAAATATCAACCTAGGAACTGAACTTTAACAAACTTGAGACTGAGCTCTCTTCCACAACCAGTATGCTGTATACCAAATGTGAAAGCATTCTGACTGGGGGATTTGAAAGAGAATATTTTTGAAGAACTATCCTCACTAAGCTGAAATTCAGGCTACCATAGGGGAGGGGGGGGGGGGGGGCAAATATTAACCCAGGGACCTGATTTGAACAAACTTGAATGCCCCCAACCCTCTGGACCCCCAAGAGATGTATACCAAATATAGAAGCATTTTGACTGAAGGATCTAGAGAAGATGATTTTTAAAGAAATTCCCTCTTATTGCACCAAGTTAAAATTCAGGCTCTCATAAAAAGCCCCAATATTAACCCAGGGACTCAATTTGAAGAAACTTGAATCTGTCTGCCCCCCCCCCCCCCTCCCCCCAGGAGGACAGAGGGAAATTTGTTTTGCATGAGTCAAATACTTATGACCCAATAATACCTTGTATTAAATTTGGTTCAAATCAGACCACAGGTCCAGAAAATAGATTTTTGGGGCAGCGTAAAAAATATTGTCTGAAAAACATAGGTTATGACTCCTCGTTGGAACAAGCTCATCAAGCTCGTTCCAACAAGGGGTCATATCCTATGTTTTTGAGATAAAAAATGAAAAAAAAATTAGTTATTCAAGAATCTTTTTTTGCAAGTGTCATCTGCTTTTCATGTCAGGTAAAGGTTAACCCTCAAAAGTTATAAAATATTTCCCAACCTCAGAACACATACTCATGGCTACAGAAAGAGATAGTGGTAGACCGACTGTCCAACTAGAAAAGACAAGAATGAATATGGTTCCTGCTGAATCCTCCTGCAAGGTTCATGAACCATAACCCTTGAAGTCCTATTTCCGATTTTTATAGGTGGCTCAATAGGAATGCCTTGAGGAGTCTACCAGCCAGAAGTCAAATTTCCAAGGCATTGGTGTCGTCTAGTCAAGTCTTGATTACCTCTAGAGAAGTGCTGGACGATAAACCAGTATTTCGATACGATTCAATATCATTTTTGTAACCGGTAAAATATCGCTTTTCTTGAAAAATGACCGGTATATAGAAACTTTCGATATTAGGAACAAAGGGGCCCGATATTTATATTCTAGGACTTCTATATATTCAACTGAATATTTCACATTTTTTCCTTTTTTGTATGATCAAAGCATTATTGCATACGCAATATATTGTATAATGGAAATATAATTAATAAAACATTATTTGCAAGCTTGTTCTTTATTTATTGACAGGTAAGTATTGTTTTTGTCATCAAAATGGCATGTCTGACGAATTGACCAATCAAATTTTGTTTTTTGGAACAGTGTGCTTTCAACTCCATCGGGATTTGGGAAGAGAAAACCCACATTATGGTGTAATGACCTTAAATAATGACAATAATTAAAGGGTCCCATAAAGAAATCCATACAATGCAGTATAGACCAAGCACCATCAACAGAACAGGATGATTATTGCTTCGAATAAACACATTTACAGTGCAGTGAATTGCACTAAATAGGAACAAAATTCCCCAACATTAAAATTAGATCAAACAACGAGGTCACCACACGCTGACGGCTGTCAAGTTAAGCTAAAAATCAAAACACGCACATGTAGACTATCAAAACGTATTGGTATTCGATATTTTATTTTAGTATTCAGCCAATCCACCCACGATGACTGCACTGTATTTGCAGAGGAGATTTAAAAAAAAACAAAATGTAAAACAGTTAATACGGGAGAAACTGTGGAGCAAATACTCGCCATTATTTCAATTTTACACAGTACCTGCTAAGTATGTTTGGGGGGTGGGGGGGATGAATAAAATAAAAGCTTATTAAAGCCTATTCGTCATTATGAAAACTGAAATGTAACAATTTGTCTTTCTAAATGATAACAGGTGGTCCCCATATCTGTGAAGGGGCAAGTGGGTAGTGCTGGATTGGAGCTGTATGCTACCCACATCCGAGGGTTGGGGGACTAAATAAAATAATCTGTATTCGTCTTTCTTAATAATAGCAACTGCTTTCCACATATATGGGGGCGGGAAGGAACCTCATACACTGGGCGATTCGCACCTTTGCTCAGAACATGACTCTCTATACAGGGATCACTGAAACTCTACAGAAGGTTAATGACGCTAAACAATATTATCGAATATCACAATATTTTTAAAATATCAACGATATTTCAACATTCAAATATCGTCCAGCTCTACTCTGGAGGCAGCCAATGTTTTGTTAGAAACTAATGCTAAGCCTCAGGTCTTTCACGCAATAGTCTAGGGGGAATTCAGAAGAACTGCCTTGGGCTTTTAAGAGTTAAACGAAGTTAAAAATAATATTAGGAGATAAATTAATATATATCGCAACATTGCTTTGAAAAGTATTTTTAGTTAATATAACAATCCTACTTACTTTTATGATTAGCACAAATTTTCAAAGTTTTGTCACGTCTCATCAAAACTCTGAAATTTTCACGACTTTTATCTTTTAAAAATTTAACATCACCAGTTCCTCGCTCCTTCCATTCTGGAGGCTCTTCTGAATTGTCAAATCTAAATAACTTGGCTCTTCTGAAAATTGAAAAAGTTAAAAAATTTATAGTCATTTATATATTTTTTATACTTACCAATGACCCAGACTTAGCTGGTGCTAACTCTAACAAAACCAGGGCCAAACACAAATTTTGCCACCCAATCCCCAAAATTTGCATCCAAAACAAAAAGAAATCATGTCCTAAAGGACCTCCATACTACGCCTCTACTGCGCATGCGCAGTGACGCAGACGTCCCGAAATTGACGCCAATTATCATTCTTACTGGCAGTGCTGGTCAGAGCTATGTACTCAGCGGGGAGGCAAGAGTTCCCAACTCCAGGGAGGGCCATCCCCGTCTGGGTCATTGGTAAGTATAAAAAATATATAAATTACTATAAATTTTTTAACATTTTTATACTGTACCAATGACCCAGACTTAGCTGAATAGTAAACAGGCTGGAGGGCCTAGGACATAGAGGAAAATCCAATAAGCTCAACTATATAGTAAAGAGGTAACCCCTTAAGGAGAAAAGGAGTATTAGGCTTTACATGTATCTTTCTTATTTAATATTAAATTAGAAAGATACACTACCCTTAATAAATGAGCACAATAACATTCATGTTCTCTATTAACATCCAGTCTATCCCTTATACTAATTATTTTTAAAGCAAGCCAATAAATAAAGTAGTCCAGAGAATTGAGACTCTTTATAGTCATTTAAAAGTGTCCGAGTATTGTATATTAAAGCCCGTTTGACACTTGACATATACAAATGCTTCACACTGGGCTACACTTTAAAAATAAGACATGAATGAATCTTAACATTAATATTACACTTTAAAACCATCCCGGAAGCGACTCAGAAATACTGACTTGGAGGAGGCATTCCCTTGCTTTTCACTATAAAGCAGGTGACCTAAGGGAACACCCGCCTCCCCCCCCCCCCCCTTCCCCTGGGTCAAATAGCCCAGAGCGAAGAGGGCAGCCTGACGGAGTCACTGCCGGAACAGAAAGCCTGCATAACTATAGTTGCAACTGTTTAGTGGACGACATTCTGAGCAACAGATAACGGACCTAAACAATGCAGGTCTCCAGAAATGGACTCAATATTTCTGAGATAAAAATTCGTAAATGTGGATGGCTGAGACCAATAAGCAGCCTTCATTAAATCTGTAATAGCAACACTATTAGCATAAGCCCAGGAAGTAGAAAGAGCTCTTACTTCATGAGCAGAAATCTTAAGCACAGACTGCTGAGAAGAAGATAAATCTTCATAAGCAGTACGGATAGTTAATTGAATCCATCTAGCAATAGAATGGACCGAAATGTCCTTTCTATTAGGCATCAAAGACAGAAAGAAACGTTTCCGTCCCTTTCTGATAAAGTGAGATCTCTGTTTATAGATACGTAAGGCTCTAACAGGACAGAGTAAAGGCCTACGCCCGTCTGAAGACGGAAGAGCCTTAATAACAATAGGTTCCGGATATTTATTAGGAGCCTGGTTCTTAGCTAAAAAACCCACATTAGTAGTGAAGGTGATAGTGTTCCCGACACTACGATAGTGAGAATCATCCACCGACAGTGCATGAAGCTCACTGACTCTTCTAGCAGAAGAGAAAGCTAAGAGAAAAGCTGTCTTATAAGACAAGAATTTGAAATCTACTGTCCCAAGAGGTTCAAATGGCTTTTCCTTCAGTTTAAGAAGAACTCAAGCTAAATTCCATTTAGGAATTAATCTAAGAGTTCTGGGTCTATTTATCAAGAAGTTTCTAACCAACTTAGATAAAGAGACATTAGATCCAATTTGTAAACTATCATGATGTGCATAGGTATCAGATAACATAGACCTATAACCCTTAATAGTAACAGGCTGCAGTTTGATTTCGTCAAACAAGTATACTAGAAAGTTTGCAATGTCTGGTATAGAGGGATCGAATATATCTACAGAATGATCCCTACACCAACGACGAAAAACCTTCCACTTAGCCGCATAGTTTAGCAAAGAGGAGGTCCTCCTACAGTTAGAAATCGCGTCCACTGCTCGTCCTGTAAAGTGCTTGCCATGCAAGAAGGACCGCACAACGGAAAAACGTGAAGGTTGAGACCTTGCGGGTTGTGATGGAGTTGGCGCGATTTCCCCTGCGAAAGAAGATCCTCCCGTGGAGGAAGCTTTCGCGGTAGGTCCCACAACAGACACCCGAGTAGATTTACCCACAGTCTCTGTGGCGACAGAGATGCTACCAACAGAATCTTGCATTGAGATTGTTTTATCTTTAGCAATACTTGTTGAATTAACGGCGCTGGAGGATATGCATATCCTATCATTCCGTCCCAAGGGATCGACAGAGCATCTACTGCAAATGCTCTTGGATCCGGACACGGAGACACATACATCTGCAACTGATTGTTGAGATGTGTCGCAAATAAGTCTATCATTGGCCGTTCCCATTGGTAGCAAATCTGATTGAATACTTGTTTGTTGAGAGTCCACTCTGACGGCAACAAGCGACCCTTTCGTGAAAGGGAGTCTGCTGGCACATTCAGACGACCCGGTATGTGACGGACCGAAAGAAGAACGTGATGTTCTAGCGCAAACAGAAGGATTCTTTCCGTTCGATTGAACAACGGAACTGAATGAGTGCCTCCCTGATTCCGTATATACGCCACTACTGTCGTATTGTCGGATAGAATTTGGACATGAGCATTGTGAATAATGTCCATCCAGTGATGTAACGCAAGCCAAATTGACATCATTTCCTTGATGTTTATGTGCTTGCACAGGAATTGCGGATCCCAAAGACCCTGGCATCTCGAATCCGTTGGGATTAATGATGCACCCCAACCTGTTTGACTGGCATCCGTCATAATGGTAAAACTCGGATCCGGCAACTGCAGCGGAACTCCCTGAGTTAACCACTGAATGTTTGCCCAAGTCTGAATCTCTTGCTTCACTTGATCTGACAAGAGAACGTCTACATCGAGCGAATGAATTTTCACACTCCAATTCTGAGTCAAGAAAATTTGAAGAGGACGTGTGCGTAACCGCCCCATCGGAATGAGATCCGCGGCGGCTCCGCACAGACCTATCAGTCTCATAAATTCTCTCGCCGTGACTTTGTCTGCGTGCAGACAATAGCGAGCGTAACAACTGACTAATTTCGCTCTGGTTAACGGCAGACGAACGAGATTGTTGTGCATCTCGAAGCTCATTCCCAGATGAGTGAATGACTTGGACGGCACCAGATCCGACTTCTCCTCGTTTACTATAAAACCGAGACGTCGGAGCAATAGAAGAAGATTCTGAACATCGTTCTGAAGCGTTAACTCGTTGCCGTACCTCTGAAGAATGGCGTCCAGGTAGGCCGACGTTACCGCAGACGAATGAGCTCGGAAATAGATCATTACCGAGTTCATTACCCGAGTGAAAGCCCAGGGTGCTAGATTCAATCCGAAGCACATCGCCCGGAACTGATACACCACTCCTAGGACTGCGAAGCGTAGGTACTTTCGGAATGTCGAATGTACCATGACGTGAAAGTACGCATCTTTGAGATCTATGCTCGTTGCATAATCGTTCACCCGAATACTCGCTCTGACCGATCGAATCGTCTCCATATAAAACTTCGGAGCGACGATCAGCTTGTTTATCCAGCTCAAATCTATGACTGGACGGAACAAGCCGTCTGGTTTCGGAACCAGAAACAGATGGCTGTAGAATCCCGGAGATTCCTGGTTTTCTACGACCTCTACCGCGTTCTTCATTAAAAGAGACTGCACCTCTGATAACAGAGCGTCTCTTTTCTGCGGATTTGACGGAAGATGAGTCCACTTTGGACTTCGAGTTAATGGAGGCTTTCGTTTGAAGGATATCTTTAGACCTTCCGAAGTCACTCCTCTCACCCAAGGGTCGTCCGTAATCGACGCCCATTCTTGTGAAAAGCTCGACAACCTTCCGCCAACCGGTACGCGATAGAGGTTTAAGCCATCACCTCCTGGACCTGCGGTAGGAGAAACCACATCCTCCACGGCCCGCACCTCGCCCCGTCAACCTCGGGGCGTCCGACCGATTGTCCCGGCCTGAAGGACGTCCCGAACGAGAGTCGCTACCCTGACGGTCTCTCGAATAAGACCAAGAGGACGCACCGGAACCTCTATAGGAACCTCTCTTGGGCGCATTAGACCCAGAAGTGCCTGACTTATTCGTGTCTGCTGTATCCGACTTCTTAGGAGCAGATTTGAACAACAGAGAATCCTTAGCTTTCTTTGTAATTTTATCATAAATAGCAGAAAGCTTGCCGTCAAAGAGAAGTTCTCCTGAGACCGAAGCGACTCTAAGAGAGTTCTTCACCTTAGTATCCACTAGTGTGGATGTAGCTAGGGCTGCGTCACGTCTAACCAACTCCAGATTTGCCACTGAAAGGGCGGAGTTACACATGGAATAAGCTACTGCCCTTGAAAGAAGTCTTAAAGAGGATTGTATATCCTGAAACTCTTTCCCCTGAAGGCGCAGTGATAACGCCTTAGTAAGGTGATCTGCGTAAGATAAGGCATCTAAATTGGCTCTGTTAGACGCAATAGCTGTTTCCAACACCGCGGTTGGAATAGAAGCCGACGACGGTAATGATAGCTCTAAGTCTTCCGCCTCGTCGTCCATACGCAGAGGATCTCTCGGTATACCCTGTCCTGCCGTATCGAATTTATTCCTTGCATTAATGAAAGGCAGGTTGAGAGTATTAGCGGACAAGAAACCTGCTTTCCCCGTCCTGGAAGCAAGTTTAAATATAGCATCGTTCAATAATTCAAATGTTCTTGCAACATTATTGGACTGCGACGGAAACTCGGGAGCGATGTCCCTGAACCGCACAAAAAATTCAGAGTCCAATGACGCTATAATTCTCTTGTCCGGAACCGCAGCAGTCTGGCCCGACGGAACAACTTGAGGGAGAAAGTGCCGGATGAAGTCCACGGCAGCTTTATGTTGTTCTGAAAGGGATAGCTCCAAGTCATCCGTATCCCTTTCACCATCCGGTCGGACCTCATGATTTTCCCGGTCGTCCGCCCCCGATGCTTCGGAGGAGCGTACCGACCCAGCGCCGTCGGATAATTCTCGATCCGACACCGTTTCTGTCGGCTGCTGGGATGCTGCGATAAGCTGTGCTATCTGCACAAGAATGTCCGGCGTCGAGACCTGCGGAGGCGCAGTCTTTCGCTGCTTCGCCGAGGGCAGCTCCGCATCAGATGGCTCCCGCATACTTTTCCTATGCGAACATCCGGAGTCCATCGGTCTCGAATCCCTGGCTGCCGGATGGTGTGACCTGGTCGCCGAAGAATCCTTGATCGGCGAAGCTGGTAATATATCGGCGGTCAAGCAGCCAAGGAGCGGTCGTGTGCGCTGACGAGAAGAGGAAGCCTTAACAGTCTCTGCGGACTGCTTATACAACAGAGCATCCCGAGCGACGGACGTATGCTCCGCTAAAGACACATTTTGTACCACAACATCTGGTCCCAGATGTTGTTGTACGAGAGAGGGGCCTCTCTCGCTCGCGGCCCGGCTGGACCTGGACGAGCTAGGAACCGGACTCAAAGGCTTCCTCCGTTCTCGCTTACTATCCGCCGTCACTGGGTGTGCATCTATTATGTTTATAGTGCTCGCATCACCCAAAATTTCCTCCTGGACCGCATCGGACGAACCCGGCTGCCGAACCATTCGGTGAATGGACGCTACACCGGGCGAGCTAGCGGACGACATTTGTCTAATCTCCATGAGCACTTTTGCCGCTAGCTCTGAATTCATTTGTGACGACGGACGCACACTTGTAGAAGATAACATGGAAACATCACCCT
Organism: Pictodentalium vernedei; assembly: GCA_031216915.1. Taxonomy (NCBI): domain Eukaryota; kingdom Metazoa; phylum Mollusca; class Scaphopoda; order Dentaliida; family Dentaliidae; genus Pictodentalium; species Pictodentalium vernedei. Next base: position 86,375,433 of record CM062294.1, read on the forward strand.
GTTCTGGTTCGTCTGAAATAGAAACTGAGAGAGTAAAGTGACCTTGCGGAGAAAGAGCCGGCATAGCCCTTTCTCCAGAAACAACATATCGTGACACACGTTTCCAATGTTTCTCATCCCAATATTCACATATAGGACAGGGATTAATGCGAGAACACTGACTACAATTAATACAATGATCATGAAAGTCAGAGGAAGATTTCTTCCTATTACCATTTGAACAATGTCCCTTCATTGTGAAAGAACAACAATAAGTCCTAGTTACTCGCAAAAACCCCTGACACAAAGATACATAATAACATGATCCATTAATAAATGAAAAAACAATTGCAAATCAAAATAATTTTGAAAAAATATTTTTTCAGCGAAGCCCAAGTTGCTGAAAAGTAACGTTGAGCCCCGATGGATCCGATGGCAAAGTGTGGTCAAAAATTTTAAATTTATATTAAATAATTAATGAGACACTTACGGATAATATAAATGTATCTTATAGTGAGATAAACTACAGCAAAGGCAAACAGCCCCCCTCAAAAAAGGCTGTTGCCAATGTAAACAAACAGTGTAAAAACACCAAAAAACATGACTCTAGGCACTGAAAAAACTGGCCCGGAATCAGTCATCAAATTACACTCTATCTGATGCAAAACAGAGACTCCCAGGGGAGAATCTGCAGAACATCAGATGGAAGATGCAGAACACAAACGTTATACACCCATGGGTGAAAACGTAACTATGGGGAAAATAACAGAAAACATTCTGTTACCAAGCAACTCTCCCAGGAAATTTTAGAAATGAAATTTCTCAAAAATATGCCAAAAGCATGGGAGAATTGCAAGGGGGGACTTTAGAAGGCTAGGGGAGAGGAAACACTGAATAAGCAGTGCAACATTTAGCAAGAATGACAACAAGAGGCCCATGCCTCGAAAATAGGCAACTTAACATAATTTCATCAAAAAATTTTAAGTACAGCCCTGATTATTTTTTGTCACTTCTTTTTCCTCTCCTCCTTCTATCCTCCTTAGAATCACATTTTCTCCAAAAATTACGTGTCTGGCATCCTTTAAACTGAGATTTACAAGCACAAAGATCAGTGAGATGTTGACTGATGAAGAGCCAAACAGAGAATGATAATTGGCGCCAATTTCGGGACATCTGCGTCACTGCGCATGCGCAGTAGAGGCGTAGTATGGAGGTCCTTTAGGACATGATTTCTTTTAGTTTTGGATGCAAATTTTGGGGATTGGGGGGCAAAATTTGTGTTTGGCCCTGGTTTTGTTAGAGTTAGCACCAGCTAAGTCTGGGTCATTGGTATAGTATAAAAATATCAAATGAAAGGACGACAAATCAACAAGTCAAGTTGTAATGGTTAACAACATCTTAAATTGCTAATAACAAAGGGGTTGTTATCCCAATACCACTTTATAACAAAATTTTAATTTGGAATACTAGTCCTATGACCTTTAATCATATGGCTACAAGTGCCAAAGGGAAAGTTTCAATGACACTGTAGCTTAACTTGACTGTGTGTTGTGTTTGATGAAGGATCATGTTCAATGTTTATGAAAGGATTATGAAATGAAAGTGTCAATGACACTGTAGCTCAACTTGTTAAGACATGTACATGTATAGTATGTGACACAGCAATGTCAAACATCTAGGTAATGGCCTGATAACAAAGGTACATGTAAAGTATTGTAACGGTCTGTACATAAATGCTGACCGTAGCCTGTAAGAAATATATAGGTAGAGTATTGTAAAGGTGGGGGGTGACAGTTAGATGCTAAACTAGAAAAGAAATATTCGAGTCCCAGAGTGGGTCTGACTGAACCCAAAAATATTTGTTTTCATAGCACAGTGATAACAAAGGCACCCCAAAACACTTGTTCCTGTCACAAGGTGATAACAAAGGTACCCCCAAGATGTTTTGTGAAGATCGGTTCATAAATACAGACTCTAGCCCGAGCCGTATTGACATGTGCACTTACTGTGTATAAGTAGCACTGAATAAATCAAAGTTCATCTAACCCAGACATAGCTGAATGGTAAATAGGTTGGAGGGCTTAGGACATAAAGGAAACTCCAATTACTCAATCACTTCTAAAAGAATATCTCCTACAGGAGAATAGGAGAGAAAGGAATTACATACATATTTCTTTCGTATTTATTTAAATAAGAAAGACATAACACCAACAATGTAATTGAGCATTACTCAATATATAATTCTCCATTTTAATGCCAGCATAACCCATTATGCTAATTCCGTGAAGGGAAGCCAATATATAAAGATAGTCCAGAGAATGAGACTCTTTATACTCCAGACATGAGCCCAGACTAAAAAAAAAATCTCTGAACAGTCAATCTGGACTTGTAAAGCGAGTTCCACGGAGCAGTGTGAGTGCCCTAGGCTGGGGGTTATGGGGGCCACCTAGGCCCCAGAAGCTCTGGGAGTAAAGAAGCCATTTCCTGCAAGCTGGGCCATTTCCTGATAAGAAAATCTACTCAGTGAAATGTCAGTTTTGTGTTGAAAATTTGGTCATTTCAAGAAATTTTCTATCACCCCCCCCCCCCCCCTCTTAAAAACCAGACCCTAGAAATGAGGTTCTTTTCTGGCTAAACTACACATAGTACAAGTAGATTTGCCAGGAGAGAAGCTCTTTGACTTTTTAAGGCCAGCTTTTCAAGTGGAAGATGGAGTGCTAAAACATTTGCTCAAAATAATTAAATTTTTCACTACATGTGTATTTGCCCTAAAATTATACATATACATGTAGGCAGCAGATCCTGCAACAGAAAGGTTTGAATTATTGTTGGCTTAAAATCATGGAGACCACACTTTCATATAATTACATACCTTTTAATTTTGAAGGATCTGTCTCAGTGGAAGAAATGTGACAAACATTCAGGTTGCCCAAATTGTCAAGACTCAAGTGACAAGTGCAAGATAAACCCACAACAATACTTGTACATACATTTGTACAATATTATGCAACATGCCAGAAATGAATTCACCTTCATGATTATCAAGTAACCCAGAACAAAATTTATTTGTCTGTATATGGACAATATTTACCACTAACAATCATCATCAGGCCTTTAATGAAGTTTGAAAAATGAATGTCAGTGGTTTATATTGTCATGAAAAACATTAAAAAAAATTTAAAACAAGCTGTTGTGGATTTAAACTGTTCTCCCTGAAGCAGGTTTATCAAAGCAGATTCTTTTAGCATTTGGTTCACAAGGACTCGATTTTAATGAGCGTTTTTTGCTTGGCATGGTGAGTAGAAATTTCTGCTTGTGTGCCAACTTAGCTTTTTTGTTTGCAGTCCTTAAAATCAACTTTGATTGTTTTTTGGTTTCTTGGACCTTTGCTGCATTTAACTTTAACTTTTGGTGCTTCTCTTCAGCTTCAGTTTTAGCCTTTTGTTTTTCCTCTTCATATGTTCTTTTTGATGTTCGAATATTACCTATCATCTCATTATCAACTGGATCAAGATGAACATCTTTCCTTGAAAAAAAGGAAATGGCATTTTCCCCTGTGGCCTTCGACCCATACCTCACCGTCTGAAGTGCACTGTATGTTTCAGTCCTCATATTCCCTGACCGACAGTCAATAATTTGGTTCATTGAACTAAATGTACTTTCTACAACAGCACCATGAAATGAAGATAAGACACAGAGAGCAACTTTTGACAAGGCTGGATACTTATTTGTGTCCCTCACTGAATGCCACCAGTGATCAATCCTTACATTTTCATGTGGCGGCAGTCTCTGGTCCATTTGATATGAATGAACTTCTCTAATAAAAGAAGACTCCTCCTCTTCTGTGAGCACTGTGGTCAATAAAGAAGGAAATTTCTTTAACAGCCTCAAGGTAGAAGAATGTCCATGTGCCATGGGATCAATAGCTGAAGCACATCTTAAAAATAAATTTTTCAGGGGCAATTTCTTCTGTAGATACTGGAAGCATTCCACATAAGCTTTTGTTGCCTTTTCATAAAAATCTTGTAAACCAGTATCATACTTCGCAGATTTGGAAATTATTTTGGAAACCTGAGCTCCAAACAATATTTCTTTTGATGGGAGAAGGCAGTCTTTCTTGATTTCAAAATCAATTAAATCCTGGACTGTCCCTGATGATAATTTTTCTGGCTTTATGAAATATGATAGGAATTCGTGAAGAAGATCAATTTGGCGGTCATTAACTTTGTGAATCAAAGAAACATTAGACTGGAATAGACAAACATAGTTTTTCAAAATATCCATTCCAAAAGCATAGAAGTGCAAGGCCAGTTTGGTGTCTTTTCTTTTATAGAAAAGTTTTTTTGTCAGGTGTTTTTTGCGACGCCTTCCTTCTTCAGTCATATTCTTCTTCCCAAATTGTCCATGGAGAAGTGAAATTTCTTGCTTGGTTTCTTCTGTTACATTCCTGTTTTCATAAATGGAATTAATAATGAATCTATATAGCCTTTGGTCTTCTTTACTTAGGAAGCCAAAGTAAAAAACTGTGTAGGCATCAAGCATTCTCAGCATACTAACAGCTACATCATAACAAGATAACCATCTCCAAGCAATATAATTATCTGGAACAGTAAACTTTATTGAAAGGCACATACAGATAGCTGAGAGAGCATCACGTAAATCAGTTGAATAACAGTGATCTGTATGAATATCTTTAAATACTTTCTCCAAGTACCCGTTGAATGGTTTACAGAACCTTTTTGCTGCATTATATATGTGGTGGCATGAATCACCATCAACATCCAAAAGATGAGGTGCCTTCCTGTTTCGAATCAATGTTTCAAGTCCAGATTTGGAGCCTCTCATAACATTACAACTGTCCATTAAAACAAACAAAAGGTTCTTCCAAGGAATGGTATTATCATCAAAAATTTTACAAAGTGCTTCGAAAAGTAACTGACTTGTTACAGAGGTCATTTCAAGCGACTGGAGATGTCCAACAACAATTTCTTTTCGATCATTACTGCAGTAACTTATTAAAACACTCAAGACTTTCTTGTGGTTGTTGCTCATTGCATCATCTACATTCAAACAGAATGGAGTATGCCTTATATTTCTTATAGTGGCCTCCTTGAAGGTTTTTGCCACTCCAAGTCTCATTTTGTATGAGGCCACAGTTCGCTCCATGGAAAGTTTGTCCAAAGCATGAGGATCTCTTGACAATTCTTTGGACAAGTTTATTAACACCGGTGCCATTGAAAATGGTAGAGAGTGTTCAGCAATAACCCCCAGTACTGTTGCTTCCATGTTTGACTCTGTCTTGGAGGTGAACAACAGGCTTTGGAATCTTGGCCTGCTCTGATCGAACCACTTTCTGAGATTTGAAAATTGAAGCCAGGCCATAGGTTCCATTGTTCTCATTGGATGATGTATTAGTTGAACATACAGGAAACGCTATATTTGTTAAACGAATGTACAGTTCATGGACATGCTTCTTTCCAAGTGCATGATCCTGGATTGCTATTAAGCCTCTAGCACCATAATGAATTATTTTGCTATTGCACCACAAACAAACAGCCTTTCCAGGTTGGTCAATCTGAAATTAAACAAAATTAAATAAAATAAATATTTAGTAACATAATGTCTTTTGGCTTATGGTACGTACGGTATATATGGGTAAGTAAAAGGAGTAATTATATTATTTATTGGAAATCTCCTCAATTATTGGACCACCCCCCTCCCCTCCCCCTCCATCACCCTACCCCTTTGAAGAAAGATTTGAATTAAATATAGTGACTCAGTAGGTTTTTTATGCACCAAATTGAAAAAAAGGTTTACAACCATATTACATATTATTTATTGGAAAGCTTGATTGCTACTGCACCTCCACCACCCCTCACTTAAAAAATGGATTGAATAGTGTGACCTGAGGGTGTTATTTTAGCATCTACAAAAAAAAGGAAAAAAAATAACATACCACATTTACAAGCAAAACGTCCCATTGCTACAGTACAGCCCCCCCCCCCCCCCCCCTCCCCAACCGCCATATTTGAATTAAATATTATGGCCAGTGTAGGTTATACATGTAATCCAATACACCTAAATTGGAAAAAAATTGTTACCAAATTTACTGGGAAGATTTGAGTGAAACGTAGTGGACTGGGTAATTTATGAGAAAATCCCCCCACATCACCCCCCCCCCCCCCCCCCCTGCCACTTCCTAATAAAAGGTTTGGAATAAAATAGATTTGAGTGAAACGTAGTGGACTGGGTAATTTATGAGAAAATCTCCCCCCCCCACCACTTTCTAATAAAAGGTTTGAATGTACTGGCTTGATTAGGATATACATGTACATATACAACTAAATTGAGAAAACAATGTTACAAGTTTCACTGTTACTGCAGCCCCCACCCCCTGAAAAAAAATGGTTTGGATTAATTCTGGTGCCCAGGATAGGTTCTACATGTATACCTCTGAACTTAGAAAAAATGTTACCATATTTACTGCAAAGGTCCCTTGTCACTGACACCCCCCACCCCTCCCTCCCAAAAAATGGTTTGGATGAATTTAAGCTGAAAATTAAAATATTGCCATTTTTACTGAAAATTCCTTCCAGAGTCTTCCATGCCTCTACCCCTTCCTTGAAAAAAAAAAAAAAAAATTGGGAATAAAAATACCTGACAAAATCCATATCCTCCTTACGAGTATGATTGGATTTTTTTTTTTTTTGAGGGAGGATGGGAAGGGGGGGGGGGGGGGGGTCATTTTTACACTAATTATCAGGGTGCCCCCCCCCCCCCCCTTCCCAACTGATATGGTCCTACCCCATTCACTGGGAACTGTCCCCAAATATCTGATGACTAAGTTGGTTAAGCTTGTTTTTAAAAGAAAATGCTCACCTTCCGAATGAAGTCTCCCAAGACGCTTTCCACTGGTTCCTTCTTCCAACTCGATTTGGGTAATAATTTTCCAATATCAACAATTATTTTCTTCTCAATCCAGTGCCATTTCCATTTATTTTTCACTGTCATGCGTTCCTGTGGGGTGTCAATATTTCTAGCAGTACTTTCATCACGGCGTTCAAAAATTTTTAACATCTTTTTTTTCAAATTCAATGAAGCGAAGTGGAGATCATTCACAATCAAATTTGTCTATTGTTATGATACAAAGGAAGGTCACATGTGATATGGCGCCAAAGAAGAGATTGTTAGGAGAATTATGATTGGACTTCAACCTTAGATGTACAGTCAATAGCCAATGAAATCATCTGTAACTCCAGCACATGCATTCCATTCAATTCATTGTGTACTCAAGGTGAATTTGGGGAAAATCAAAAACCTAACTCATACAACAGACCTGGTAAAGAACAAATTAGCGGAAATCCGCGAAAACGCGGAAATAGCATATCTCTGATACTTAAAAGTGTTCGAAGATTGTATATTAACGCTCGTTTGACACGTGACATATACAAATGCTTCACACTGAGCTACACTTTAAAAATAGGCCGATGAAATCGTCAGATGTGTACCTATACGCGCAACTAGTAAAAAGCTGTAGGACGGAGGGCTACCACGGATGCCGACATTATGTACACCATACAAAGTATGGGTACATATAGAAATGGATTGGAGGAGTGTCTAATTTGATGGATAAAGGGTTAATATCTCCAGATCAAATTATCAGATTTACATAAAAAAAAACTATACAGCACAGCACAGCACATCAGTAACCTGAATAAATATATAAAGTAACATGACAATCGGATTGATATTTTTTGAGTTATCTTATGCCAAAGGGATTGGAGAAATTTTCAATTTGAAGGATAAAGGGTTAATATCTCCGGATCAAATTATCAGATTTACACCAAAAACTATACAGCTTGGCACATCAGTAACCTGAACACAAATATAAAGTAACTTGACAATCCAAGCAATATTTTTCAAGTTATCGAACGCCAAAGGGATTGGAGGAATTTTCAATTTGAAGGATAAAAGGTTAATATCTCAGGATTAAATTATCAGATTTACACCAAAAACTATACAGTTCGGTACATCAGTAACCTGAACACAAATATAAAGTAACTTGACAATCCAAGCAATATTTTTCAAGTTATCGAATGCCAAAGGGATTGAAGAAATTTTTAATTTGAAGGATAAAGGGTTAATATCACAGGATCAAAATAACAGATTTACACCCAAAACTATACAGCTCGGCACATCAGTAACCTGAACACAAATATAAAGTAACTTGACAATCAAAGCAATATTTTTCAAGTTATCGAATGCCAAAGGGATTGGAGGAATTTTCAATTTGAAGGATAAAGGGTTAATATCTCGGGATCAAATTATCCGATTTACACCAAAAACTATACAGCTCGGCACATCAGTAATCTGAACACAAAAATAAAGTAACTTGACAATCCAAGCAATATTTTTCAAGTTATCGAATGCCAAAGAAATGGATACGGACGCAGGATGGACAGACGGACGGACGACGGATGCCAGCATTATGTGTACCATACATAGTATGGGTACACATAAAAATATTACATAAATGATATCATAATTGCTTCCACTGAGCTACACATTAAAACCATCCCAGTACCAACTCGGAACTATTGACACCGGAGGTCTTCCTTTGCTTTTCACTCTAAAGCCAGATGATATTAAGGGAAAACTGCACCCCCACCCCACCCCCCCACCCCCCCCCCCCCCCTTCCCCTTGTTCTGGGTCACAAAACTGCAGAACGAAGAGGGCAGTGGAACAGCGTCACTGCTGGAATGGAAAGTCTAAACTAGAACTATCACTGAAGGTGATTAATACCCCCGCTTTGGGTTTTTAGAGGAATGCACTTCTGATCATGTAGGCGAAGGCCATAAGGAAATGTATACATAAAGATCATTTTTTGTTGTTGAAATTTGTATTTGCATGTGGCCTTCCACAGAACAGCACTGAATACTTAAAGAGCCCACACATATATGGTTTACATTTGGAAAAACACATTTACAATGTGCAACATGTATTCAAAATCGGTTCATTAATGTAGGAGGAGTTGCACACACAAGAATCCCATTTGAAAACCCATAATAAATCCAAGTTAAAGGGAGATAACCTGGTTAAAATTGTCGCAGATCCAAATTTTGGGAATATGCGTATGTTCACTTAGTTGTGATAATGTTTGAAAGGTTTCGTCAAAATTGATTGATAAATGTAGGAGGAGTTGCACGCACAAGAATTTCATGTAGAAACCCATAATAAATCTAAGTTAAAGGGAGATAACCTAGTTAAAATTGCCACAGCTCAAAAATTTTGGAATATGCGCATGTTCACTTAGTAGTGATGATGTCTGTAAAATTTCGTCCAAATTGATTGATAAATGTAGGAGGAGTTGCGCAAACAAGAATTTCATGCAGAAACCCATATTAAATCAAAGTTCAAGAGAGATAACCTGGTTAAAATTGTCGCAGATCAAAAAGTTTGGAATATGCAAATGTTCACTTAGTAGAGATGATGTTTGAAAGGTTTCATCAAAATCGGTTCATTAATGTAGGAGGAGTTGCGCACACAAGAATTTGTTCGAACGGAAAGACATAATAAATATAAGTCAAAGGGAGATAACCTGGTTAAAACTGTCGCAGATCAAAAATCTTGGAATATGCGCATGTTCACTTAGTAGTGATGATGTCTGAAAAGTTTTGTCCAAATTGATTGATAAATGTAGGAGGAGTTGCACGCACAAGAATTTCATGTAGAAACCCATAATAAATCTAAGTTAAAGGGAGATAACCTAGTTAAAATTGCCTCAGCTCAAAAATTTTGGAATATGCACATGTTCACTTAGTAGTGATGATGTCTGTAAACTTTCATCCAAAGTGATTGATAAATGTAGGAGGAGTTGCGCACACAAGAATTTCATGCAGAAACCCATATTAAATCAAAGTTCAAGAGAGATAACCTGGTTAAAATTGTCGCAGATCAAAAAGTTTGGAATATGCACATGTTCACTTAGTAGAGATGATGCTTGAAAGGTTTCATCAAAATCGGTTCATTAATGCAGGAGTTGCGCACACAAGAATTTGTTCGAACGGAAAGACATAATAAATCTAAGTCAAAGGGAGATAACCTGGTTAAAATTGTCGCAGATCAAAAATCTTGGAATATGCGCATGTTCACTTAGTAGTGATGTCTGAAAAGTTTTGTCCAAATTGATTGATAAATGTAGGAGGAGTTGCGCACACAAGAATTTCATGTAGAAACCCATATTAAATCAAAGTTCAAGAGAGATAACCTGGTTAAAATTGTCGCAGATCAAAAAGTTTGGAATATGCACATGTTCACTTAGTAGAGATGAAGGTTTCATCAAAATCGGTTCATTAATGTAGGAGGAGTTGCGCACACAAGAATTTGTCCGGACGGAAGACGTACGGACGGACGTACAGGGCGATTCCTATATAGCCCCCACTTCTTCGAAGCGGGGGTATAATAACTATAGCTGTAATCCTTTAGTGGACGACATTCTGAGAAACAGATAGAGGACCTAAAAACCTAAGGTCACCGGTGATGGACTCTATATTTCTAAGATAAAACTTAGTGAATGAAAAAGGCTGTGTCCAGTACGCAGCTTTCATGAGATCAGTAATGGCTATACTGCTAGAATAGGCCCAAGAAGTGGAAAGCGCTCTAACTAATAATCTTATTAACAGAACGCTGATCTGGAGATAGATTTTCATAGGCAATACGTATTGCCAATTGAATCCATCTAGCAATAGACTGAACAGATATATCTTTTCTGTTAGGCATTAATGATAAAAAGAAGCGTTTCCTTCCTTTCCTAATAAATTCTGACCGGCGTTTATATATGCGCATAGCCCTGACTAGACACAGCCAAGGTCTACGGTTGTCCGTAGACGGCAGAGCCTTTATGATAATAGGCTCAGGCCACACATTAGGAACTTGATTCTTAGCCAAAAATCTTACTTGTGTAGTTAAAGTGATGGTATTTCCAACACTATGGCAGTGAGATTCGTCAACTGATAACACATGGAGTTCACTAACTCTTCTAGCGGAAGCAAAGGATAAGAGAAATGCTGTTTTAAAGGTCAAGAATTTGAACTCTACAACGTCTAACGGCTGAAACGGAGATCTTTGAGCTTCAACAGAACACAAGCTAAATTCCACTTTGGAATTAAACAGAGTTCTAGGTCTATTTATAGAGACATTTCTAACCAGTTTGGATAATGAACCATTAGGTCCAATTGCCAAGTTATCATGAGCATAAGTGTCCGATAACATAGACCTATAGCCCTTAATAGTGACAGGCTGCAGTTTGAGAACGTCAAACAAGTGGACCAGAAAATTTGCAATGTCTGGTATTGATGGATCATAAACGTCGATCGACTGATCCTTACACCAACGGAAGAAAACAGTCCACATTGCAGCGTAATTCAGCGAAGAGGAGGTCTTCCTACAGTTAGAAATATTAATTTTATAGTAAATTTCCTTTCTTATTATACCTACTGCAATTGTTTACTACAGGCTTGCACTACTGTGGAAGAATCTAACTCGGATAAAATACTCTCTATTTTAATCTTTCTCAAGAGATTTGGGAAAGAAAAGTGGTGTAAAAATACCTCGAAAAAATAAGCCAAAACTGGGTCGAGCACTATCGGCGCAGACCCAGTAAGGGACGCTCTTCTCTTAGTACAATTCCACGACTTCCGTTAACCTGTGTGCAAGCAGTAATCAAAACCATTCTTCGGAGTCTGCCAACATAGGAGGTATGTGATCAGCAGGGAGGAAGGATTCTTACCCGAAGAAGAAGACGGGAGGGCCTCCATATAAACTATTGCGGTAGGTTTAATAAGAACGGAAATTTACAAAAAAATTTATATTTCTTATCAACCTACTCACAATTGTTTACTACAGGCTGAATAGACAACAGGCTGGAGGGAATCACATAACCAACCCACACATAACTCAATTGCACTGGAAACGTGGACAGAGGAAGAGATCCCTGGGCCTATTTATTTATTTATTGATGTTTAAAGTCACATATTTATGCACAATGGCTAATCATGACCGTGACAGTTTTACGGGTGGAGGAAGCCGGAGTACCCGGAGAGAACCACCAAGCAACGACGAGCAGCTGCCAGCTCCCCAACATCGTAACTCCGCACTGCAGCATAGGCAGGGTTAGATTGGTTCAAGACATGCGTACCATCGACGTGTAGTACGCCTTTGTACACGGCGTCATCGTGCCCCCACATGGGCAATGGGGGTGAAGTGTCTTGCCCAAGGACACAACGCGGTTGCCGCAGGTGGGATTCAAACCGAGGACCTCTCGGCTTGCAGCCTGCACCTCTACCTACTGAGCCACCGTGCCCCCTCCCTGGGCCTATCAAACCATAGCATCACAAACATTAGTAAAAGACAATGAAAGATGAGGCGCATGGTTCTCTGCGGCACACAGACTGAAAGGGCAGTAACAGCACGGAGCTGGAACTGACCCTGTAAAAAGCTGAATGGCTGGGATAGACAACAGCCTGAGCGGAAGAAAGAGGGCCCGTAGGACAAAGGTCCTCTGTCGGCTCTTGCAATTGTCGCAGATAAATGGAGAAGGTAGCATTTCTCCAGTAGGCTGCCAGTGTAACATCCGACAACATGACAGAGTTAGTAAAAGCCCCGAGAGGAAGACAATGCACGCACCTCGAGGCTGAAAAAACAATTGGTAATACAATCACCAGTAGCTAGACGAGCGGAAGCTGCACGAATAGCAAGACAAATCCATCGAGAAATGGATGCAGGAGAGATCTGGCATGTGAGAAACGCATATCCATCCAGGATAGAGGCACGAACGCCCCCCCCCCCCCCCCCTCCCCAAGCAGAGCAGTGCCCAAGAAAGTGTCCATCTTGGAGTAAACTGTAAAGTCCTAGGCCTTTCCAAGGAAAAGAGCTGAACAAGCTTGGAGAGGCAAGGATGAGTGTCAAAACAATGCGGTACCACATATGAACAAGAGGCCCCAGGGGGCCTGAGGGCGCTCACCTGTTATGGTAGCCTAAATATCAACCCAGCGAATTGATTTCAACAAGTTGCATCTGCTCCTCCTAAGAAAAGCTGAAACCAAATATCCAAATATTCTGACCAGTGGATCTAAAAAATGATTTTTAAAGAATATTCCTCATACTGAACTAAGGGAGCCCATATATGAACCCAGGGACTTGGCTTTAACAAACCTGAATCTCACACCCCTAAGGATTCTGCACACCAAATATCAAAACATTCCGACTGCTGGATCTGAAGAAGAAGATTTTTAAAGAAAATTCCTCATTTTGAACCAAGTTACAATTCGAGCTCCCACAATCAGCCCAAATATGGACCTAGGGACATGGCTTGAACAAACTTGAATCTTACTCCCCTAAGGATGCTGCATAAAAAATATCAAAAGCATTCATCTGCTGGATCTGAAGATTTTTAAAGAAAATTCCTCATTTTGAACTAAGTTGTCATTCAGGCTCCCATAGTGAGCCCAAATATGAACCAAGGGACTTGGCTTGAACAAACTTGAATCTCAGCCCCCCTAAGGTTGCTCCATGCCAAATATCAAAACATTCCAACTGCTGAATCTGAAGAAGATTTTTAAAGAAAAATTCCTCATATTGACTAAGTTATAATTTGGGCTCCCACAGGGAGCCCAAATATGGACCCATGGACTTGGCTTTAACACACTTGAATCCCCCCTCCCCCCCAAGGATGCTACTCACCACATATCAAACCATTCTGACTGCTGGATCTGAAGAAGATTTTTTAAGAAAATCCCTCATTTCGAACAAAGTTACAATTCAAGCTCCCACAGTGAGCCCAAATATGGACCTAGGGATATGGCTTGAACAAACTTGAATCTCACCCCCCTAAGGATGCTGCATACCAAATATCACAAGATTCTGCCTGCTGGATCTTGAGAAGATTTTCGAAGAAATTTGCCTGAAATGCACTAAGTTCGAATTTGGGCTTCTATAGTGAGCCCAAATATGAATCCAGGTGGCCGATTTGAACAAACTGGAATCAGATCCACCCCACAATGTTGCATACCAAATATCAAAAGATTCTGCCTGCAGGATCTGGAGAAGAAGATTTTTTAAGAAATTTGCCTGAAATGCACTAAGTTCAAATTCGAGCTTCTATAGTGAGCCCAAATATGAATCTAGGGAGCCGATTTGAACAAAATAGAATCAGATCCACCCCACAATGTTGCATACCAAATATAAAAAGATTCTGCCTGCTGGATCTGGAGAAGAAGATTTTTTAAGAAATTTGCCTGAAATGCACTAAGTTCAAATTTGGGCTCCTATACTGAGCCCAAAAATAAACCCAAGGGGCCGATTTGAACAAACTTGAATCAGATCCACCCCACAATGTTGCATACCCAATATCAAAAGATTCTGCCTGCTGGATCTTGAGAAGAAGATTTTCAAAGAAATTTGCCTGAAATGCACTAAGTTCAAATTTGGGCTCCTATACTAAGCCCAAATATAAACCCAAGGGGCCAATTTGAACAAACTTGAATCAGATCCACCCCACAATGTTGCATACCAAATATCAAAAGATTCTGCCTGCTGGATCTGGAGAAAAAGATTTTCAAAGAAATTTGCCTGAAATGCAGTAAGTTCAAATTTGGGCTCCTATACTGAGCCCAAATATAAACCCAGGGGCCGATTTGAACAAACTTGAATCAGATCCACCCCACAATGTTGCATACCAAATATCAAAAGATTCTGCCTGCTTGATCTGGAGGAGAAGATTTTTTAAGAAATTTGCCTGAAATGCAGTAAGTTCGAAATCGGGCTCCTATACTGAGCCCAAATATGAACCCAGGGGGCCGATTTGAACAAACTTGAATCAGATCCACCCTCCAATGTTGCATACCAAATATCAAAAGATTCTGCCTGCTGGATCTGGAGAAGAAGATTTTTTAATGTTTTTCCCATTGCCTACAGTGTTAAAAAGTGCTGACTCAGCACTTTTTCAATGTCCCGAAACTGTACCCTATGATAAAACCGATGGCAATTTTTTTTTACCAATTCTTTCTGTTGGTCCTAAGGAAGCTTCACACCAAATAAAAATTCTCGGTGCCGTGCAGTTTTGGAGATATGGGCGTTTTAATTTTTTTCTATTTTTAGCTCCTGCAGTTCCCATGGGGCTACGGGAAAAAAAAAATCAGCATAAATTAGGTACTCATGACCCAATAAACCCTCACATAAAATTTGGTTCAAATCAGCCTCTCGGTTTGGAAAAATAGAAGTTTTGGGCGGGGCCAAAAATTTTGCCCCTCCCATAACGACGCCAAGTATAGCCCCACAAACTTCTCTTGAACAAATCTGAGTCTACACCTCAAAAGGAAGCTGCACACCAAATATCAAGCCTCTGCTACTGCTGGTTCATGAGAAGAAGATTTTTTAAGATTTCAGCACACTTTTTGGGTGTGGCCCTACCCACGGGCGGGGCAACTTGATTTGAACAAAATCAAATTGCGATGTCATAACAAACTATTATCTCAAATATCAATTAAATTGGTTCAGCGGTTTGGGAGGAGAAGACGCAAACACCATGTTCACGGACGACGGACGCCAGACGACGGACGGTGAGTGATCACTATAGCTCTCCTGACTGAAAGTCAGGTGAGCTAAAAAGGTCTCCGAAGCATGGGCTTGTACCCATTGCTGGAGACCCCCAGAAACAAACATATACCAGAAACTCTGCAAGCGGTGTGTTCGAAGAAGTGACAGAAGCAACAGAGAGATCGCATACCATCAACAGAAGCAACAGAGAGATCGCACACCATCAACAGAAGAACCTTCTACTTAGCCACAGAGGCTAAAACAGTGGAGTGAGTGCCTCCTTGAAGAAGAAAAGCAACTCCACTGCTTGTCTCTAAAAACCATTACGGAGGAGACAGGACCCGATAAAAGACATGCGCGAAGGCACAATTAAGGCAAAGGCACAATGAAGTTGGGTCAACTTGAAACCTCCTCGGGTGACTTTGGCAAAGAAAGACGCGATGTAGAGGGAGACATGCCGGAACCGCCGCTAACAGAGAGCGGAGCAGATTGATCCACACCCACCAAGGCGACAGGGGTGTGATCGAAAGGATTCGACAACTGCAGGTTCATATCTGTGCTAGAACCTGAGGCAGAATCGGAACCGGCAGGAAGGCGTAGCCGACAAGACCGTCCCAAAGGAGGGCCAGAGCGTCCACGGCGAAAGCCAGAGCATCTGGACACGGGGACACGAAAGTGTCCACCTGATGGTTCCAACGAGTCACAAAGAGATCGATGGAACACAGCCATCGGTGGAAAAGAACTTGCCCCGTCGGAACAGGAGAGTCGACTAGGACGTTCAGACGACCGGAAATGTGACAACCACCCCGGCGTTGACATCCGGAGCGAGGAGTAGAAGATCCCGAGCCAATTCGTACATTGGAACAGAGTGCGTGCCGCCCTGGTTCTGAATGTAAGCAACCACTGTCGAATTGTCGAACAACAGAAGGACCTGACGATTCGACAGGTGAGGGATCCACTGCCTGAAACTCAGAAGAAGAGCAAGAAGCTCTTTCTGGTTGATGTGTAGAGATGCCCGATCCTGGTCCGACATCCCGTGAAGGGAAAGACCTAGAGGATCCAACGTCGCACCCCATCCGAGATCGCTGGCAACTGCCATCAGAACGCGATCGGACGTGGGTAAGTCCAACGGGACACCCTGCGTGATCCACTGAACATTCGTCCAGTGGAGAAGGTGAGGATAAGAGATTCTGGTAACTGAAGCACCAGATCCAGAGAATCGACATTCATCCTCCAACGACTGAGCAGAAAGTGTTAGAGAGGTCTGACATGCAGCCGACCTAGAGGAATGAGATCCGTCACCAAACCGCAGAGACCGAGCAGCCGGAGAATACCCTGTGGTTTCACGGATGTGGACTGGGAACAGAGTCAGAGAAAAAGCGAGAGAATCACAGCCCTGGCCTGTGGAACCGCCACCATATTGAACTGAGTGCGGAAGGCCATCCCCAGATGACAAAACGACTGAGAAGGGACCAGATCCGACTTCTCCTTGTTGACTCTGAATCCTAGCGACGTGAGCAAGCTCAACAGGGTGGCGACATCCAACTCCAGTAAGGCAGCATTGGAATGCCTCTGGAGGATATCGTCTAGATATGCCGAAGTAGTCACCCTGGACTGTGTGCGATAGGCTATCACATGTGACATCAGTCAGGTGAAGGCCCAAGGAGCCAGGTTGAGGCCGAAAGGCATGGCCTTCAACTGGTAAACTCGCCCCAGAAAAGCGAACCTGAGATACTTCCGCGACCCCCGATGAATCGGAACGTGAAAGTAAGCATCTTGCAGGTCGATGCTGGAAGCAAACTCTCCCTGGTGAATTGAACGGCGGACCGACCTGAAAGTCTCCATGCTGAACTAGGGAGCAACAATAGACTGGTTCAGGATACTCAGATTGATAACTGGTCGGAGTCGGCCGTCCTTCTTCGGCACCAAGAACAGGCGGGAATAAAACCCCACTGACTGAATGTTCTTGTTGACCTCGATCGCCCCCTTGGCCAGGAGATTGTCTATCTCCGTGGACAAAAGCTCCCGACATAAAACGTCTGAAGGAACTGTGGTTGGAAGAGGCACCCTGGACAGAGTAGGGTGCCTTTGGAAAGATATTCGCAGCTCGGACCGAACAACATCTAACACCCAAGGATCGGATGTGATGGTGGCCCAATAGTCTGCGAACTCTGCTATCCTTCCTCCAACCTGGACGAATTGAGATGAGGACCTTCAGTTCGAGCCCCGACGAGGGTATAAGAGGAGAAACCACCTCCTCTACTGAATGAAGAATCCGGAGACTTCCATCAATCCTGCCGACGCTTACCCTTACCCCGTGAGTAAGAAGTAGAAGCGGTGGCAGAAGGATCAGCCCTTTGCTTCGCAGAGGAAGCAGAAGGGTACTTGTTAGGCTTTGAACGGTCCCTGCCTCCCCAGAAGGCTGTTCAAGCTGACGCAGCAGCAGCTGATCTTTGGAATGACGGAGGACGTCATCCCGGACCGTCAACACAGAGCCCATGGAACAGTAGCGGACCTGCCAAAGAAGCAGATCAAAGAGCAGCACGCTGCCCCCAGGAAGGGATCGGCCTGTGTCCAGCAGAGAGTCCCTTCGAACTACTTCCAACATAGCCGTGTCACAGGCATGCGTGTGAGTAAGATGCATGAGCGCCTTGGACAGCACACGCAAAGGAGCCTGTACATCGTCAAACCTATCTGGAGGCAGATAGGCAGCTAAGGCAGAGACGACGTGATCGGAGAGAGAAAGCATACCCAGCATTTCTCTCGATAAGCCCAACATGGACTCAGAGTCATAGGAATGACGGCAGACTTCGGCTTTGAAAGCCCAAGGGAATTGGAGTCCCGATCCAAAACCGTCAAAGTCTGGCAGACTGACGGATTGGCAAAATCGTAGTAACGATAACGCACCAGAGACAAAAAGGTGTCAACCCTGGTGAAGAATGGAGCCTTCATAGCCTTGGAACTCAGCTTAGAGACCAAGGCTGAAAATGCTTCAACCACCTGTACTGACTGGCACGGTTGAAGACGCCCAGAAGCAGGTTGCTCCACAGGCTGTAGGCGCACGACCGATGATCGCGGCCTGGCTGACACTGTTGGCTGGTTTGATGGTTCGAGAGCCGGAAGGAACCCAAACACAAAGACAAAAGCTGCCCCCAAGTCAGAAGACTGCTGGCTCTCGACATCAAGGATGTCTGACTCCTCCCCAGAGTCGGAAGACACATAGCCCATCTTGGGCAAACCAGCCGACGCCTCCCATGTTGTAGGCACACCAGGGGGATCAGAAAGCGGCCTGTTTCCAAACCCGGGAGGCGGCGCCATAGGGGGCGCCTGGAAACCACTCGCTGCCTCGCTGGAAGCAACGAGAAGGCTCTTGGACAGAACCTGAGTGAGTAAGGAGAGGGCCTCCCTAAGCTCACTGCCCGTACCGGCCGGTTCGACATGGGGACGAAGCAGCAAAGTGGCTTCACACCTGACCCTCTTAACCAGCGAAGGGTCACAATCCTCCAATACACCTGAAGCGGGGCGGCAGCCGAAACATCTGAGGGCAGGCGTGTATAGGGTACAACAAACCCCGAGGATCAACATAGCGGGAACTCAAGAGAGTTGCTGCGGACCTCTGCTGGGCAGAAGGTCCAGGCTGCACAGAAGGCGTTGGTCTCGCAACACTGGCCATGTGACCAGAATGAGTGGACGGAAAACGCCAACGACAAAACAGTGGTACTCGACGGCGCAGAGACCACAGTAGAGGGTTCGGCCGGCAGCCACTTCCAACTTCACCGAGTTGAAGTCAGGGAAGGCTGAGGCCGATACCCCACGTCTACACTACCAGACACCGCTGCAGACCACTGCAGGTATAAAACTGCTGTGCTCAACGGCTGAGAGGACACAGCAGGGGGTTCAGTCGGCAGCCACTTCCGACTTTGCTGAGTTGAAGTTGGGGAAGGCTCAGGCAGATACCCCACAACCACTCTACAGACATCCCTGCAGACCCTTGCAGGGATAAGCCAAGGCCAGCTAAAAATGGTGCCCGATGACATTGTGGATGGAACAGCAGTAGCAGCAGATACGACGGGTGCTGTTGGAACTGGCGGAAAAGGGGAGAGAGCCACTTAGCTCGGCTTCCAAAGGAGGAGTCACAACCCTTGTGACAGCCTGAGATGTCGACTGGAGAGGGCGCAAAGTCCCGGAACCAGGCATCTCTTCACCAGAAATGCAACAGCTCCTGCAGTATCCACCGCGGTAAAAAAAACTGCACATCCCCCACGGATGAGGAATAACTCTCACCAGACGTGGTCGAGTCGGGAGGCCCCAAAACGACAGCGTTCCACACCCACTGTGGGTGCGGGAGGAGCTGCACATCCCCCATGGAGGGGGAGTAACTCTCACCAGATGTGGTCGAGTCGGAAGGCCCGGAAATGACAGCGTTCCCCATCCCCCACGTGAGGAGCTGCACATCCCCCACAGAGGGGGTATAACTCACCAGACGTGGATGAGTCGGGAGGCCCCCCCCCCCCCTATGGGTGCAGGAGTTGCACATCCCCCACATCACAAAAGACGTGGTCGAGTCGGGAGGCTCCCAAAACGACAGTGTTCCACACCCACCGCGGGTGCGGGAGGAACAGCCAAGAGAACGCACCAAAGGCCAAAAGGAATTGCCCTAAAGGAACCAAACTGGAAATAACAGAGGTGAGAGCAGTAGAAGAAAAAGGTGAACTCAACAGATATAGAAAGTAGAAGAACACCCTCAACTACGAGAGAAGGTGGCAGAAAAAAAAACGGTGGGTACACGACAGAACCCAGACGGCCGACAGGGACAGAAAAAAACAGAAATTCAGCCCTCAACAGAGAGTAGAAATCCCGTCCAGACAGTCCCTCATTGACACCTAACTCCAACAACAATTTAAATTTATCAACTGAAAAATTTCATTGTCGAACCACGTTGACACGATGTCGAAAAAACATTCGCGAAAACGGAATATATAAACAATATACAATGAGAATGTGGTTGAAAATATTAACGAGAATATATAAAAACACAGTCCTGTTATATGATCTTCAGATCCATAATCCAGTCACAGGAAAACCATTATCGACGAGTTGAATTATCACTGTATCACAATGCAAAGATGGCACGTCAACCACTTTGGACAAAAGAAGAATGGTTTTGATTAAGAGAAGAGCATCCCTTACTGGGTGTGCGCCGATGGCGCTCAACACAGTTTTGGCTTATTTTTTCGTGGTGTTTTTACACCACTTTTCTTTCCCAAATCTCTTGGGAAAGATTAAAATAAGACAGTATTTTATCCGAGTTAGGTTCTTCCACTGTAGTGAAAGCCTGTAGTAAACAATTGTAAGGTAGGTTGACAAGAAATTGCGTCCACTGCTTGTCCTGTAAAATACTTGCCGTGCAAGAAGGACCGCACAACGGAAATACGTGAAGGTCGAGACATTGCGGGTTGTGATGCGGTGCGCGTGACTTCCCCTAATAAAGAATGTCCTCCCGCGGAGGAAGCTCCCGGGAAATGTCCCATAACAGGCACCTGAGAAGATTTATCCATGGTTTCTGTGCCGAGAGAAATGCTACTAACAGAATCTTGCAATGAGACTGCTTGATCTTTAACAAGATCTGTTGAATTAACGGAGTTGGAGGATACACGTATCCTGTTATTCCGTCCCATGGAATTGAGAGAGCTTCTACTGCGTACGCTCGAGGATCCGGGCATGGTGACACGTAAGTCTGCAAATGATTGTTGAGGTGTGTCGCAAATAAGTCTATCATAGGTTGATCCCACTGGTAGAAAATCTTCTGAACACTCGCTTGTTGCGAGTCCTTTCTGAAGGCAACAGGCGACCTTTCCGAGAGAGGGAGCATGCAAGTACGTTCAGACTTCCCGGAATATGACGGATTGATAGTAGAACTTGATGTTTCAAGACAAATAGAAGGATTCTTTCTGTTAGTTCGTATAACGGAATCGAATGCGTGCCTCCCTGGTTCCTTATATACGCTACAACTGTCGAGTTGTCCGACAATATTTGAACATGAGCATTCTCTATAATGGGAATCCATTGTTGTATTGCTAGCCATATTGACATCATTTCCTTGATGATCATGTGCTTTCCTAGGAACTCTGGGTCCCGAAGACCCTGGCATTTTGAGTCAGGGTCGAGCCCCAACCTGTTTGACTCGCATCTGCCATAATCGTGAAAGCCAGATCCGGCAGTTGCAGCGGAACTCCCATAGTTAACCACTGAATATCTGCCCAAATCTGAACTTTTTGTTTCACTTGGTCCCTTAAAACAATATTGGTCTCGAGTGAATACGTCTTCACACTCCAGTTCAGAGTAAAGAATATCTGGAGAGGACGTGTGCTTAAGCGACCCATCGGAATGAGATCCGCTGCTGCTCCGTACAGCCCCATCAGTCGCATAAACTCCCTCGCTGTTAATGCGTCTAGAGTGTAGACAAAAGCGAGCATAACAACTAATTTCGCTCTGGGTAACGACAGACGAACCAGATTTTTGTGAGTTTCGAAGCTCATCCCCAAGTGAATTAACGACTTGGACGGAGCTAGATCCGACTTCTTGTTTACGATGAAACTGAGACGTCAGAGAAGTAATAGCAGACTCGTAACATCGTTCTGAAGAGTATCTTTGTTGCCGTACCTCTGAAGAATGTCGTCCAAGTAAGCCGACAATACCGCAGGCGAATGAGCTCGGAAATAAGACATTACCGAGTTCATTATTCGAGTGAACGCCCAGGGAGCTAGATTCAGGCCGAAGCACATTGCTCGGAACTGATATACCGTCCCCTGAACGGCGAACCGTAGGTACTTTCTGAATGCCAGATGAACCATGACATGAAAGTACACACCTTTTAGATCTATGCTTGCCGCATAGTCGTTCACTCATATGCTCGCCCTTACCGACCGAATGGTCTCCATATAGAACTTTTGAGCTACGATACACTTGTTTATCCAGCTCAAGTCTATTACCGGTTTAAACGAGCCATCTGGCTTCGGTACGAGGAACAGGTGACTGTAGAAACCTAGTGATTCTTGGATGTCTACGACCTCTATTGCATCCTTTTCTAGGAGAGACGTTACCTCCGAGAGGAAAGACTCTTTTTGTCGGATCTGGCGGAAGCTGAGTCCATTTCAGACTTCGTGTTAGCGGTGGTTTGGCTTGGAACGATAGCTTTAGCCTGTCTGACACCACACTTCTTACCCACTGATCTTCTGTTATAGTTATCCAGTTTCTCTCAAATCTTGAAAACCTTCTGCCAACTGGGATACAATAGAGGTCCTGACCATCACCTGTAGGACCTGCGAGGCCTGCAGGAAGAGAAACCACGTCCTCCCTGTGATGAGCCTCGACCCGCGGCTTGGGGGCATCTGACCGGTTGCCTCAGCCAGACCGACGCCCCCGACCTGAGTCGCTAAATTGACGATTTTGCGAGTAATTTTAAGAGGATCTTCTATATCCTCGCGAGGAGTTTCCCATGGACGATTTTTGTCCTGAACCTCCTGCCTTACTCTTCTCTGCTGGTGCGTTTTTATTTGACGCTGACTTCAGAAGCAGAGTATTAGACGCTTTCTTCTTCCATCAAATTATACTTGCCACCAAAAAGTCATGAAAATTGCTCGAATCATTTTCGAGTTATTGTACGTGTGGACAGACAGCAGTATACCATAATACGACCGTTTTTTTCAAAACGCGCGTATAAAAATGAAATAAATTGTCGGGATGTACCAAAATACCGGGAATCTGTCGAAATCTGGAAAACTTGCGTGCATGAACATACTGATTTCTTCAAATGCAGAACTATGAAATGGTTTAGACAAATGAAAGTGCCAATGACACTGTAGATTAACTTATCTGTGGTGTGTTTGATGAAAAGGATAATGTTCAATGTTTATGAAAGGATTATGAAATAAGACAAGATTTGTGATAACTGGGAATATGTTAATTTCTGTTTTGTGGTATGAACTGGAGATTGCCGAAAGTATGCTCAATTGTAAGCTTTACATACTGTTTAACTTGTATATCCCATAAAGGGGTGTCTAGAGAGATTAAGAATACACATTGTGGTGGTTTTTCAACTTTGTTGAATGGTATCATTGACATTTTACAATAACTTAGATGTGAGTCTTCCATGGAAGACTTGTGTCGCCTGGCGTTTCAGACAGAATTCTAAGTGGAAAAGGGGCATAACGCTGGAAAAAATACAGCGGATCAAAAAATAAAATAGGAGGTGCACAATGCCATAATGTGATAAAGAATCACTGAAAGTTTCATAAAAATCCATTCATAGGTTAAAGAGGAGTGGCAGATAAGAGAAAGTGTGACGCGGACGACGTAAGACGACAAAAGTAATCCCTCTATGTCGCTCCCCACTTCGTGGGGCGGCGACACAACAACTGAATTGCACAAGATAATAAAATGCAGTTTATGAATCATCACAAAATGCTTAGCAACAGTATGTTTAACCGATGTTCTAGGAGTCGTTGCCATTGTCAATCGATTGCTCATAATTGGCCGATTGGGGTGACCGAATCCGATCATCGGTTGAACACTAATGGCTGGTATAAAGCAGCCACGACTAGATTTGATGAAGAATTTATCTAAATTTAACTCCCAAGGATTATTGGTGAAAAACTCTATACAATTGACATGCATAAAATCTGATTAAATATGCCACAATTATACTTATTTCAGAAGCAAGAAAAATCCTGTCGAGGGCAGGAATATCCGCCAGCAGCATGCAAAGAGTCACTTAACATAGAAAGTTTAATTAAATGTTGCGGCATATGTTGTGGTGCAGTAAAAGACACTCCCAGTCAGAATAAGCCCTTAACCCTTTGAAACCTGAAGGTATCGTCCACATCAGTTCAATGGCAGCAATTGGGAGAAGTACATATTCGTTATTTGGGGGTAGACAAATTGATACTTTTAATGCTGCATGCTGAAAATATTTATGGTCTACAAACACATTCATTTAGCAGCCATTCTACTTGATGAAATTATGACATTTTCCTGGACTAGAAAAAAAGGCTCAGGTTCAAAATTTGTATTTATTGTGTTGATAGTGTTGTAGTAAAAAACTAGATGTGACCTGTCCCAACCAGGCCTGAAAATAAGCCGTCTGACATTTGCAGAATGAGGCCCCCCAGAGGGTGAATTTGATTATGCTATCCCATACAGTGGGCCAATTTATGCTCCAAGTACCTCTTTTTTAGTTTTGAGACCCTGATTCAGATTGAGGTTCACAGAGTGTAAATTTAGTGATGCTACCCTGCTGTGCAGGGTAACATCATTAAATTCACCCTCTGGGGACCTCATTTTGCAGATGGCAGTCTGCTTATTTTCTGGCCTGGTCCCAACTTGGTACCAAAAATACCAACACACATTAATATCAAAGTTATTATTCAAATGAGACACAAAGTATGTGTGCTCAAAATATTCCAGGTTAATACAGCCAAATGCATTCTATTCTTACACAAAACAGTATTAGCACTATTTACCGGAATAAACCACAATCTTCACAAGTGCCCCCCCACCACCCACCCAATCGCCTATGAAAGTGTCAATAACACTGTAGCTCAACTTGACAAACTTGAACTTGGTAAGTTATAAATGAAATGGCAAAATTAAAGATCATTGGTACCAATGTTATTTGATGAAATTTCAACATAATAGCATTGTGTGTGCACAACGTCAGAGTAATCCATGCATTTTTAAATTAAACTGTAAGACTGGCTAAAGGTAGAATGTTGATACACAAATGCAGTATTTCAGAGGTTATTGTAAATGGCAACTTTTTCACAGAAAAGAATGCTAATCAATAGCTTTTATCTAAAGGTCTTGCATAATGAGCACACCAAGTTCAAAAACAATCCCATGTTAAATGTGGCCTGTGGGCTATGTCAAAGAAGAATGTTGATGCACAAATGCAATAAATTCAAAAATTGTTGCCCATAGCAACAGTTTTTGATGGAAATGAAAAGAAAATCAATAGCTCCTATCTTTGTCATCCTGCATAAGCATACAAAGTTTCAAAATAACCTGATAATGAATGTGCCCTCGGAGGCATGCCAAAGGAAGATGTTAATGCACAAATGCACGAAGTAGAAGGTCATTGATTGTGGCAATGTTTTTTTTTTGTTGTGTTTCTTTTTTTATGGAAATTCATAAATATACCCTGAAGAGAGTGCAAAAGGGATAAGTTGATGCACAAGTGCATTAAGTTCAAAGGCTGGATGATAACGACAATAATTTTTTATGGCTAGAGGTCACCCCGAACACATGTACCAAGTTTCAAAGTGATCCGACCATAAATGTGCCCTGAAGGGTGTGTTAAAGGGAAATATTGAGGTCTGACGAAACTAAGTTCAAAGGTCAGCGGCAACATTTTTTGACAGAAATGGAAGAAAATCGACATGTCACCCCACACAAGCACACCAAGTCTGCAAGCAATCCAATCATAAATGCGCCCTGCAGGGTGTGTTAATGGGAAATATTGATGCTTAACTGCAGTAAGTTTTTACTGAGTTTATCAGAGGTCTTTCTTAATGGCAACAATTTTTGACGGAGATGGAAGAAAATCGACAGCTCCCATCTAGAGGTAACCCCAAACAAACATACCAAGTTTCAAACCATCCTGCTCATAAATGTGCTCTGTAGGGCGTGCCAAAGGAATATGTTGAACCCTGACTATAAACTAAGTTCAAAGGTCGTTGCCAGTGGCAACATTTTTTGACGGAAAATGGAAGAAAATCAATAGCTCCATCCCATGTAGAGGTCACCCCAAACAAGCATGCCAGGTTTCAAAACAATTCAATCATAAATGTGCCCTATAGGGTGCGACAAAGGGAAATATTCAGGTTTGACTAAACTAAGTTCTAAGAATGTTGCCAGCGGCAACATTTTTTGACGGAAATTAAGAAAATCGATAGCTACAATCTAGAGGTCACCCCAAACAAGCATACCAAGTTTCAAAGTGATCTGGTCAAAACTGTGCACTGCAGGGTGTGCCAAAAGCAAAATATTGATGCATAACTGCACAAAGTTCATCGAAGGTCATTGCCAGTGGCAACATTTTTTGACGGAAATCAAAGAAAATCGATAGCTCCTATCTATAGGTAACCCCAAACAAGCATACAAAGTTTCAAACCAATCTGATCATAAATGTGCCCTGCAAGGCATGCCAAAGGAATATATTGATGCCTGACAAAACTGAGTTCAAAGGTCATTGCCAGTGGCAACATTTTTTGATGGAAATGGAAGAAAATCAATAGCTCCCATCTAGAGGTCACCACAAACAAGCATGCCATGTTTCAAAGCAATCCGATCATAAATGTGCCCTGTAGGGTGTGCCAAAGGGAAATATTAAGGTCTGACTAAACTTCTAAGAACGTTGGCCGCGGCAACATTTTTTGACCAAAATATAAGAAAATCGATAGCTCCCATCTAGAGGTCACCCCAAACAAGCAGGCCAGGTTTCAAAGCAATCTATCATAAATGTGCCCTGTAGGGTGTGTCAAAGGGAAATATTGAGGTCTGACTAAACTAAATTCTAAGAACGTTGGTCGCGGCAACATTTTTTGACGGAAATGGAAGAAAATTGATAGCTCCCATCTAGAGGTCACCCCAAACAAGCATACCAAGTTTCAAAGCGATCTGATCATAAATGCGACCTGTGAGGTCAGGGTCCAGCCTAGAGGGTAATTTGAGGGAGAAGTCACTTCTCCCTCCACTGACTTTAGGGAGAAGTCATGAAACAGGGAGAAGTGAGGAAAAAATGTAGAGCGATGATTCTGCATTCGCATGATCTACCGGTATATTATATTTTCATCTCTCACAAAAATAAATCACTACAATTGGGCAATAACACATCTCTATGTGTAAATTTATTTACAAAGAATTGTTTATGAGAAAAAAACATGCCTCTCTGTATTAATTTATTTATAAAAAGAAAAGTTTACAATTCAAATTCAAATGGGCATTTACTTTTTAGAAGAGAGAAATCAGCCTTGAATTAAACAATTCAAGTGTGTCCATTTCTTGGTCCAGAGTGAGTAAAAAGTAGGTCAATATAAGTAGATTTTTGCTGCACAAAAATAAAATCCAGATTGGAATTAAAAACTTCAGCTTTTACAAAAAAATGTTTTATGAAAAACTGCTCCAAAGAAAAAAAATTCTGAGTGTGAAAAATACTTATTTTAAAGATAACTTAAATAGAAAATCTTGTCTTAACTTGACGACTTGTCACCTAATTTCAATGGGGTCCATGAAGATTCGGCCCCGGGCCGATAGGTGGGAAGATTCGGCCCCTCCCGAGGCCGCATCTTTCCAACTTTTGAGGCTGAATCTTCCCGTTTTTTTTCTTTTTTTTCGGATTGGATGACGTTTATTTTTTATGT
The DNA here is from genome assembly GCA_031216915.1 of Pictodentalium vernedei. Taxonomy (NCBI): domain Eukaryota; kingdom Metazoa; phylum Mollusca; class Scaphopoda; order Dentaliida; family Dentaliidae; genus Pictodentalium; species Pictodentalium vernedei. The sequence continues at coordinate 86,403,426 of CM062294.1, forward strand.
TATTTTATTTATTCTTTATTTATTATGAAAAAATTGACTCACCTTTACAGAAACGAAAATAAACACATCCAAACACAACTCAAATGAAAGTGTCAATGACACTGTAGCTCAACTTATTAAGACATGTACATGTATAGTATGTGACACAGCAATGACAAACATCTAGGTAATGACCTGATAACAAAGGAACATATAAAGTATTGTAACGGTCTGTACATAAATACTGACCGTAGCCTGTAACAAATGTATAGGTAAAGTATTGTAAAGGTGGGTGACAGTCAGATGCTAAACTAGAAAAGAAATCTTTGAGTCCCAGAGTGGGTCTGACTGAACCCCAAAATATTTCTTCTCATAGCACAGTGATAACAAAGGCACCCCAAAACACACTCATTCCTGTCCCAAGGTGAAAACAAAGGTACCCAAGAAGTTTTTCGTGAAGATCAGTTCATAAATACAAGCTGTATAGAAGTTGTGACAAAAAAATGACTGGACCTAATTTCGGTACAAAATGGCCACTGGCAGCCATCTTGAATTTTGGACCGCACCCAGAAACACTCGTTCTTGTCCCAAGGTGATAACAAAGGTACCCAAGAAGTTTTGTGAACATCGGTTCGTAAATACAGCCTCTAGCCCGAGCCGTATTGACATGTGCACTTACAGTGTATAAGTAGCACTGAATAAATCAAAGTTCATCTAATTTGCATAATTTCTCCACGAGAAAAAAACCTGTATTATATGTGATGTATTCCATGTTACTAAACATTCATACAAAAATTTATTCAAATCAGAACTTTCATACAGAAGTTCTGTACAAAAGACTGATTGCACTAATTTTGGTACAAAATGGCTGCTGGTGGCCATCTTGAATTTTGGACCACACCCAAAAACACTCGTTCTCATCCCACGGTGATAACAAAGGTACCCAAGAAGTTTCGTAAAGATTGGTTCATAAATACGGCCTCTAGCCTGAGCCATATAGAATTTGTGTACAAAAAACTGATTAGACCTAATTTCGGTACAAAATGGCCACTGGCGGCCATCTTGAATTTTAGACTACACCCAGTAACACTCGGTCTCGTCCCAAGGTGATAACAAAGGTACCAAAGACGTTTCTTGAAGATCGGTTCGGTTCATAAATACAGACTCTAGCCCAAGCCGTATTCACATGTGTACTTACTGTGTGTAAGTAGCACAGAAAAAATCGAAGTTCATCTAATTTGCATAATTTTTGCACGAGAAAAAAACCCGTATTATATGTGATGTATCCCATGGTACTAAACATTCACACAAAAAATTATTCAAATCAGCGCTTTCATATGGAAGTTCTGTGCAAAAATTTGATTGCACCTAATTTTGTACAAAATGGCTGCCATTGGCCATCTTGAATTTCGGACCGAACCCCAAAACACTCGTTCTCGTCCCACGGTGATACCAAAGGTACCCAAGAAGTTTCGTAAAGATCGGTTCATAAATACAGCCTCTAGCCCGAGCCGTATTGGCATTTGCACTTATAGTGCTGAAAGTTAACACCAAAAAACATCAAAGTTATTCTAATTTGCATAATTTACACACGGGGAAAAAAAACCCGTATTATATGTGATGTATCCAATGGTACTAAACATTCGTACAAAAAATTATTCAAATCAGCGCTTTCATATGGAAGTTCTGTGCAAAAAACTGATTACACCTAATTTTGTACAAAATGGCTGCCAGCGGCCAACTTGAATTTCGGATCGGACCCAAAAACACTCGTTCTTGTCCCACGGTCATAACAAAGGTACGCAAGACGTTTCGTAAAGATCGGTTCATAAATGCGCCCTCTAGCCCGAGCCGTATTGAATTGTTGACGGACAGACGGACGACTGGCCATGGCATAAGCTCAAGTTTAGCTTTGCCAAAGTTGAGCTAAAAATGACAATTTCTGCTGACCATCTTACATTGACACATGCGATTGGTGCAATGAAGGCCTGCCATTTTTATCCATCCTCATATGTGTGATTTATATCCTAGCCTTATTACATTTAACCCCCTTGGAACACAAGTTTTTAAAGAAAAACTTTAAATGCAAATTGCAGTGTGAATTTCAATGAAACAAATTGTTCAATGGAAAAGAGTGTACTGTAACCTTAAGCAATTTCGACTTTTTATGTATGAACTGTCTTCCTTCACAATTTTTATTCTTTTGAAACAGTGCTTAATTTTAATAAATTCTAATTGACACAATACGTGTCTTCAGTGATTCGTTGTTTTTGCTGGGACTTTGATTTTAAACAGACACTTTGTGCTGGCTGCTACCAGTTGGGGCAAATTGTGCGAAAAACTACACCATTACAACTCTTTTCCCAAATATAAAATTAGGCTAGTTTGGGCTATTTTTAGAACCGTATGATAGATTTTAAGAGCATTCATGTTTACTTAATGAATGAGGAAGCATTTTTTTAAAATAAAACACAAGAAAATGCATAAAACTGCCATGTCTCCCAAGGAAGTTCTGGAGGGCGACTTGAATTTCGCCCCCAATGTAAGCCAAGGTGACTCGAGGAATGACAAGGAGACTTCTTCGCCTTAGTCGCCCACTCAGCTGACCCCTGTTAGGGCAAACAAAATTAAATAATTGATTCTCAGGAAATTCTTTTTAAAAATGAATGAGGGAGGGCGGTTTTTATTTTTTATTCCTATGGAATGGTTGCCAATGCTTAAAATCCAGCTGTGAGAGCCTTAAATTAAATACTAGCGCTTCCATGTTGATTTCATTGATAGTTTTTTTGTAACTAATCATACAACACAAAATTAACAAAGAAAAACTAAAATGGTGATAAATGAAAGTGTCAATGACACTGTAGCTCAACTTGTCAAGACAAAGACATGTACATGTACAGTATGTGACACAGCAATGACAAACATCTAGGTAATGACCTGATAACAAAGGTACATACAAAGTATTGTAACGGTCTGTATATAAATACTGACCGTTGTCTGTAACAAATGTATAGGTAAAGTATTGTAAAGGTGGGTGACAGTCAGATGCTAAATTAGAAAAGAAATCTTTGAGTCCCAGAGTGGGTCTGACTGAACCCCAAAATATTTGTTCTCATAACACGGTGATAACACAGGCACAACAAAACACACTCATTCCTGTCCCAAGGTGAAAACAAAGGTACCCAAGAAGTTTCGTGAAGATCAGTTCACAAATATGAGCTGTGTAGAAGTTGTGACAAAAAACTGATTGGACCTAATTTTGGTACAAAATGGCCACTGACAGCCATCTTCAATTTTGGACCGCACACAGAAACACTCGTTGATAACAAAGGTACCCAAGAAGTTTTGTGAAGATCGGTTCGTAAATACAGCCTCTAGCCCGAGCCGTATTGACATGTGTACTTACAGTGTATAAGTAGCACTGAATAAATCAAAGTTCATCTAATTTGCATAATTTCTGCATGAGAAAAAAACCCGTACTATATGTGATGTATTCCATGTTACTAAACATTCATACAAAAATTTATTCAAATCAGAACTTTCATACAGAAGTTCTGTACAAAAGACTGATTGCACTAATTTTGGAACAAAATGGCTGCTGGTGGCCATCTTGAATTTTGGACCACACACAAAAACACTCGTTCTCATCCCACGGTGATAACAAAGGTACCCAAGAAGTTTCGTAAAGATTGGTTCATAAATACGGCCTCTAGCCTGAGCCGTATAGAAGTTGTGTACAAAAAACTGATTGGACCTAATTTCGGTACAAAATGGCCACTGGCAGCCATCTTGAATTTTAGACCGCATCCAGAAACACTTGTTCTCGTCCCAAGGTGATAACAAAGGTACCCAAGACGTTTCGTGAAGATCGGTTCATAAATACAGACTCTAGCCCGAGCCGTATTGACATGTGTACTTACTGTGTGTAAGTAGCACTGAAAAAATCAAAGTTCATCTAATTTGCATAATTTCTGCACGAGAAAAAAACCTGTATTATATGTGATGCATCTCATGGTACTAAACATTCACACAAAAAATTATTCAATTCAGCGCTTTCATATGGAAGTTCTGTGCAAAAATCTGATTGCACCTAATTTTGTACAAAATGGCTGCCATCAGCCATCTTGAATTTCGGACCGGACCCCAAAACACTCGTTCTCGTCCCACGGTGATAACAAAGGTACCCAAGGAGTTTCGTAAAGATCGGTTCATAAATACGGCCTCTAGCCTGAGCCGTATTGGCATTTGCACTTACAGTGCTGAAAGTAACATCAAAAAACATCAAAGTTAGTCTAATTTGCATAATTTACGCACGAGAAAAAAACCCGTATTATATGTGATGTATCCCATGGTACTAAACATTCATACAAAAATTTATTAAAATCAGAACTTTCATACAGAAGTTCTATACAAAAGACTGATTGCACTAATTTTGGTACAAAATGGCTGCTGGTGGCCATCTTGAATTTCGGACCACACCCAAAAACACTCGCTCTCATCCCACGGTGATAACAAAGGTACCCAAGAAGTTTCGTAAAGATTGGTTCATAAATATGGCCTCTAGTCTGAGCTGTATAGAAGTTGTGTACAAAAAACTGATTAGACCTAATTTCGGTACAAAATGGCCACTAGCAGCCATCTTGAATTTTAGACCGCACCCAGAAACACTCGTTCTCGTCCCAAGGTGATAACAAAGGTACCCAAGACATTTCGTGAAGATCAGTTCATAAATACAGACTCTAGTCTGAGCCGTATTGACATGTGTACTTACTGTGTGTAAGTCGCACTGAAAAAATCAAAGTTCATCTAATTTGCATAATTTCTGCACGAGAAAAAAGCCTGTATTATATGTGATGCATCCCATGGTACTAAACATTCACACAAAAAAATTATTCAAATCAGGGCTTTCATATGGAAGTTCTGTGCAAAAATCTGATTACACCTAATTTTGTACAAAATGGCTGCCATCGGCCATCTTGAATTTCGGACCGGACCCCAAAACACTCGTTCTCGTCCCACGGTGATACCAAAGGTACCCAAAAAGTTTCGTAAAGATCGGTTCATAAATACGGCCTCTAGCCCGAGCCGTATTGGCATTTGCACTTGCAGTGCTGAAAGTAACTCCAAAAAACATCAAAATTAGTCTAATTTGCACAATTTACGTACGAGAAAAAAACCCGTATTATATGTGATGCATCCCATGGTACTAAACATTCATACAAAAAATTATTCAAATCAGAGCTTTCATATGGAAGTTCTGTACAAAAAAACAGATTTCTGCATCGTCGGTACAAAATGGCAGCCATCTTGAATTTCGGACCGCACCCAAAAACACTCGTTCTCGTCCCACGGTCATAACAAAGGTACCCAAGAAGTTTCGTAAAGATCGGTTCATAAATACGGCCTCTAGCCCAAGCCATAGCAGCTTGGCACTTACAGCTCTGAAAGTAACACTAAATAAATCAAAGTCAGTCTAATTTGCATAATTTACGCACGAGAAAAAAACCCGTATTATATGTGATGTATCCCATGGTACTAAACATTTATACAAAACTTTATTCAAATCAGAACTTTCATACAGAAGTTCTGTACAAAAAACTGATTTTTGCATCATCGGTACAAAATGGCCACTGGCAGCCATCTTGAATTTCGGACCACACCTAAAAACACTCGTTCCCGTCCCAGGGTCATAACAAAGGTACACAAGAAGTTTCGTAAAGATCGGTTCATAAATACGACCTCTAGCCCGAGCCATAGCCAATTGTTGATGTACGGACAGACGGACAGACAGACAGACGGACGACGGGCCATGACAATAGCTCAAATTTGACTTCGTCAAAGTTGAGCTAAAAAGATGAAATAAAGGGGAAAAATTGAGCTAAACTTCATTTGTCGGCCATGCAGCGATGGAGAAAACATTTCGGACAACATTTCAAGTTTGGTTGAAGATGAGTTGAGAGGTAGGCAGGAAACTGAACCTGAAGAAAATGAATCAATCATAACTGAGGAAGACGTGGCACATGATGAGGAGATGATTACAGAGGACTCGGAAAACTCTAATAGTCTTGATGGTAGTTTCGACATAGGAAAAAGAAATATTGGTAACAACATTGCAGAAGCTATGGAAACATCTGTTGTCGACTAGAATTGCCAGAGGCTCATCTAGAGGACAGACCAGTGTCTTATACAATTCTCCCAACAGGCAGTAAAAGAGGCGTGCCATTACTAGTGTCTATTGATGGTTTTTCTTATGGGATCAAGGTAATCTGAGTTTCTTTATTAATTCATTTATTCCCTCTCTCATGCTATGCTTTTACAAAAGTCGTTTATAAAACATCATTCCAAAGCAACCATTCAACTATGTTTCATTGTGTTTCATTCATTCATTCTATGCATTTTACAAAAATAACACTTATTCTTGTAAATCATTGAATCAAACGTCTTTGCAAAGGTATCATGTAACTATGTTTCACTGTGTTTCATTCATGGATCCTTTTATTCCTTCTCTCATTCTATGCATTTACAAAAATAACACGCAAATATGGATGTCTAGTCACATCAGTTTGTTTCTTATTCTTGTAAATCATTGAATCAAACGTTGTTCCAAAAGAATCATGCAACTATATTTCTGTGTTTCATTCATGAATCCGTTTATTCCTTCTCTCAATCTATGCATTTACAAAAATAACACGCAGATATGGATGTCTAGTCACATCAAAAAAAAATAAAAATCATAATTCTGATTCATTTCTGACCAATGTTACGTTATTTCTATACTCTCCCGTCAATAAATTCATTTCCCCGTCTGTTGTGAATTTTCAGTCTCGGGCCGAATCTTCCAGGGCCAAATCTTCCCGTTCCCAAGGTTCGCGATTACATTATTAATCGGGCATTGTTTTTAGATGCTGATTTTATTTTTAGTTACTATGAAAATTAATCACAATAACAATTAACCCTAGCAATAATACTCTTTTCAGATGGAAATTACTTTGTAAATTCTACATGAATTCACCTAATTTCAAGGTAGGTCAATTGGGAATTTACAAATTACAGGGCGACACGATTTCGCTTTTTAGTGATGTCTGAGCGAAGTTATGCAATCCAAGGCGACTTTTTCGCCGTAGTCGCCTGGTCTGGTGAGGTGTGCCAAAGGAAATTGGGTACGTATGTATGCTGGTGGACAAGAAGTGATGGCAATAGCTCAGCTTGAGCTGAAAAATTAAATTTATTACTTTGATCAATGCCAAGCATTCAAACTGTTCCCAGACTGACAAGCGATTGGGGGGGGGGGGGGGGGCAGGATAGGGAGGCAGGTTACTAGAGTGGCGGGGGAGGTACCAATTGTTCAGATACTCCATTTTGCATAACCACACTGCCTGTTGGCTTCGAAGCTTTTTAATCAATATTTTAATGTTTTTTATTAAATCCTTGAGAAGATAGTTAATGGCCATGAAAGGTGGGGAGGGCTGCAGTTTCTGTGCGCTTATAGGCCTCATTAGTAGTGCAGGCTTATTACACACTTGCAAATATGACAACTATAACGTCTCTTTCTGAGAACTACGTTTATGGTCTGTATAAAGTCGTTTTCACTTTTAATTTTATTTTGTGTTATGCCTATTAAAACATCAATAGCTTAACTTTTTGGAAATTGTCTCGACTAATATCGAGTGGCATGTTACTTTTTTATCCATATTCCTTAATGAGGCCTAACTCTCAAATGTGAACACCGAGTTGGTACAAGCGTGTGTGCTTTCGAAGGGGGGGGGGGGGGGGGGGAGGAGGAGGGGGGGTAGGGTCCATGAAAAACGAGTCATCAACGGTCACAGATCTAGCGAGTGAGTGTTGAATGTGTCCCAATACAGCTCCAGCAGGTATGCGGTTAGACGATCAAATATGGGGGTGTATCACCGATCTACCTGGATATTATTATCCCCGCATTTTAAAAAATGCGGGGATATTGTCATGATCTCCGTCCGTACGACCGTACGTCCGGTTTTGTAATTCGAAACGCTGTAACTTTCTACAGTTGTTCGATAGGGTCTGTGCAACCCAAAAATACAACTTTTAAATTTTTGTGCCACCAGGTGGCTTCTGTGGAGCCACTTAAAAAATGCGTTATTTTTTCACTTTTTTGCTGAATAGTCCCAACCTATGTAATTCGGAGTTCTAAAATTACACTAGGGTGTTGCTAAATGATCTGTAGATATGTAGGAAGGTTTCGGATTTTTCGGGTGCCACGTGGCTGTGCCACCGTAGCCACTTTTGTGTTTTCTTAGACCGTTTCCGGCAAAAGGCTCGTAGGATATGTAATTCGAAATGCTAAATCCATGCTCAGATGTTGCAGTAGGGTCTATAGATGCGCACGAAGGTTTCGGATTTTTCGGGTGCCACGTGGCTGTGCCACCGTAGCCACTTTCGTGTTTTCTTAGATCGTTTCCGGCGAAAGGCTCGTAGGGAATGTAATTCGAAATGCTAAAACCATGCTCATATCTTGCAGTAGGGACTATAGATGCGCACAAAGGTTTCGGATTTTTCGGGTGCCACGTGGCTGTGCCACCGTAGCCACTTTTGTGTTTTCTTAGACCGTTTCTGGCGAAAGGCTCCTAGGGTATGTAATTCGAAATGCTAAAACCATGCTCACATGTTGCAGTGGGGTCTGTAGATGCGCACGAAGGTTTCGGATTTTCCAGGTGCCACGTGGCTGTGCCACCATTGCCACTTTTGTGTTTTCTTAGACAGTTTCCGGTGAAAGGCTCCTAGGGTATGCAATTCGAAACGCTAAAACCATGCTCAAATGTTGCAGTGGGGTCTGTAGATGCGCCCAAAGGTTTCGGATTTTTCAGGTGCCACGTGGCTGTGCCACCGTTGCCACTTTTGTGTTTTCTTAGACAGTTTCCGACGAAATGCTCCTAGGGTATGTAATTCGAAATGCTAAAACCATGCTCAAATGTTGCAGTGGGGTCTGTAGATGCGCACGAAGGTTTCGGATTTTTCAGCTGCCATGTGGCTGGGCCACCATTGCCACTTTCGTGTTTTTTTAGACCGTTTCCGTCGAAAGGCTCCTAGGGTATGTAATTCGAAACACTAAAACCATGCTCAAATGTTGCAGTGGGGTCTGTAGATGCGCACGAAGGTTTCCGATTTTTCAGGTGCAACGTGGCTGTGCCACCATTGCCACTTTTGTGTTTTCTTAGACCGTTTCCAGGCGAAAGGCTCCTAGGGTATGTAATTCGAAACGCTAAAACCATGCTCAAATGTTGCAGTGGGGTCTGTAGATGCGCACGAAGGCTTCGGATTTTTCAGCTGCCACGTGGCTGCGCCACCATTGCCACTTTCGTGTTTTCTTAGACCGTTTCCGGCAAAAGGCTCCTAGGGTATGTAATTCGAAACGCTAAAACCATGCTCAAATGTTGCAGTAGGGTCTCTAGATGTGCACGAAGGTTTCAGATTTTTTAGGTGCCACGTGGCTGTGCCACCGTTGCCACTTTTGTGTTTTCTTAGACTGTTTCCGGCAAAAGGCTCCTAGGGTATGTAATTCGAAATGCTAAAACCATGCTCAAATGTTGCAGTAGGGTCTGTAGATGTGCACGAAGGTTTCGGATTTTTCAGGTGCCACGTGGCTGTGCTACCGTTGCCACTTTTGTGTTTTCTTAGACCGTTTCCGGCGAAAGGCTCCTAGGGTATGTAATTCGAAATGCTAAAACCATGCTCAAGTGTTGCAGTGGGGTCTGTAGATGCGCACGGAGGTTTCAGATTTTTTAGGTGCCACGTGGCTGCGACACCATTGCCACTTTCGTGTTTTCTTAGACCATTTCCGGCGAAAGGCTGCAAGGGTATGTAATTCGAAATGCTAAAACCATGCTCAAATGTTGCAGTAGGGTCTGTAGATGTGCACGAAGATTTCCGATTTTTCCGGTGCCACGTGGCTGTGCCACCGTTGCCACTTTTGTGTTTTCTTAGACCGTTTCCGGCGAAAGGCTCCTATGGTATGTAATTCGAAACGCTAAAACCATGCTCAAATGTTGCAGTGGGGTCTGTAGATGCGCACGAAGGTTTTGGATTTTTCAGGTGCCACGTGGCTGTGCCACCGTTGCCACTTTTGTGTTTTCTTAGACCGTTTCCGACGAAAGGCTCCTAGGGTATGTAATTCGAAACGCTAAAACCATGCTCAAATGTTGCAGTAGGGTCTGTAGATGTGCACGAAGGTTTCCGATTTTTCAGGTGCCACGTGGCTGTGCCACCATTGCCACTTTTGTGTTTTCTTAGCCTGTTTGCGGCAAAAAGCTCCTAGGGTATGTAATTTGAAATGCTAAAACCATGCTCAAATGTTGCAGTAGGGTCTGTAGATGCGCACGAAGGTTTCGGATTTTTCTGGTGCCACGTGGCCACTTTTGTGTTTTCTTAGACCGTTTCCGGCGAAAGGCTCCTAGGGTATGTAATTCGAAACGCTAAAACCATGCTCAAATGTTGCAGTGGGGTCTGTAGATGCGCCCAAAGGTTTCGGATTTTTCAGGTGCCACGTGGCTGTGCCACCGTTGCCACTTATGTGTTTTCTTAGACCGTTTCCGACGAAAGGCTCCTAGGGTATGTAATTCGAAATGCTAAAACCATGCTCAAATGTTGCAGTGGGGTCTGTAGATGTGCATGAAGGTTTCGGATTTTTCAGCTGCCATGTGGCTGCGCCACCATTGCCACTTTCGGGTTTTTTTAGACCGTTTCCGTCGAAAGGCTCCTAGGGTATGTAATTCGAAACACTAAAACCATGCTCAAATGTTGCAGTGGGGTCTGTAGATGCGCACGAAGGTTTCCGATTTTTCAGGTGCAACGTGGCTGTGCCACCATTGCCACTTTTGTGTTTTCTTAGACCGTTTCCAGGCGAAAGGCTCCTAGGGTATGTAATTCGAAACGCTAAAACCATGCTCAAATGTTGCAGTGGGGTCTGTAGATGCGCACGGAGGTTTCGGATTTTTTAGGTGCCACGTGGCTGCGACACCATTGCCACTTTCGTGTTTTCTTAGACCATTTCCCGCGAAAGGCTGCAAGGGTATGTAATTCGAAATGCTAAAACCATGCTCAAATGTTGCAGTAGGGTCTGTAGATGTGCACGAAGGTTTCCGATTTTTCCGGTGCCACGTGGCTGTGCCACCGTTGCCACTTTTGTGTTTTCTTAGACCGTTTCCGGCAAAAGGCTCCTATGGTATGTAATTCGAAATGCTAAAACCATGCTCAAATGTTGCAGTGGGGTCTGTAGATGCGCACGAAGGTTTTGGATTTTTCAGGTGCCACGTGGCTGTGCCACCGTTGCCACTTTTGTGTTTTCTTAGACCGTTTCCGACGAAAGGCTCCTAGGGTATGTAATTCGAAACGCTAAAACCATGCTCAAATGTTGCAGTAGGGTCTGTAGATGTGCACGAAGGTTTCCGATTTTTCAGGTGCCACGTGGCTGTGCCACCATTGCCACTTTTGTGTTTTCTTAGCCTGTTTGCGGCAAAAAGCTCCTAGGGTATGTAATTTGAAATGCTAAAACCATGCTCAAATGTTGCAGTAGGGTCTGTAGATGCGCACGAAGGTTTCGGATTTTTCTGGTGCCACATGGCCACTTTTGTGTTTTCTTAGACCGTTTCCGGCGAAAGGCTCCTAGGGTATGTAATTCGAAACACTAAAACCATGCTCAAATGTTGCAGTGGGGTCTGTAGATGCGCCCAAAGGTTTCGGATTTTTCAGGTGCCACGTGGCTGTGCCACCGTTGCCACTTTTGTATTTTCTTAGACCGTTTCCGACGAAAGGCTCCTAGGGTATGTAATTCGAAATGCTAAAACCATGCTCAAATGTTGCAGTGGGGTCTGTAGATGCGCATGAAGGTTTCGGATTTTTCAGCTGCCATGTGGCTGCGCCACCATTGCCACTTTCGGGTTTTTTTAGACCGTTTCCGTCGAAAGGCTCCTAGGGTATGTAATTCGAAACACTAAAACCATGCTCAAATGTTGCAGTGGGGTCTGTAGATGTGCACGAAGGTTTCAGATTTTTCAGCTGCCTAGTGGCTGTGCCACCGTTGCCACTTTTGTGTTTTCTTAGACCGTTTCCGGCAAAAGGCTCCTAGGGTATGTAATTCGAAATCCTAAAACCATGCTCAAATGTTGCAGTAGGGTCTGTAGATGCGCACGAAGGTTTTGGATTTCTGGAGTGCCACGTGGCTGTGCTACCCTTGCCTCTTTCATGTTCTCTTAGACCATTTCCGGCGAAAGGCTCCTACAGTATGTATTTCGAAATGGTAAAACCATGCTCAAATGTTGCAGTAGGGTCTGTAGATGTGCACAAAGATTTCGGATTTTTCAGGTGCCACGTGGCTGTGCCACCATTGCCACTATCATGTTTTCTTAGACCGTTTCCGGCGAAAGGCTCCTAGAGTATGTAATTCAAAACGCTAAAACCATGCTGAGATGTTGCAGTAGAGTCTGTAAATGCGTAGGAAGGTTTTGGATTTTTTGGGTGCTAAGTGGCTGTGTCACCGTTGCCACTTTTGTGTTTTCTTAGACCGTTTCCGGCGAAAGGCACCTAGGGTATGTAATTCGAAATGCTAAACGCATGCTTAAATGTTGCAGTAAGGTCTGTAGATGCGTACAGAGGTTTCAGATTTTTCAGATGCCACGTCGTTTTTCTTTGGTGTTTTCTTAGATCATTTCCGGCGAAAAGCTCCCAGAGTATGTAATTTGAAATGCTAAAACTATGCTCAAAGTTGCAGTAGGGTCTGTAGATGTGCACGAAGGTTTCGGATTTTTGAGGTGCCACCGTTGCCTCTTTCATGTTTTCTTAGACCGTTTCCGGCGAAAGGCTCCCAGGGTACATATATGTAATTCGAAACGCTAAAACCATGCCCAAATGTTGCAGTGGAGTCTGTAGGTGCGCACGAAGCTGTGTCACCTGTGCCACTCAAAGTCAAGGATGCAAATGCGGGGATACACTATAGTGTGCTTTGCACACAAGTGACACCATCTAGTTCATTTTGTTCCATCAGTTTCCTAATATCTATGTGACCCCTTACTACAGGGTGTACCCCCACAAAATGGTTCTTCCCGAGCAGTCATGAACGCTTAATTTTTATTATTTTATTTTGAACACCAGACATGGTTCACCTGCTGGGCTTTAAACAGGATTACGTTCAGATGCATATCAGGTGAAACTTGTGTTTTGCTTTTTAACCCAATAATGAGCTGCGTTTCATAATTTGAAGGTTAAATTAAATTACTGGTTGTACCCAGTATGGTTCATGAACTGATAATGTGGTCGAGTTTCTTCTTTTCTGCTTTTTGGGTCCCAATTAGCCTGGCTCCGAATTAGTCGAGGTCCGAACTGCAAGGTGTGTTCAGCTGAGGGGACGAACGTCACATTTTGCAATGGACTTGGGAAATATAATATATTAAAATTCAAACTGTTCCGAGATAAATTTCGCTTGGTATTTCGTGGAATTGAATCGGAAAGAAATATAGGCTTCACAAACAATTTTTTAGCAACATTTAATTGTTCATTTTTTCCATAACGCATGAAAAAATCCACGTTTACAGGACTGCACGAGTATCACTATCGTTTACCTTCATTATACCTGTAGCTGAAATTTTCACAAGAACGGTAGTGTACAGTACAAGTCAGCCGACCAATAATTTCATGCAAATAGCGATCCCGTCGTTTTAATCAATGAAACCGTAGTTTGTGCAATCTCGATTCCACTGCTATTTCGGCTCGATTTACTTGACGCATTATCAATTAAATTGCGATTTCCATTGCGCTTCGTTTTAATCAACGCAGAAACGAAATTTCTTCCACTTTTGTGATCACACCACTGTAAGCCCAAATATCAACTCAGAGACTTGGCTTGAACAAACTTGAATCATACTTCCCTAAGGATACTGCATACCAAATAAAAAGATTCTGACTGGTGGATCGGAACAAGAAGATTTTTAAAGAATATATCTCATACTGCACTAATTTAACCATTTGGGCTCCCATAGAGAGCCCAAATATAGACCCAGGGATTTGATTTCAATAAAGCTGTGAAACAATCTTCCAAAGATGTTATATGTGAAATTTGAAAGCTTTTAGAGCAGTGGTTTGGAAGAAGAGTGTACCAAGTATCAGGTCTCTGCTACTGCAGGTTCATGAGATTTTTTTTTAAATTGGAGCATTTTGGCCCCACCCACTCCTCAATATGAACAGAAACCCAATTTGAAGAAAAACCCAAATGCCCCTATATAACCACTACTCATGTGAAATTTCATTAAAATGTGGCCAGTGGTTTGGAAGAAAAAGGCCCAAACACCACCTTCACGGCGGACGACTGACGAGACGAAAAGTTATCAGAATAGCTCACCCTGACTTTCAGTTAGGTGAGCTAATTAACTGCAGACTGTGCTAAACAAATCTAGGTTAGTGCCTGTGCGGCCATCACAGTTGATCGATCAGAGTCAAAAAGGGATGTTACAATGTCAAGTTCCGACACAAGGTGACCCTGGCTGTCGAAATAAATAGTTGCAATATTGACAAGAAACCCAAAAAGTGCAATTCTTATTCAGTGGCCAGACAGGGCAAGCTGATTTGAAAAAAAAAAAAAAAATGTGATGGTTCAGAGACTTAGGAGGGGCAGGTGCAAACCCCATGTTCACGAACGACACACGGTGAGTGATCACAACAGCTCATCCTGACTTTCAGTCTGTTGAGCTAATAAAGTAACAGCCATATCCAGCTATGGACAAGAATGCTTATAACCCTCAAAAGCAGTTTCTGAGACCAAAAAAGACAAGAGGCCCTAGGGGGCCTGAGGGCGCTCATCTGACATGGTAGTCTAAATATCAAACCAGGGACTTTACTTGAATAAGCTGCATACGCCCCTCCTAAGAAAAGCATATACAATGCACAAAACACAGATTTTTTTTAATTTTTGTTCGGAAATTTTCGAAGTCCCAAACAAAATATTTTCAGCCTCAAAATTCGTTTTCTTCTTAAAATTGACCAAAACGGATATAAAAACCAAAAAACTAATTTCCAGGGCTTGCCTTGAGTAAAATGGTCGGGGCCTAAAAAAGGTCCCCCAGATGTTGAGGTCGGGGCATGCTGGGGGCCTGAAAAAAGTCCCCCCAGATATTGAGGTCGGGGCCTTTTGGGGTAATTTTATGTTGTTACATTCTTTCCAATGGCGACCTTAGTTGATTGCTTTTGCTTGGAAAAAAAATCCCGGGGACAAAATGACTTGGACCCATCATGTGGGTGCTGGACGTTTCATACATAGACATTTTGGATTTTTTGTTGATAAAATTTTGGGACGTTTCGAACATATTGTGGGGTGTGTATTTTCGATGCAAGGGTTGTCTCAAAGAAAAAAATTGAAAAAAAAAACATTTCAGTTTACCGTTTAAATAATTTCAATCTATGAAAATTCCCCACAGCTTTGGATATTTCAGAAATGGGGAATGCGCCCCCCTCCCCCTCCCCCACCCCCACCTCTCCACATAGACACAGGTACACATTTAATTTTATTTCGTACATTTATTTTGATGGCAGTTTCTGTGTCTAGTGTTGCATTTATTCAGATGTTAGGATCGGATGTACCCGCGCATAGTATTGTAGGATTGAAGGGAATTCCCCGATTAGTTGACAAGCGTTCTTTCGAAGTCTCGTAAATGTGTTTGTTTTTTTGTTTAATCTTGGGATTTAGGTGGATGTCAATTCGAATCAGACAAAAACAGTTTGTATTATTATTTTATCTGTTATTTGCTGCTTCTATTGTAATCACACTTGTGTGAATGAGACGTGAATGGAAAAATTAATCTCGCAAAATTTTGTTGCCCAAACCTAACAACACTGAGATTTCGGGAGCCAAGACAGAAAAAAAAACTTGGGGCCGAAAAAAAGCCCCGAGAAGGTCCAATCTCGGGGCCAGGCAAGCCCTGAATTTCCGTATTTTGGTCAAAATTTTTCTAAGTCCCACCCGGACACCAAATTTTCAGGGTTAAAAAAAAAAAAATTTTGTCTTAAAATTGACCAAAACGCATAAAAAAACAAAAACTAACTTCCGGATTTTGGTTAAAAATTTTCTATGTCCCACCCAGCCCCCAAATTTTCAGTGTAAAAAAAAAAAAAATTTTGGGCTTAAAATTGACCGAAACGAATAAAAAAAATTTCAGGATTTTGGTCCAAAATTTCTAAGTCCGGAACGAGACCCCAAATTTTCAACCTAAATATGAACCCAGGGACTTGGCTTAAACAAACTTGAATCTCACCCCCCTAAGGATGCTGCATACCAAATATAAAAGATTCTTATTGGTAGATGATACGAGATCTGAAGAAGATTTTTAAAGAATATTCCTCATACTGCACTAATTTAAACATTTGGGCTCTCATAGAGAGCCCAACTATGGACCCAGGGAAATGATTTCAATAAACTTGTGAAACAATCTTCCAAAGATGTTATATGTGAAATTTTAAAGCTTTTGGAGCAGTGGTTTGGGAGAAAAGTAGTCTTCAATGTTTTTCCCTTTACCCACAGTGTTAACAAAATGCTGACTCAGCACTTTTTCAAAGTCCCAGAAAAGTACCCCATGATAAAACCGATAGCAATTTTTTTTTACCATTCCATTCTGTTGGTCCTAAGGAAGCTTCACACCAAATAAGAATTCTCAGTGCCATGTAGTTTCGGAGATATGGGCATTTTAATTTTTTTTTATTTTTAGCTCCTGCGGTTACATGGGGTGACGGGAAAAAAAAATTAGGGCATAAATTAAGTACTTACCGGTATGACCCAATAAGCCCTCATATCAAATTTGGTCCAAATATGCCTCTCAGTTTGGAAAATAGAAATTTTGGAAGGAGCAAAAATTCTTGAACCCTCCCATAACGATGGCAAATATAGTCCCTAGAACTTCTGTTGAACAAATCTGAGTCTATACCCCAAAAGGAAGCTGCACACCTAATATCAAGTCTTTGCTACAGCTGGTTCATGAGAAGATTTTTTAAGATTTAGGCTCACTTTTTGGGCGTGGCCCTACCAAGGGGCGGGTCAACTTGATTTGAAAAAACTTGAATTGACATATGATAAGGTACATGTACAGCAAATTTTGTTGAATTTGGTCAAGTAGTTTGTTAGAAGTCGACAATGTAAAGTTAATGCTGGACGCCAGATGGACAGACGACAGACTGAAAGTGATTAGTAAAGCTCCTCTTGAGCTTCGCCCAGGTGAGCTAAAAAAAAGATTGTTATTAAAGAATTTCTTTTGGCGGTTGCTGTCTGTTTGAAGTGATATGTAAAGGGCTAAATATGTGACCTACACTTTTTATCTCAATCGACTTTGGGTTCAAAGCACCCGGGAGAGATGAATTTAAACCTGGCACATATGTAGGTGTTGCTTAAACCGGGAAGATGACCCCCAAAATTTGAAACACTAGGGACGAAGTGAGCCCCAATTTTAAAACCAAAGGTGAAATGTTGGAAACTGCTTGTGTTTCTTGCAGGTGAAGTAACAAGAACTTTATGATACATTAAATCAGCGTCTTCATATCTAATATATATCTTGGTATCTAATTTGAAACCGAAAAGACATGTGTACCCCACCCCATCCCTCCATCCGACGACCATAGTCAAAATGAAAAATACATGCAATCTGACTACCTCGTCACAGATTCAATATTGCAGAGCTACCCACTAAATGAATCCACATCATGGGTATGCGACTGCATGCCCATTGATATTCAGGCATATATATGCCCTCGGGTATATGCTTCCAACCACCCTGTATTTGCTGGCAGGATGTACACTAAGTGCGTAGGTGTGTGCTTGCGTAGGTGTGTGCTTGCGTGCGTGTGTGATTACCCACATTTGTGTGGGAACAAGTGAGCGTGTCTACACAAAGGAATTTGAGTATGGTGTCTTTTAACATCTGGTTTCTCTACTTGTCTTAAATGTTGGACCATATCTTTTAAAGGGTATTCCCGTCATTCTATGACTTCTTGTCCCCGGACATACTTCTTTGGCATCAGTGCGTTCTCGCAAGTGCTCGACTTCTTTTGTAAATTTTACTTGATCGTGGACTATGGCTAATAATATTCCATTTGATGAGATTCAGAATTCTGACGCTTATGACTTCATATCTGGGTACAGATGGTAGTGACACTGACCCACCCTACACTATTGACAATTCGAGCTGTAAGTATTATATACCAGAAACTTTTAGCAAGCAAATACCAGAAAAAAATAAGTCATTCTCACTTTTTAATTTGAAATGCCGAAGTTTGAATGCTAACTTTGAGAACATTCAAAATGTTTTATGTGACATGTACCCTAGGAAAAATATATTTGATGTTGTGGGACTTACTGAAATATTTGAAGTAAAAAAAGATATATGTTTTGAACTCGAAGGCGGCTATCACCCTTTAATTCATCAAACACGACCAACAGATGATGATGGCAGAGGGGGTGTTGGCTTATTTATTAATGACAACATTAGCTTCAAACAACGAAGTGAAAAGAAACCCGGATGATGATCACACGAAATTGGTTGGAGTTGTCAAGGACATCAAAATGATGTGTTTTTTTTTAATTTTGGGAGACATTTGAAAATGTGAATACAGCCAAGGAGTTTCTGTAATATGTGGAGTAAGTGATCTGTGTTCTAACGTGACGACTATTGGCGAGAAGGAGTTATTGGCAGTGAATTTATTTATATGAAACTGCGTTGCCTAATTTCGACCTAGTAACCTTGTTGTTAGGGACAACATTCTCTTGAGAAACTGCTTTTCTGATTATTTTATTTTCTTGAACTGATCCCTGTGATGCCTAAAGTTAAAGGTAGACCCAAACGAAAGCTTTCTAGTCCTCATAAACTCCCATCTGATGTGATACGCTCAGTTAAATTATCAAGAATTGTGGAGAGCTCAGAAGATTCAGATTGGGTTTTAGAAACTGAATCAGAGGTCATGGCGTCTGATATTCCGGGGGTTGATGTAAAAGCCTTAGCTATGTATCTAAAATCAATGATGCTCGGTGATGTAGAGACAATGATAGATAGAGCTGTGAAAAAGGCTGTAGTAGATGCTACACAGAACCTGGTTTCTGAGTTAAAAGAGGTAAAAGTGGAAAACAAGAAACTTAGTAGTGAGGTAGAAACTTTAACGCTTAAAGTTGACGAATTGGAACAGTACACCCGAAGGTACAGCCTGCGAATAAGTGGCCTAGAGGAATCGGATGGAGAATGTACTGACAAGCTTGTCTTATGTGTGGCACAAAAACTTGAAGCTGACATATCTCCTTCAGACATTGACAGGTCTCATAGAGTTGGAGCCCCCAGGCAAGGCGGAACGAGACAATTACTTGTTAGGTTCACCAATTATGGTGCCTGACGTCGTTTGTACACTGCAAAGAAGAAACTTAAGTCCCAGACAATTAATGGTAAAACTGCTACATTAATGAAGACCTAACACAAGACAAGTTCAAACTATTCAAAAACTCACTCAAACTCAAAAAAGAGGGAAAAATTCAGCAGACATGGACTAGCGATGGGAAGCTGTTTGTTAAACAAGAGAATGGTGCTATTTCTCTTGTGAGGTGTCTTAAAGACTTGGAGAGATTTTGAGAAAAGAGTGTCCTTGAACACGTATAACACTAATACTAATATCTAAGACCCCCCCCCCTGCCCCACCCCTCGTAGCAGCGTATTATGCCCTAGCCCATTGTTGAGCTCCAGGTTTAGCTCTCTTGTGAGAAGTTTAACAGACTTGGAGAGATTTTGAGAAAGGAGTCCCTTTTAATATGGGACTAGAATTCAAACAAATGCGTACCTTGGTGAATTGGTGTTTTCTAAAGTTACTTGAAAATCTGTACTTTCCAGTTTAGATATTAACTAATATCCAAGATAATGATTGCCCTGCCGAATAACTTATAACTTAACTTATGCTCCCCACCTCCTCCATATCAGCGTACCATGCCCTAGCTCACCACTGAGACCCAGCTCCCCTGTGGGATGTTTAGCTGTTTAAGAGACTTGAAGAGATTTGAGAAAAGAGTCGGCATTCAAAACGTGTCCAGAATGGAAACAAAAAACCTTTCAAAACTGGTGTTTCCTAAAGTTAATGGCAAATTCGCAGTTTCCAGTGTATATACATCTCCCCCCCCCCCCCCCCCCCCCCCACATCAGCGTATCATGCCCTAGCTTATTTTTGAGCCTTAGCTCTCATGTGAAATGGTTAAAAGGCTCGGAGAGATTTTGAGAGAAGAGTCTCATCTAAATTATGCCCCTCCCCACCCCCTATGTATCAGCGTATCGTGCCCTAGCTTATTGTTGAGCCTTAGCTCTCTTGTGAAATGGTTAAAAGGCTCGGAGAGATTTTGAGAGAAGAGTCTCATTTAACACGTGACTAGAATGTAAACAAAAATGTACCCTGCTGAATTGGTGTTTTTAAACTTAATGGAACCCCCCCCCCCCCCCCCCCCCCCCCCCGCCCCAGTGATGGCATTAAATGCTTCTGCTTGTGGGGTAATGAAATAGTCCAACAGTCCAACGCCGCTCCTAAAATAAGGCTAACTTCATTGACTATCAACTACCGACAATGCCAAGAATCGAACCAGGCCATGGCTGCTGAATAGCATCCAGGGGTTTGTTCGGCTTATTGACTTTGTACTGCAAGAACATGTAAATAAATTCCTTGTGGTTAGTTTGTCAGTGGATACATGTTTAAATTTAATGTCCAATTGCTTTGTTACAACTTATTTGAGAGTGCCTCTC
Source organism: Pictodentalium vernedei (assembly GCA_031216915.1). Taxonomy (NCBI): domain Eukaryota; kingdom Metazoa; phylum Mollusca; class Scaphopoda; order Dentaliida; family Dentaliidae; genus Pictodentalium; species Pictodentalium vernedei. The sequence goes on from CM062294.1 coordinate 86,424,170, forward strand.
CGATGGCTTGCGATAGATTCATTGTTTATGAACAATGACTTAATAAAGTAAGCCTTCTTTTACTGAAAATATTAACGCCTCGAGTTACGTTTGAACAATAACTTGTTATTCTACGAGATAAGACCATTTGAAGCTCAGTATGACTATTATCTGTTAGTCCCCACCGGAAACCCCCGGAAAGTGCGTGTAATATATAAACTGAGACAAAATCTTCCGGGTGTGTATCAATACTTGTTTAGCAGGGGAAACTGGAATCGGTCAATAATGCCTGGGGCAGAATAGTCCACCGGGGATGGACAGTATAGGTGTAGGCTATGGCGAGTTGTGGCCGCATCAGGGGTGATTTTACACACTTGATTCGGTCACAACTAGCCATGGCTGCTCAAAAGTTACCTTCAACAATAACAAATATGTGTTAATGATTTATGCCTATGGACTAATAATTAGTTGCTATGTTAACTGCTGATGTATATAAGGTAAATTTACCGGGTAAACCTGCACAAACTCTAACTATAAGGCTTTGACTCTGATCTAGCCATGGCAGCATTGGCAGTTGACATGGCATGGAATGACTTCTATTGTAATGATGCCCTTTGCAATAGACGGGCTGTTACTCGACTTTCTTGTGGTAACTTCGGGGTGTAACCCCATTAGTTGTTCCAATCTCAGCAATATTGGCGTTAATGAATTTAACCACATCAATTCAACAATTTCCACTTAGTCCCTGACAGCTGCCATAGGCTGATCATCGTTGCTAACTGGTTGCCAAGGTCTGTTCTGTATATTGATCTGGTAATAGATCGCTGATGAGTTGACACCTTCACGAGTCTGTATCAGGTCCTATTGAACTAATCAGGTGATTACTTTTTATTCGTCTGATATGAACACATACATATATTTATATCCAATTCTCTGCCCCATCCCAGTCGTGAATCAGCCCGATGAAGGTCCTATTGAACTAACAGGGTGATAATTGTGTGTACGATTGATATGAACACAAATATATATTTATATCCAGTTCCTTGTCCCATTCCTGTTGTGCCCAACGAGGGACGATCACATTGTACATCCTACCACCTTAAGAATCGATAACTGTAACTCTGTCCAGGGCCACGTGTAATTCACTTGACTTGATTGATAATTAATTAAGGCGCCATCTGATGACAAAAACTGCTTCTTGACAATAAATAATTTCGAAATCAACCTTAAAGCAAAGTTCCACAAGAGTGGGTCTGTAAGGTGTGTGGCGGAATAGTAGACGAGGAGAAGTATGAATTCTTTTTATTAAGAATTTGGCTTGGGAAATATGCATTTTACTTCATAAGATATATTGTTAGATGACGCCTTAATGAACGCTGAATACAATTGTACGAAGAATGTGTCACGAAAGTTGACCTCAATCAAAGTATCTCCGCAGGAACAAAATCGACTTTTCGATTTACATGAACTGTCCGTAATCCATTTTTTATGAGTTTGACAAAATTTTCACATATCACACTTTCTGTCTAAACTAAGTGAAATAACTGATCAAATTAATTACGAAAATAAAAAAGCCTATATTATGGGAGACTTCAATAATGATCTCCTCAAATCTGGTACACACACAAATACCGAAAAGTACTTAGATATTATGTTCAGCCAAGGCTTTTTACCCTCTATTACTAAGCCAACGCGGGTGACTGCTATCACCTATATCATCATCAATATGGGTTTCGGAAAAATCACAGTACTTTCTTTACATCCTGTGATGCAACTACTAAAAGATATAGCTCTTGAAAACAATAAAAGCAGTAAAGATAAAACACTAGCTCTCTTTCTGGACTTCTCTAAGGCGTTTGATACAATAAATCATGACACACTATTAACCAAACTAGACAAATACGGCTTTAGAGGTGTTAGCAATAACTGGTTCAAAAGCTATCTAACACATAGGTCACAGTATGTCAAATACGGCGAACAAACCTCTAATCTTGTCGAAATAACTTGTGGTGTTCCTCAAGGATCTATACTTGGGCCCATCCTATTCCTCTTGTATGTCAATGACATCAGATACTCAACAACATTAAAACTGTTGTCATTTGCAGATGATACATCAGGATATGCTTCTGCATCGGACACTGCCGGACTGGCTCTACACACAAATAATGAACTAGCCAATATATCCGAGGGGTGTTCTGCAAATCAATTGGTCCTGAATGCTAATAAAACTAAATACATGATTATTAACCCTACCCATCGCAATATATGCCCCAACGACATACACATCTCTATAAATGACCAGGAAATCAGCAGAATAGGAGCTACACAACCCGAAAAATCTTTGAAATTTCTAGGGATTACAATTGATGAAAACTTGTCCTACCAGACTCACATCTCAAAAATATGCTCTAAAATAGGACGAGCCAATTATGCCTTAAATAAAGTAAAGAATATACTGCCGCATTCAGCAATGAAAACCCTATACTACTCACTTGTTCACAGCCACCTGGCATATGGAATCCATATATGGGGTAATTCTAAAGCTATCAGGAAACTGCTAATAATGCAGAAACGTTCTCTTCGAATTATAAATAATAAAAGATATAATGCCCACACAGACCCTTTAATTTCCAAAGATAGAATACTAAAAGTTAATGATTTGTTTAAGCTCCAGGCGTGTCTCTTTGTTTTCGATTGGGAAAAAGACAAACTTCCAACTGCTTTTAAAGAATTTTTTAACACAGAGCAAAACATGTTGACAATGAATACAAGACAGTCGGGACTACTTAATGTTAGTAGAACCAGAACAAAATCATTAGAAAAGTTACCCATCTTTAACTTCCCCAAAATATGGAACGAGCTGGAACTTGATCTACGAAATACCCATAATAGGAATGAATTCAAAAGAAAATTAACATTAAAGCTGCTGTCTTCATATCCAGTTAATGTCCAATGTGAGAATCCATATTGTCGAGATTGTCAATACCTCTGAGGTGATTGCCTTGTGGTTGGCCTAATGTATCTAATTGAGTTCACTAGACCATTATCAGTGAGTTTCTGCTTTGTTCACTGCACAACTTTTAAGAATGTGACATCGTAACCAATGGATGGGATGAAGCTCGACAAATATAGGCAATTTAGACACACTTTTTCGGTTATACTTGACTTATACTTGAGCCGCAACTGTGAAATATTTTGGGACACAAGAAACGTGGTCAACAGCAAACTAATAATGTATTTAACGGTACCCATGAGAGTCTATCCATAGATAATCAATTTAGGCCTTGCAAGCATCTTACATGACACACGTATAATTTCGTCTGGCCGTCTCGTCCACAGATGGTTTTGACTTATACTGCCAGTTCTGCAGATGCACAAAAACACTGATATCCACCTAACACGATAACCTCCCCACCACTGACCCCTGCCCACCCCATCATTCTTACGTCTTACTTCCCAGGAAAGAAAAGCGCTAAAACCCTTAGAGTACATTTGCAGCCGGCTACAGCGTTGAAATATTCTTGTGTGGGAGATAACAGGTAGACAGCCAATCTGGCTATGTTATCTCCCTGCGGTATGTATTTTTATTACATGCCCATGCAGTCTCTCTTATGCAATACGGCTGTGCAATACGGAATTCCGTATTGCACACCAACCTGTTCCAACCGGGACTTTTTTATGCAATGCGACTGCATAAAGTGCATGGTGTTTACCACCGTTGATAGAAAAGAAAATTAGGTCAGTAGGTGCTTGGGTCATGTAATAAATACAAAACCACATGTATGTTTCAATGAGTCGTTTTGTATTCAATTCGTCAGATGTGCGTAGAAAGAAAATGTCTCGACCTTCGGTCTCAACGTTTTCTTCCTACGCACATCTGACTCATTGAATACAAAACGACTCATTGAAACATACATGTAGTTTTGTCTATGTATGTCTCACCGTGGTTAGAAATATATTGGATTTGTAAAGCCTTATCTATATACCATAAATAAACAAAATATCAAAGTGATTTGTCAATTTTCATACCTCACGTATTTGAATCTCTTTTCATCGAAACAACCTCTAAAAAGAAATGCATTATTGAAATCATTTATAGACCCAACACCGCCCCCAAAAGCTGACCTTGACCTTTTCTTGTCCACAATGTCCGAACTATTGAATAAAATCAACCTGGAGAATAAAAAAGCCTACCTTATGGGCAATTTCAATATTGACCTACTCAACTTCGCTAGTCACAACAAAACTGAACTTTTTATTGACTCTATATTTAGCTCAGGCTTCTTGCCCCTCATCACTAAGCCGACGAGAGTTACCGAAACTTCTGCAACTCTTATTGATCATATCTTTAGTAATGACTCCACTACACACGTATCAGGGATTGTCATTTCAGATATCAGTGATCACTTTGTATCGTTCTGCATTGGTAACTTGGAAAAACAAAATTCACGACCAACACAAAGTCATAACCGTTCCTTCAAGAAAGAAAACATTGACCACTTCAAGAGGCTCCTATTAGGCAGTGATTTTTCCGACGTTTTTGACACATCCGATGTCAGCCTAGCATACGACTTGTTCATCGATACATTTTACAAAGCATTTAATGAAGCCTTCCCATTACAAGTACCTTCAGTACATTCTAAATATATTAGACGCGAGCCCTGGATGATGGCCGGATTATTAGAGTCTTCCCTACACAAACAAAAGCTGTACAGGAAAAAATTGAAATCTCCAACAACCCAAAATATCGCAAACTACAAACAGTTCTGTCACATCTTCAATCGTGCCAAACGAGCAAGATAGTCAGACTATCATAATATCTTGTTAGATAATAAACATGACCTCAAAAAAACATGGCAAATATTACGTAAAGCCATTAATAAATTGGATCGAAAAACTGAGCCCCCAAATACCTTTGTCGATAACAATATCACTTTAAACGACCCCAAACAAATTGCTGACAAGTTCAATGCATTCTTTGCGAATATTGGGAAATCAGTAGGTGACCAAGTGCCCGACACAAATATTCACTTTTCACATTAAAAGAAGCACAATAATGAAAACTCACTATCTGTAACGCCAATGAATACACAGGATGTTACCTATAGTATTTCCAAATTGTCTTTAAAACCAACAAGAGATCGAGATGAATTGTCTACGAAACATTTGAAAGCCGTCGCTTGTGAGGTCGCCAGCCCATTAACACACATCATCAACACTTCATTTTCATCCGGTCATGTGCCAACCAAAATGAAAATAGCCAAAGTCATACCAGTCTTCAAGTCTGGTAACTCTCAAATGTTTAATAATTATCGCCCCATTAGTATTCTTCCGACGTTCTCAAAAATACTTGAAAAGTTAATGTATAAAAGGCTAGTGGATTTCATAGACAAACATAAAATCTTATATAAGTACCAGTTTGGGTTCAGAACAAAACATTCAACTGTCCACCCTATATTGCACCTACTGAATAGCGTGGTAACGGAAAATGACAAACCAACAAAGAATTGCACCCTTTCTATATTTCTAGACTTCTCCAAGGCATTCAACACCATTGACCACTCGATCCTACTCCAGAAACTGGGATACTATGGTATTAGAGGTATTGCCCATCAGTGGTTTCAAAGTTATTTATCTGAACGAAGCCAATTTATTTCATTCTTGAATACCATTTCAGAAACGTTACCAATAAATACAGGAGTGCCACAGGGGTCCATTCTTGGCCCACTTTTATTTCTACTGTACATCAACGATATTAACGAATCTACAGAACTCAGTTTACTTTTCCTTGCTGACGACACAACGGCCTATAGGTCAAGTAACAACCTTGACACCCTTACAGAAAGTATAAATTCCGAACTAGCCAAAATAAACCATTGGTGTTCTGCCAACAAACTAGCCCTCAACCCTACTATAACCAAATATATGCTACTTCATCCACAAAACGATTCGTATAAGGTAAACGATATTAAACTATTTCTAAACAATACAAATATTGAGCCAGTTGGTAACGAGCAAGAACAAACAACTATAAAATTTCTTGGCATACATATGGATGAAAATATGAAATTTACAGAGCATATATCTGTGGTGTGCTCAAGAATAGCAAGTGCAATTTTTGTACTAAATAGGGCAAAGAACTTCTTGCACACGAAGGTAATGAAAACTTTATACTTCTCACTGATTTAGTGTCATCTTATATATGGTATCCACGTCTGGGGCCATTCGACCTACACCAGTAGAATTCTAAAACTACAAAAAAGAGCTGTTCTGGGTCATAACAAAAAAATCATATCTCATACAGATCATCTTTTCAGAGATTGGGACATTTTGAAATTCAGTGATCTCTACAGCCTTCACGTCTCCCTTTTTATGCACGACTGGACGAACAAAAAACTCCCTGTCATTCGATGATACCTTTCAAGTAGGAATGAATACAAGGCAAACCAGTAAATTAGATACCCGCAAACCAAGAACACAGTTCACTGCTGTGCTGCCATTACACTCCTTCCCAAGAACCTGGAATAGTATAGACTCACAAATCCAGCAATTAAATAGACCCCGATTTAAAAAGTCCTTAATTGATAAAGCCTTGAATAATTATTCGCGTCCTAACTCCAAATGTGACAACCCAACGTGCCCCGACTGTGTCATCCGCTAGCTGTAATCTTTTGACATCTCATCCTCCTACCCCCTTCCCTTAATTCTCAAATACATTCTAGCCCCCCTGAATTATAAATAAAAGATCAGACAACCCCGTCTTTGGGAAAGCACTTTGGTACACTGATGCCAAAGAAACTTGATATCTTTCTTTTTACGGGAATGGCAGGAAGACAGCCTTATAGGCTATGCCATTTCCATGCCATATACTAGCTTATGTTCCTGTTTGTTGTAATGTTATTTTGTAATCAATGTACTAGTATACTGCAAAATAAAGATCTATCTATCATATTCTAAAGTTAAAACTACATTTTAAATATTTCCTCTTCATTTTCTTCCAAAGTTTTTGTGTCAACTGGTTTGAGCTGTACAACAGGTTCAAAATATATATCTGGTGATGCTTCCACTTCCTCCTGCAAATAAAAAAAGTGCAACTGAAGTTTTATCTTTATGCTTCTACCAGCTAGGAGAAAGAGCTACTGTTACCGGGTTTGCATTCTAGAAATTCGACAGGGCTGGAAAAACAGCTCTATGAAAGCCTTCACGGAGCTGTTTTTTTTCAACACACAGGTTGGTTAAAATAATTTTATTGTTAAATCCTTGTTTCAGGTGAACAGATGTTCCAAGTGAAGTTTATGGAGAAATTTTACATATTCTCGTAAAATATCCAACAGAAACATGAAAATGTTAAATGAAAGTGTCAATGACACTGTAGCTCAACTTGTGTAAGACATGTACATGAATAGTATGGGACACAGCAATGACACACATCTAGGTAATGACCTGATAACAAAGGTACATGTAAAGTATTGTAAAGTATTGTAAAGGTCTGTACATAAATACTGAGCGTAGCCGGAAACAAATGCACAGGTAAAGTATTGTAAAGGTGGGTGACAGTTCGATGCTAAACTAGAAAAGAAATCTCCATGGCGTTTATGTTACAATGGAGATCCTTGTATGGTGCACCATAAGCCAAAGTTAAGAATTGTTTTGGCCTGTCTGATTCAAACCCTTCTAAGGTTGATTCATACTAATTAATAAATATTTGTCCAGTCCTTCTTAAAATATAGGTATTTGAATTCTTTATCTTTAACTCAAATGGTTCACATGGGTGAGGAGGTTTTATTTTTCTCGTTGGAAATAGAAAATAGGGTTGTGCTAATGTTTACCCTCCCCAATGTTACGGTATGGAAATATTATTGATATTGGTAACAGAAAGAAATCTGAGAATTAGCAACAATAATTATGAATTTAACTATTCTGAAATTTAATTAAAAAAAAATTAATATAAAAAAAACGATACAATGATCTTTTACACTAATTGGTTTACAGAAAAAAAAAACAGTGGTACTTATCAGTTATTGAATTAGTCCAAAGTACAGTTTGACAGAATCCAGTGGTGAAGAATCTTGTGAAGAAAGTTACCAGCTGGTAGTATTAAATCGAAGAATGTCTTTTCAGAAACAGTATCCCATAGATTTGTAATAAAATTTTCTCTTACAAATTTCAGCAGTCTCCAATAAAATATAATAAAATGCTCCGCAAAATTCAAATGGAGTAAAAATCCAAGAACTATCGGCGCCACAGGTAATTTCCAAATAATCCAGTAGAATCCTGGCTTTTCACAAAATGATATTCTGTTTCACAAAAAGTATAAATTTTCTTTTCCAAGACGAATAGATTCTCTTCAAAATTCTCTTTTGGAATCAATCTTCTAAATTCACAAAGAAGCACTACTTCTATAATAAATGCACTGTTTTAAAACAATAATAATTTCCAATGGAAACAACTGAAGTGAGTCTTTCTGAAATGACTTTCTAAAAGAATGAGTTTTTTTTAATTCTGTTGACAAACCTTTATATAGTAACCAGATAGAATGTCCTAGAAGATGAAATGTCTACAATGTTCTATTAGTTTCTATCAGTTTCCAGGTGATTCTGTCACAATCCAAGTAAACAAGGTCCCTGACCTACTTAAACATTCAACAGCTATATGTACAATAATTGTAGATCAGTGTAACAAAGATGTAAACAAGGTCACTGAGTGCAAATGAGTGAGTCCAAGCAGAAAATGCAAAAATAAAAATTATCTTTCTCATATAATTAAAGAACCTCAGTGAGCACGCTCACATACCCCACGTGCCCCGATATTTCAAGCTCTAATCATTTTTTAAAAATAAACAGATTCTAGGAATACTGCAGAAAACAGTGTTCTGTAGTTTCAACGGTATTGAAAGATTTCAAGCAGAGAAAAAGCCTGAAAAACTGTAATTATGATGAACTTTTCAAAGTCTATGGGGCCGTAATTTTGGTAAAAATCAGTGGAGCGGAACAAAACCCAAACCTGTTCTGTAGGCCACCATGTTAGACTAACATATCAAAAATCAGCTCAATATCTGGAAGCGTGTAGGAAAAAAGTCCGGAAAACTGTAATTTTGATGAACTTTTCAAAGTTCAAGGGCCGTAATTTTGGTAAAAATCAGTGGAGCGGAACAAAATGCAAGCTTGATCTGTAGGCCACCATGTTAGACTAACATACCAAACATCAGCTCAATATCTGGAAGCGTGTAGAAAAAAAGTCCGGAAAACTGTAATTTTAATGCATTTTTCAGAGTCCAAGGGTCGAAATTTTGGTAAAAATTATTGGAGCGGAACAAAACGCAAACTGGTTCTGTAGGCCACCATGTTAGACTAATATACCAAAAATCATCTCAATATCTGGAAGCGTGTAGGAAAAAAGTCTGCAAAACTGTAATTTTGATGAACTTTTCAAAGTTCAAGGGCCGTAATTTCGGTAAAAATCAGTGGAGCGGAACAAAATGCAAACTTGATCTGTAGGCCACCATGTTAGACTAACATACCCAAAAACAGCTCAATATCTGGAAGCGTGTACAAAAAAGGTCCGGAAAACTGTAATTTTGATGAACTTTTCAAAGTTCATGGGCCGTAATTTCGGTAAAAATCAGTGGAGTGGAAAAAAATGCAAACTTGATCTGTAGGCCACCATGTTAGACTCACATACCAAAAATCAGCTCAATATCTGTAAGCGTGTAGAAAAAAAAGTCCGGAAAACAAGTAGGACTGACTGATAGACTGACGGATGGACCAGTCAAAAACATTACACCCCAGCAACTTCGTTGCGTGGGGTATAATTATCTACTAAGGATATATCAATCTCAATATAATATGGGGACTATATAACACACCCCGCCTTAAAAGGAAATGTTTGAAGGTACTGAAAACTTTTTATATAATTTTAACAGTCTCTGACTGGTTTACAATACACACACACCATAATCTTCAAAATTTTTTTTTTTTTTTTTTTTTAAAAATAAATATATATACACTTGAAGTGAATAAATAGGGACCGATCATATCATTTTAAATTAGGATATTCTGGAAAGAGCATTTGCTACAACATTATCTCTTCCCGAAATATGCCTAATCTCTAAATTATATTCTTGAAGGGCTAAACTCCACCGCAATAATCTTTGATTCTTGTTTTTCATTTTATTGATAAAAGTTAAGGGGTTATGATCGGTGTAAACTGTAATTGGGCATTGGGTGGTTGTTAAATACACATCAAAATGGGTTAATGCCAAAATTAGAGCCAAAGTTTCTTTTTCTACTGTAGAGTAATTCTTTTGATGTGTGAGAAATTTTTTGGAGAAATAACATACAGGGTGATCAATACCTTGGGAATCTTCCTGGGCAATATACCCACCTGCTCCATTGTCACTTGCATCTATAAACAATTTGAAGAGCTTTTCATAATTGGGACTGGCCAGGATAGGGGAATTATTTAATAAAGTTTTTATTCTGTTAAAGGATTTCTGGCATTCCTCAGTCCAAACAAACCTAACCCTTTTGCTCAATAAACTGGTCAAAGGAGAGACATCTGAGAAATTTAATCAAAATTTTCTGTAATATCCAGCCATGCCTAAGAATCTCATGAGCTCTTTTAGAGCTTGGAACTGGAAAATTTACAATGGCATCAACTTTTGCTGCAATCGGCCTCACCTGCCCCTGACCCAGGGGTCAGCCGAGTGGGCGACTTGGGCGAAGAAGTCGCCTTGTCATTCATCAAGTCGCCTTGGCTTGCATTGGGGGCGAAATTCAAGTCGCCCTCCAAAACTTCCTTGGGAGACATGGCAGTTTACTGTATTTTCTTATGTTTTATTTTTTAAAACACCCGCTTCCGCATTCGCAAAAAAAGTAAACACGGCTGCCGTTAAAGTCCGTCACACGGCTATGAAAATAGCCTAAACTAGCCCAATTTTATATTTCTGAAAAGAATTGTAATGGCGTAGTCGTTGGAACAATTCGCCCCAACTGATAACAACCAGCACAAAATGGCTATTTAAAAACAAAGTGCCAGCCAAAACAACGAATCACACAAGACACGCATCGAGTTAATTAGAATTTATTAAAGTTAACCACCGTTTCAAAACAAAAAAAAATGTATTGGAGACAGTTCGTCCATATCGAAATTGCTTGCGGTTACGCTCTGTTCCACTGAAAAATTGGTTGCATTGAAATTCGCCCCGCAATTTGCATTGAATGTTTTTCTTTGAAAACTTGTGAAGTTGAGTTGGAAGGGGGTTAAATGTAATAAGGCTACAATAGAAATCACAGGTATTTGGATGGATAAGAATGGCAGACCTTCAAAGCACCAATCGCACGTGTCAGTGTAAGATGGTTGGCAGAAATTGTCAGTTTTCTGAACAGTGTATTATTACCCAGCGCAGCCGGGAAGGGAGATAACTGAAATATTTTGTCATTTACCTAAGAAATGAATTAACTCAAATTGTTAATAACGCTTAATTTACGAAGGATATCGAAAACTTTTTTAACTATGCTTTTCAACTCAGTTAGGGCATTGAGAAACCATGAATGACCCAGCTTCTTATATGAAGTTGAAATTTATTTTAAACACTTTAAATATTTTTTTTAAGAAGAATATACCTTCTATTACAGGGAAGAACACTCTCACCATGGGTCATACAAAATTTCAAATCCACTGAGTTGAGGCAAATACAAAATCAACTGCATGGTAACCTTAGTCATCACTGTTAGGCAAAGTGTTAGGGGGTATTCAGAAACCATGAACGACACAGTTTTTTGTGGGGTGGGGGGGGGGGGGGGGGCTGGGAGGTGGGATTTTAACCTACATTCTGTTATATACCATCTGTCTTAGTTTTGTGTGTGTATGTATGTTTGTATAACTTTTATTTATTTTTTTTCTCCACAATTGCGTCCTCTATGTTCATTTATTTTTTCACAATGTCATATACGTTTTATGGGTTTTTTTCGATTTCTCCTTCATGTCCACTGACTTCTCCCTCCTGGGTCCTGACTTCTCCCTAAAGTCTCTGAAGGGAGAAGTCACTTCTCCCTAAAATCAGCTGCCAGGCTGACCCCTGCCCTGACCCACAACATGACCTAAATAATTTATAGTTGCTTTGCCAAATTCTGATTTTACCAAGTTAATAGGTTGGCTTGGGTTACTTTGTCAAAAAATTCTTGAATATGCTTCAGATGATCAGCCCAATTTGTACCTGTGTGTATAATAACATCATCAATATAAGCTTCACTGTGATCTAAGTCTGCAATTAAGTGGTTAACCATGCGCTGGAACGTTGCCAGAGAGTTTTTCATGCCAAAAGGGGTTACTTTATATTGATAAAACCCAAATGGAATAACAAAAGCAGATATTTCTTTTGCTTTTTCTGTTAAAGGGACTTGCCCTTTAACAAGTCAAATTTTGTCACAAATTTAGCATGGCCAAGTTTGTCAATGCAGTCATCAATTCTTGGAATTGGGTAATTGTCTGTTTTGGTGAGGCTGTTCACTTTACGGTAATCCGTACAAAATCGGTAACTCCCATCAGGTTTTGGGACAAGTATACAGGGCGAACTCCAGTTGCTATGGCTAGGTTCTATGATATCATTGACCATCATATACTGTATTTCCTTTCTCATGATCTGAGCTTTGAAAGGGTTCAATCTATCTATATGGATGCTGTTTGATGGGATTTGCCTCTCCTACATCAACATCATGAAAAATAACAGATGTCCTACTAGGCACATCGGGAAATAAGTGTTGATACTTGAAAATTAAATCAACTAAATCTTTTCTTTGGTCAGGCAGTAAATAATCTGTTTTATTTTGTAGATCTCTCAGGACATCTGAGTTCTGTAACTTCAGAGGTACATTTTCGCCGCCTTCATGAATATCCTCTACAGGATTTTTCAGCTCATCCATGTGGGTGACTGTTGAGACTGGTAGAGAGTTTGGTTCTCCCTCATATGTTTTCAACATATTTATATGGCACAGCTGAGTATTTTTGAGTCTATCAGGAGTCTCAATAACATAATCAGTATCACTGATCTTGTTCTTAACAATATAAGGGCCTGAATATCTTGCTTGTAAAGCATTGCCCTTTACAGGGAATAATACTAGCACCTTGTCCCCAGGTTTAAAGGAGCGAAATTTCGCCTTTTTATCGTACCAGGTCTTCATATGACTCTGGGTTTTCTGTAAATGTTTATTTGCCATTTCTCTGGCCTGGTGCAATTTTTCCTTAAAAGTGGACACACAGTCCAGAAGAGAAATTTCAGGTGGCTCTTCCTCGAGCCATTTCTCCTTCAAAGCAGTGAGTGGACCCCTCACTGAGTGTCCAAACACTAATTCAAAAGGACTGAACCCCAGAGATTCCTGTACAGTCTCACGGACTGCAAATAAGAGGAGATGTACTCCTTCATCCCAATCCTTCTCATTATCCTCCCCATAGGCCTTTATCATGGTCTTCAGTGTTTGATGAAAGCGTTCTAGAGCTCCTTGACTTTCGGGATGACAGGCACTTGATGTGTACTGCTTAATTTTGAGCTCATACATCACCTGCTGAAAAATGTTTGACATAAAATTTGAGCCTTGGTCCGATTGCACTGACCCGGGTAGACCGGAAGTCGTGAAAAAATTTATCAAGGCCTTAACTATAGTCTTAGTTTTAATATTTCTTAGAGGAATAGCCTCAGGAAATCGTGTAGAAGCACACATGATGGTAAGAAGATATTCATTTCCAGATTTTGTTCTAGGCAATGGGCCGACACAATCAATAATAATTCTACAAAATGGCTCCTCAAAAGCAGGGATTGGTTGAAGGGGAGCAGGAGGAATCTTCTGGTTGGGTTTTCCTACAAATTGACAGGTGTGGCAGGTTTTACAAAATTCAACAACATCCTGTCGAAGCTTGGGCCAGTAAAAACACTGTTGAATACGAGAGTAGGTTTTCCTAACTCCCAAATGTCCAGCCATTGGATTTTCATGAGCCAGGCTTATTATTTCAGTCCGGTATTTAGTGGGGACAACTATTTGATAAATAACCTCCCAATCACTATTGGACGGTACTTCTGGTGGTCGCCATTTCCTCATGAGTACATCAGATTTTTTAAAATAACAGACAGGGGAGTTTTGGGCTTCTGCCACTGTGAGAGCCCTTTCACGTGGCTCGGCAAGGTTAGGATCACTTTCCTGTTCCTGAATTAAAGATGTCCGGGAAATGACATTCAAGGAGGTCCCCCTATCACTCTCAGGTGTAGTGGCCTCTTCACAATTTCTAGAGGAGTCATCACACTGACTCAAAAATGTCTGAGACAAATCAATATCTTCAGAATCCGTAATTCTGTGACTGTTCTTATCCTCAGCTTTGCTGTTTAAATCAACACAATTGAGGTTGTTATCAACCTCAGCTTTCTTTGCCATGGACCGAGTCACAGCACATGCTGGAAAGGCAAAAGGAAAACATTCCTTCAAATTAATAATACTTTCATCTGTGCTCGGCTTATCCACCACTTGAGGTTCTACAGTGACTTTGTCACCAGCTAAGTCATTTCCCAATAAAAAAGAAATACATTTTACACGTAGAGTAGGTCTGATTCCTACTGTCACTTTCCCATTTACTAAACTACTTTTTAAATTTATTTTATGAAGTGGGACATTTAAAGAATTTGACTCAATACCCGATATTAGAACTCGTGCCCCATGTAGCACTTTCTTCAGAAAATGGCAAAATGCCTTCTAACATTAAAGACTGAGTAGCCCCTGTGTCTCTCAGTATCATGGAGCACATGCTAGTGCATTCTGTGAAGTAGAGGACTCATTTTTCCTTTTTAACAGCCAGCAATCAGAAAATAAATGTCCTGGTTTCTTACAATAATTTCAGGTTTTATTTGAACTGTTGGGTCGTAATGGTATTGGACTGGCATTAGATGACTTATTCTCATTAGGCTTCCTATTAAATTTGGGTGGTGAAAAGTTTGGAGGACTGGAAGGATGAGTTTCATCTGAAGTTTGTCTAGGTCCACTTTGGAAAGAATTCTTGTGAAGCCAAAAATTTGTAGAGTTACGACTCATTTTATGAGTTAAGGCATAGTCATCTGCTAGTACTGCTGCCCTATTTAATGTGTCAACTTTTTGTTCATCCAGGTGGGCCTTTATATCTGAATGTATCTTTCCTTTAAACTCCTCAATCAGCATCATTTCCTTTAATTTTGTAAAATCTTTCCCTATTTCTTTTGAATGGCACCACCTGTCAAATAAATTTTGCTTCTCTCTGGCAAATTCCACTTGAGTTTGATTTTTGTTTTTATAATAATTTCTGAATTTCTGCCTGTAGGCCTCTGGAACAAGTTCATATGCCTTAAGTAGAGCCTCTTTAACAGTGTCATAATTATTGCTTTGCTCAGAAGATAGAGCGGAATAGATTTCTTGGGCCTTCCCTTTCAAAACACTTTGCAATAGCAAAGTCCAGACATCCCTTGGCCATTCTAAACTTGTTGCCACTTTTTCAAAATGTAAAAAATATTTATCAACTTCTTTTTCTTGAAAGGGGGGAACTAGCCTAACATGTTTAGTTGCATCAAATCTACTTGGTAAAATTACATTTGAGCCTTGTCGTTGAGATTCCAATTCTTTTATTTTTATTTCCTTTTGAATTTCTAATTCTTTTAAGTGCATTTCTCTTTGAGTTTCAATTTCCCTTAATTTTAATTCCCTATCCTCTTTTTCCTTTTGAGTCTGAATTTCTTTTAATTTAATTTAATTTTCCTGTCTTTTCATTTCTTGTTGCATTTCTAACTTTTTTAATTCTAATTCTAATTTCTTGAGTTCAAGGTCATCAGTAGGTTGTGGTTCAGAGGAGGGAGTTTCAGACTGAGACAAAAGACCTTCCATATAATGATTAAGAATGAGCTGTTTAAGTTTATGTTTGTTCAGACCAGGGGTGGCAGGTAATTTTAGATAATGAGCAAGTTGGAATAAATCCTCCTTCTTAAGAGATTCTAAAAGGGCCAAACTAGGAGAGCTTTCAAATTCAGATATAAATTCTGTCACAATAAACACCATGATGAAAAGGTTTGCTGGTTCTCAGATTATATACGTTAAATAATAATACCAAGATTTTCTACGAAAATTTAAATGTTTTGAAAGTGAGCCAAAATAATAATTGCAATTTGCAATTTTCTCGTTATCTAATATTCAATCTCGGCAACGAGCCCCCAATTTCTGTTACGGTATGGAAATATTATTGATATTGGTAACAGAAAGAAATCTGAGAATTAGCAACAATAACTATGAATTTAACTATTCTGAAATTTAATTAAAAAAAAAATTAATATAAAAAAAACGATACAATCTTTTACACTAATTGGTTTACAGAAAAAAAAACAGTGGTACTTATCAATTATTGAATTAGTCCAAAGTAGTTTGACAGAATCCAGTGGTGAAGAATCTTGTGAAGAAAGTTACAAGCTGGTAGTATTAAATCGAAGAATGTCTTTTCAGAAACAGTATCCCATAGATTTGTAATAAAATTTTCTCTTACAAATTTCAGCAGTCTCCAATAAAATATAATAAAATGCTCCGCAAAATTTAAATGGAGTAAAAATCCAAGAACTATTGGCGCCACAGGTAATTTCCAAATAATCCAGTAGAATCCTGGCTTTTCACAAAATGATATTATTCTGTTTCACAGAAAGTATAAATTCTCTTTTCCAAGACGAATAGATTCTCTTCAAAATTCTCTTTTGGAATCAATCTTCCAAATTCACAAAGAAGCACTACTTCTATAATAAATGCACTGTTTTAAAACAATAATAATTTCCAATGGAAACAACTGAAGTGAGTCTTTCTGAAATGGCTTTCTAAAAGAACAAGTTTTTTTGAATTCTGTTGACAAACCTTTATATAGTAACCAGATAGAATGTCCTAGAAGTTGAAATGTCTACAATGTTCTATCAGCTTCTATCAGTTTCCAGGTGATTCTGTCACAATCCAAGTAAACAAGGTTCCTGACCTACTTAAACAATCAACAGCTATACAGTACGTGGAGGGTGTATTATCACTAAATCACCCGCAGAGTGGAGATTCCACCCAAGCAATAATTGCAAATTTGCTGGAAAGCATAACCAGCACAAGCAAAGTTTCAGCCAATGGACCTCCGGGTTAACCCGGAGGTCCATTGGCTGAAACATTGTTTGTGTTTTTTGTCGACATGTACAAAATTTGAAAGTTATAGCTTGGGTGATAACTCCACTCCACAGGTGATTTAGTTACAATCCACTCTCCACGTACTGAATGTACAATAATTGTAGATCAGTGTAACAAAGATGTAAACAAGGTCACTGAGTGCAAATGAGTGAGACCAAGCAGAAAATGCAGAAATAAAAAATATCTTTCTCATATAATTATCTACTAAGGATATATCAATCTCAATATAATATGGGGACTATATAACACCAAACAACACCAAATATCAACACAGGAACTTTGCTTCAACACATTTAAATATACACATCCCAGGGATGCTGAATTCAAGAAACATTATTCTGTCTGGTGCATTTGGAAAAGATTTTTAATTATCTCCCTTTTTGAATCCCCGAGTGGGTCTGACTGAACCCAAAAATATTTGTTCTCATAGCACAGTGATAGCAAAGGCACCCAATAAATTTATAGCAAACATTACGGACATAAAAAATCTTCTTTACAGGTTCTGTACAAAAAATGTAATACACACAATTCCTGTAAATATGACTGCCGACAAACATTTTGAATTTTTTGCCAAGCCCAAAAGCACCCGTTACCATCCCATGATAATAACAAACGTAGTCCTAGAAGTTCTGTACAAAACAAAAATGATTGCACCTAATTTTGGTATAAAATGGCCGACAACAGACGTATTGAAAATCGGACTGCACCCCAAAACACTTGTTCTTATCCCAAGATGATAAAGGTACCCATCAAGTTTCATGAAGATTGGTTCATAAATACAGCCCCCAAGCCCAAGCCATATTGCAGGCCTGGCGATCGAGAAAATCAAGGAGTGCAAAACAGTTGCCCGCCTCAGATTTCCTGGGAGTGCAATTGCACCTGATATTTTTAATGCAAAAATTTGTTTGCTATTTTGGTTATATTCACTTCAAGGTATTAATATTGTGACTGAATAATTGTGCTACATTCAGCTGGAAAAAATTGGCACACACATCTTCTCATCATTCAAAATGAATCGAAATGCGACACGGAATGGGTCATGAATTATTGCGAATCAATGCAACATTGACAAATCATCCCCTGAGTTCCAATGTGTTCTCTGTGCCAGTAGGCACAGAGAACACATTGAAACCCGGGGGGACGAAATGATAATAGATTTTAAAGGCAGTCCCAAACAGGTTTGGCATTCCAGAAAATCAAGGGGTGCAAAAAATTGCCCTCTATCTTTTCTAGGCGTGCAGTACTCCTTAAGAATGCCAGGCCTGGTATTAACATGTGCACTTACTGTGTATAAGTAGCACTGAATAAATCCAAGTTCATCTAATTTTCATAATTTCTGCACGAGAAAAAAACCTGTACTATATGTGATGTATTCCATGTTACTAAACATTCATTCAAAAATTTATTCAAATCGGAACCTTCATACAGAAGTTCTGTACAAACTAGAAAAACTGTGAGCACTGTTCACTAAATGATACCACCCACTCCCACAAAGAAAATTTTACAACAGTAAAAGTGTGTTTAATGTAGAGAGCACAAACATCGCCCCTCACCACCCCCCCCCCCCCCCCACCACACACACACACTTCCACCTCGAAGCTTAAATTGACAAAGCCCATTTTTCAATATGTGAAACTGTAAAGAAAGTGTCAATGACACTGTAGCTCAACTTTTCAAGACATATACATGTATAGTATGTGACACAGCAATGACAAACATCTAGGTAATGACCTGATAACAAAGGTACATATGAAGTATTTTAACAACCTGTACATAAATACTGACCGTAGCCTGTAACAAATGTATAGGTAAAGTATTGTAAAGGTGGGACAGTCAGATGCTAAACTAGAAAAGAAATCTTTGAGTCCCAGAGTAAGTCTGACTGAACCCTAAAATATTTGTTCTCATAGCACAGTGATAACAAAGGCACCCCAAAACACACTCATTCCTGTCCCAAGGTGAAAACAAAGGTACCCAAGAAGTTTCGTGAAGATCAGTTCATAAATACGAGCTGTATAGAAGTTGTGACAAAAAACTGATTGGACCTAATTTCGGTACAAAATGGCCACTGGCAGCCATCTTGAATTTTGGACTGCACTCAGAAACACTCGTTCTCGTCCCAAGATGATAACAAAGGTACCCAAGAAGTTTCGTAAAGATCGGTTCATAAATACGGCCTCTAGCCTGAGACGTATAGAAGTTGTGTACAAAAAACTGACTTGACCTAATTTCGATACAAAATGGCCACTGGCAGCCATCTTGAATTTTAGACCGCACCCAGAAACACTCGTTCTCGTCCCAAGGTGATAACAAAGGTACCCAAGATATTTCGTGAAGATCAGTTCATAAATACAGACTCTAGCCCGAGCCGTATTGACATGTGTACTTACTGTGTGTAAGTCGCAATGAAAAAATCAAAGTTCATCTAATTTGCATAATTTCTGCACGAGAAAAAAACCTGTATTATATGTGATGTATCCCATGGTACTAAACATTCACACAAAAAATTATTCAAATCAGCGCTTTCATATGGAAGTTCTGTGCAAAAATCGGATTGCACCTAATTTTGTACAAAATGGCTGCCATCGGCCATCTTGAATTTCAGACCGGACCCCAAAACACTCGTTCTCGTCCCACGGTGGTACCAAAGGTACCCAAGAAGTTTCGTAAAGATTGGTTCATAAATACGGCCTCTAGCCCGAGCCGTATTGGCATTTGCACTTACAGTGCTGAAAGTAACACCAAAAAACATCAAAATTAGTCAAATTTGCACAATTTACGCACGAGAAAAAAACCTGTATTATATGTGATGTATCCCATGGTACTAAACATTCATACAAAAAATTATTCAAATCAGAGCTTTCATATGGAAGTTTAGTACAAAAAACAGATTTCTGCATCGTCGGTACAAAATGGCAGCTGGCGGCCATCTTGAATTTCGGACCGCACCCAAAAACACTCGTTCTCATCCCAGGGTCATAACAAAGGTACCCAAGAAGTTTCGTAAAGATCGGTTCATAAATACGGCCTCTAGCCCGAGCCGTATCCAATTGTTGACAGACGGACAGACTGACAGACGGACGACAGGACAACGGGCCATGACAAAAGCTCAAATTTGGCTTTGCCAAAGTTGAGCTAAAAATGATTGTACCTAATTTTGGTACAAAATGGCCGTGGCAGCCATCCTGATTTTTGGACCGCACCCAGAAACACTTGTTCTCGTCCCAGGGTGATAACAAAGGTAACCAAGAAGTTTCGTGAAGATCGGTACATAAATACAGCCCCTACCCCAAGTCGTATTGACATGTGTACTTACTGTGTATAAGAAGCACTGAATAAATCAAGTCCATCTAATTTGCATAGTGTCTGCACGAGAAAAAACTATTATAAGTGATGTATTCGATGTCACTAAACATTCATATAAAAATTTATTCAAATCATAACTTTCACACAAAAAACTGATTGCACTAATTTTGGTACAGCCATCTTGAATTTTGGATCACACCCAAAAACACTCGTTCTCGTCCCATGGTGATAACAAAGGTACCCAAGACATTTCGTAATGATCGGTTCATAAATACAGCCCCTGCCCGAGATGTATTGACATGTGTACTTACTGTGTGTAAGTAGCACTGAATAACTCAAAGTTCATCTAATTTGCAGAATTTCTGCACAAGAAAAAAAAAATGTATTATATGTGATGTATTCCATGTTACTAAACATTCAGACAAAAATTTATTCGAATCAGAACTTTCATATGGAAGTTCTGTACAAAAAAACTGATTGCACTAACTAAGGTACAAAATGGCTGCCGGTGGCAATCTTGAATTTTGGACCGCACCCAAAAACACTCGTTCTCATCCCATGGTGATAACAAAGGTACTCAAGAAGTTTCGTAAAGATCGGTTCATAAATACGACCTCTAGTCTGAGCCGTATTGAATTGTTGATGGCCAGCAGGCCATGTCATAACCTCAAATTTGACTTGCGTCAAAACTGAGCTAAAAATATGTAGTAACACCCATAGCAATTTAAGTCACGATATTGTAACAAACAATCAACATGAATAAATTTAAAGCCAATACTATAGATACAAATATATTGTGTGGACCATATGGTCCATAACCCCTACTTGGGGTTCACCTGAGGCCTTTAATGATCAAACCATGATGGTATTGTAACCAAACTAATCAAAAGACCCCAATAATACATAAACCACATCAAATGTTTTGAAAGTTGTCACTTATATGAGAATTATAAGCCATAATATACCAAAACCCCAAAATTGGGGGTTCACACCAGACATGGGGTCAAATACTTTGGAAAGTATTTAAATGCATATACTTTTCAAATTTTCAAATGCAAATGCAAATACAGCTGAAATTGTTCAAATGCAAATGCACTTGAAAATCAATTCAAATACTTTCAAATACATTCTGACAAGTTAAAGAAAATAAAACTAAAAATCAACTAAATCTTTCTTTCAATGTTTATTAAACATTTTTATATCACTATCTTGGCTCTAGCACGGCCATTGTGGATTGATTACATTTAGTTTGTTCAGTTACAGAAAATAATATTCAATTTCTTCTGCTTGGCATATAATTTCTCTTGTATAATTATTCACCCAGTGTTGAATGAGTGTTCCTAAATCCACTTTCCACCTGTGTTATGCCCTAGGCTGTATTCTGATAAAAAAATATATGCTACTTCGGTTGATTCAAAAGACTAAGTGGATGGTCATTTATTACACCATGCGGTGCATCTTGTCACAGTTTGTATGAACACACTTTATCAGCACAGTAATCTTCCAATTTCAAGATTTCTTTAGACTGGACAAACAAATTAATTAACAAGAAGGAATTCCCTTTCCAGCCAACTGTGTACATGTAAAACTAGATATAATTAATCTGTTGAGTAACAAATGCAAAGTTCAATTTATAGAGTTAAGACAAAAGTATTTGAAATGTATTTGGAAAGTATTTGAAATTTCAAATACTTTTTCTTTCAAATGCAAATACTTGCTTCTAAAATATTCAAATGCAAATGCAAATACTTGAAATCACGCATTTAAATGCAAATGCATTTGCATTCGACCCCAAGTCTGGTTCACGCCCCTAAAACCCTAATAATATGGGCACCTTCTTCAATTTTCAGATTCCTCATCGAAAATTATTCTAGAAACCATTTTCAACATAAAGTGAACACTATTTCCGTAATGTGCACAATTCTGAGACCGATTAAGCGGCTACCCCTCTACATTCCGATTCCTCCCATTCAAATCTGTGGTAAAACTCCAAGTTTTATTGGGAACCAAAACACGAAAATAGGAATGTATATCAAGCTTTCGTCCTAATTACCTGCTGCATTCCATAGTACAAGTATTTCCTTACATTTGAGTAGAGTTTATTGATCCAAACTATGTTTTATCCTTTATTTATCGTGATTTGAACACTGGTGAAGCGTCAACAGCACTTAGATATCGTCCATGTTTATTGCACAACCCGCAGTTGCTGCCGAAACAAATAACGATGTGGAAACGGAAATACAATCACATTCAAGCAGAGGAAGTCGATTATGATCATTGTGTTGGGGCTTTTTATTAGGAGTTATCGTTTCCACATCGATATTTGTTTTGGTTGCAACTCCAAGTTGTGTACTATCGAATGCAGGCAGTAATAAGGGCAAACGCTCGATATATATTCCTTTTTTCGTGTTTTGAGTTCCCAATAAAACTTGTTGGGGAATTTTACCGCAGATTTGAATGGGAGGAATCTGAACGTAGAGGGGTAGGCACTACGTTCAGATTGCTGAACTACTGACAGTTAAAACTATAAGTCCTGTCCCAAATTGTGCGCTTATCTAGACTTAATGCGCGTAGGAATTGCGTGCAATTGCCATATTGAATGGCATCCAAAGCACGGCATATTCTCCTGATTACTCATAGCAAACACAGGCAATGTTTCTGCCAATGGACCTCCAGGTTACCCGGAGGTCCATTGGCTGAAACATTGCTTGTGCACAGGCCATATGTATAGAATTTGATAGCCTTACTATGGTTATAACGCGTAGATTAACGTGCAGATCGACATGCTATTTGCGCACGTTTCATGACAGGACTTCTAGTTTTAACTGTAGAGCGGTACGTATATGGAACAGTGTATTCCAAAACTGCGTTCGCTTGCAGGCTGCACCTATTTTGAAGTATTTTCATATTATTTAGCAGGACTGGAAATGAACAAAATTGATGGGTGCAGTTTTAAACTCCTGTAAAATCAGAGACAGAATAAATTGCACCTGTAAAATATTAGTACATGAATTTCGAGGGAATACAGTCACCAATTTAACCCTTTTCCTGCCACGCCCACTTTAGCCATGTATGGAGGATCTGTATACGAGGAAGTTTAAAATTTATGACATACTTGAAACTCTACCATCTGATTAATTGTTCGAAAGGGCTCTCTGAGCCCTTTCCAACAAGTAATCAGATGGCAGGTTAGATCTGCGCATATCAGAACTTACAGATAATCATACAGGGCATAAAATCCGTGCATTTTTGCGAGAATCCCAATGGATTCACGCAGATTTGGCCACGCGAATCCACAGTGGCATTCAGATGCCGAAGGCATCTGCCGCGAGTGCTGCAGGCACAAGCTTTCTAAGGGGGGGGGGGGGTTCCCCCCCAGGAAAATTTTTAAATTGGTCATTCAAATGGTGCTCTCTGGTGACTTTTCAGCTAAAAATGCAGAGATTTTTACACGGCAAAAATGACCATTTTTATGGACGAATGTTTCAATTTCCAGGTTGTGTAATCCCTTCACTCAACGAATTGACTTACCTTAGCCCTTATGCCATGGTGATTGCGTAAAATTGCTAAATCTGAAAGTGCTTTATCCATGGAAACTTATTATCTGTGAGTGTGTGGTACCCGTGATACATTCCAAATCCAATTTCAATCCTTCCAATGCATCGTGGTCGGATGTGTAATGGCGCAACCAAGAAAAGCTAAAGATATAATCTGGAAATTCCCTTTCAGTTTGACAAACTTACGCATTGTCATTTCCGGACAAAAATAGCCGAGTGGCATAACTCCGTTTGAACATATAATTCACACTTCGGGAATGATCGTACCGAAAGTTTCGGTACGATCATTCCCGAAGTGTGAATTACATGCTTCGTTAATTTTTGCACTCGGATTACGCTCTGGGCTTTTCGGCCCACATTGTCGACCGAATCTTCGTATTTTATACGATATTTTGGGGATCACCATATATTTGCTCCAGTGTCAAGTCCTACAACCAGTTAATGCTTTTATGATAGTCTTGTACATATTCTTCCAATAAAGATATAATTGGTATCTATTTGTTTGAATTGTTTAATTATTAAGATCTATACACAACCTGACGACTTCCAGTTTTGAAAGTTAATGAATTTGAGAGAGAGAGGGGGGGGGGGGGGGGTTGTGTGTTGGGAGATTTCTGAAATCTCCAAATACACAAAAACTCTCTCTCTCTCTCTCTCTGCCTGTCTGTCTGTCTCTCTCTCTCTCTCATAAAGAGAACCTTCTCACCTGACCTCTGCTGACGACTTTAGACCGGCGAAATCAACCAGCATATACGCATGTCCGAGTTTGCAAGTACTGGGTTATCAGCCACGGTTCATTTTTATTTAAAAGCATTTATGTTTACTTTCCACACAAACAAATTATTTGTCTGTGTGGAGAATTAACATGAATACACAAGGGCTGAAGCCAGGGCATGCCATAAAACTCTAACTGTGTGGACTTGCAGCAGAGTTTATTTCAATTAATCTTCTGAGTTCAACCAAGCTCAACTTACTAATACTGGAACACGGTAAGAAAGTCATGACAACGGGGTTTCTTCAGACACGACAGATTTTTTCAAAAATAAATCAAAATGTCACATTTTCTCAATAAAATCTCACCAATATGGATATCGCTGTAAACCGCTCATCGAGTGTATTATACTGACATCCATATTGGTGAGGTTTCGTTGAAAATGTTCCCAGATATTTGTAGTATTGCAGTCTACTTGTGCTATTATTCTTCTGGTCCGTCGGTTTGAGCCAGGTTTTAAGTTGACGTGATGACCCCGGGGTTTCTACATATCAACGAGTAGCCACCAAAGCCTGAAGTAATGCGGAAGGAAATCAAGAAGCATGAGTCAAATACAGCTCAAAATAGATAGAGCATTTCTGTGCAAAAGCATACAAATATGGATATCAGCAGTGCTGCATCAAGCTGGTGCTATTGATTGCAATATTTGTATGCTTCTGGCAACAAGAATCAATTTTAAACTGTCATGGTCACAATCTTCAGAGATACAATCCATGGGAATACGGGCGACTGGCAACTAGGATTAGATAGTCAACTGAGTGATAACCTGTGGAATTTGTTGTCAGAATAAATGATCGATGCTGAATGAATGATTTTTAATTTTCTGTCTAAGCTTCGACTCGTAATTCCAGAACACAAAAAAATTAAATTACTTGCA
The DNA here is from genome assembly GCA_031216915.1 of Pictodentalium vernedei. Classification (NCBI taxonomy): domain Eukaryota; kingdom Metazoa; phylum Mollusca; class Scaphopoda; order Dentaliida; family Dentaliidae; genus Pictodentalium; species Pictodentalium vernedei. The sequence goes on from CM062294.1 coordinate 86,449,868, forward strand.
GCACTGAACCGTTTTTTCTTCACGTTTTGACTATGATCACTTAAAAGTTTATTCTAAACTTCAGAACAAATGAAACAAACTAGAAAATGTCAGGAAACTCAGGGTAGTCTATGTCTGACCGCTACTGGGAAAGTTAGACACATGCGTTCATCCACTCTCAGTGTCACTTTCGCTGCTGCTGGGATAGTCAGAACCATCATGTTGTATATGTAAAGTCTTAGCAAGGTTTCTAATCCGTCTTTTCTTGAGACCTTTATGTGTGGAACCAGCACCACTAACAAACTCTTGAGCAGTAGATGATATTATCTCAGTCTTCCTCCTAGTTACACTCTTGGAGTTTATCGAAAATGTCAAACAGTCATTAATGGTATCATCTGATAAACCTTGCCTCCAATCTGTAGCTATTCTCATCTTACTAGAGAACCCGTTCTCAACAATTGACTGGGTAAATGGCAAACACAGTACCAGCTCCACTACTGTTAGAAAGTTCTTACAGTATTTGCCGTATTTGGAATTCACATAAGGCCAGTATTCTTCAAAAGTGAGCTTTTGTTGCGCTTTCGACGTTGCTCTAGCAATTTTCAAGTGTGCAAATTCCTTCAATGCCGCCTTAACATCTACCTGGTACTTAGCAAGAGGTATTTCAAAATGGTTTGCCACTTTCTCAACATCGTCGTTCAGAAAATTTGTAATTCGTGTTCTGTCTTCTTGACTCAATAATGTGCTGTCATCATCACAAACAGGCCAAGACTGTGCATCAAGCCATTCCAAGTGTGCCAAAACTTCAGCCTTATTTTCAACTTCCTCAAAACGAACTAGACTGTTTTCAATAATTTTTTAGCACAATAATTTCCGCTGCTTTATTACAGCCGTGTGAACAGACTCAATAACTTTGACTTTTACTGGCTCATCGTATTCAGTGTATCTCCTGGATTCTACTTCACTTTTTTCATCTACTTTCCGTTTTCTCACACGGTCTTTTGATCTAACCCGAAATTTCACGTCCTTAAAGACGAAGTTTTGTTCCGCCCTACGGGTTGCCTTTATTCCCAGGGGTGGGTTCACAGAAATGGGAGAATCAGTTAATAGCTTGCAAATACTATTTTCTTTGGTTGAAAAAAGATTGTCATCATTCTCAGCTAGAAGTTGTAATTCCATTCTTAAAGTGTGAATGTTCTGGCACGCACTTGCTATGCTATCAGTAGCTGCCTGTAGAGCTACACAAATCTTACTGCAGACACCTAACACGTCAAAATAGGCGGCAGCTAAGACAAGGAAACGTCCGTCCATCGGGGTTTTCAAGAATCCATCGGCAACCGTGTCTTTTCTTGTTTGGGAGGAGTTTGAAAAATGAAAAAACAGTGGCCCCCAATTATCAAACAATGCTGTCAGGGCTCGCATGCGAAATTCAATGAACCGCGTTCCAGACGATTTGGGGGGCTTAGTTACACTGCAGTTCATAGTTTCAGTTGCAATATTTTGCACCAACGACCACTCCAGGGGCGAATATTTAAAATGTCTATATAGTTCGTCGAGAAAGGTGTCAATGTCACTAAACTCCTTGACATCTTTGACAGAATCTGCAATACAAAGTTCGAAGCGATGACTGAAGCAGTGAACTGCTATGAACCAGGGGTACAGCATTTTGAATTTAGTCATTAAACCATTCCTATTTCCAAAATTAACGTTTGTTCCATCTGCGCCGCCTCCCACCATCTTCTCCTTATATGTGTCAAAGGACTCTATGAGATTTGCTTTTGGAACATCCAAATGCGCCCATTTAGGCTTCCCTTCTACTACCATGAGCAAATTCAGCATGACGGCGTGAAACAAATTTTCTGCATTCACGCTGTTGTAAGATATCATGGATTGCATGTTGAAAAAATCCACACGAACTTTGAGATTATTCGCTGTGCGGATATATATCATTTCTGCTTCGTGTGTCAATTTTCTCTTGAAAACTGAACTGCCATCAACGAGGAAGCTGAAAAATTTGGCATTTTCGATTATTTCTCGAATGTGCTCGTTGATTTTTTGTGCGAGTAAATGGATGAAAACATGGCAAGCTGTCGCTGATACATATGCATTTGGAACAACAACGTCCAGCTCTGCTGCGAGATTACATAGTTTTGGAAAGTCTGCAAACGGCTGCTCATTTTCTGCCAAAAACCAACATATTCTCAAAAGTTTTGAGAGCCGTGTCACACTTTCTCTCTCGGCTGAACCGAATGATGAAACAATCAATGGTTGTGATTGGGAAGGTTTGGCCGGCTGATCATTTTTCGAGTCTTTTGACGTCTGTGGTAGTGGTTTTTGGTATTCTTTCTCAAAACACATTTCATGAGCTGAGCTTTTTATGTGGCGCTGTAAGTTTGGAAGTAACAAACATTTCGTTCCGTGGGAATAAACGGCGATATCTTTACCTATCTGCCCTTTAAATTTTTCAGAAATTGATTCTCCGTTTTTTGCACAAATTCGGCATACTGCCTTATAGAACTTTGTATTGTCAGTTGGATCATCGTAAAAGTCAAAATTTTGGCACACAGCTTCAGGCCACTTTTCTACAGCTTTCTTGGAGATTTTTTTAGACGCCATGATACGATAGGAACTAATTGGCGATTACAAATAAAACAAAACTTTAAAGCCATAAATTTGTACCATTTTCAAGCGAGTGACACACGAGACAGTTTGTAGATAATTGACAGACATCATTCTGAAGCGGGAGGTGGAGTCATTAATCATTTTACAGTTCTGTTTGACGGAGAGAGGCGTGACTTCGGGTTATTAGAACTTCCGAACTATTTATTTCAGATGACTGGCAGTTTGTGGAGTGGGGTTGGTAGTGGCGAAATAATTCTATTAGCAACATATTCAGAGACATCAAAGTGTATGTGACAGCAAAAACCGCGGCTCAGTTCTGTTATTATGAAATCGACAACAGACATGTGCAGTTTCCGTTCGTGTTAAATTCAATTTATTGTCTCGACTTTTGGCACAACGCTATTCAGTTTTAACCCCTCTTCTTGCGCGAATCTATGCAATGTTGGTAGACGAATCCACACAGATTCGCGTGATTTCGTTTGCGCGAATATTTACGCGAATGGATTCGCGTCGGATTTTATGCCGTCATAAAAAAATAGGCGACACTAGTCACTTTCAGTAGTGTAAGTGTTAAATGTATAAGGACCTACTAAACTATATTAAACAGTCACTTGCAGTTTTCTCAAAACACACATATATTTATATGCCCTCACCGTATTTTATAGTTCTGCAATCTGAATGTAGAAGTACATACCCTCTGCGTTCAGATTCCTCCAGTGCTTTCCTTATGGAAAATGTTGCGAGAGCAATAATATGAGCTTGTGAAATCACTTGCGAGCTCAACTTGAGCCTGCCAACCATGTTGTCCAACATCAAAACAATTTGTATTTATTTAGTGGTGTTTAATGTCACCTATTTATGCACAATAGCTAAGCTTGACACAACAGGACATAAAGTCAAGTTTAGTCAATCGTTTATCCCCATATTGCCCATTTTAGAGGACTTCCACCCCAAGCATCAGTGACTGGGTAGTAAAGCAGAACTTGTTTACCATAGTAAAGAAAGCACTACCTCATTTTCCGGGTTCCCACAGGAAAATCTTCCAAGGCAATGTATATCCCTGTGAATCATCGTGAATAGATAGGGTTAACAGTCAGTCAGAACCCAGCAGGAGTATCAGACCTGGTGGATGGTTTGGGTGAAATAAAGTTTAATTCAGGACGATTCGGTCTGGGGACAATTTGTTTCATGACATCAGTCAGCAGAAGTATCAGACGTCTCTGACGGTACCTGGAGGACAGTTTGGATAAAATACAGGTTATCCGACAGGATTTCAGGTGTGAACGGAACCTAACAATCGATATCGTGATTTATAAGAAGCACCGACCTCGCTGCTAATGAAATTAGTTCCCTTGATGTGCAACATCATTACTGAATGATTATTGTATACCGACCTCGGAGAGAACACGGTCAAGGTCAAAAACAATACAAATGAAAACCATCGCCCCGAAACAACCACACTGTAAAACCCACTGCCTTCGGAAAAAAAGCACACGTAGGGTAAATTATTGGCGCTAAACACGATGCACGCATTGTTTTCCAAAATCAAAGGTCTGTCGAATGAGAAGCTTGGAGTAAAACACAATTCATTCAGAACGAAGATCGAGCGAATACAGTTGTACAGTTCGAGCCAAAAATTGATGGGCGCAGTTTTTAGCGCTTGTTCATTGGAAAATGCGAGCGCTTACGGGCGCAAGCGCATATGAGCCCGCTATATGGGAAGGACTGTTCCTCCCATTCAAATCTGTGCTAACATTCCCCATCAAGTTTTGATGGGAACTCAAAAATAGGAATATTTATCTGATAACCATAGAGTATAACAACCGTTGTATATACTTGAAGTATATACAACGGGTGTTGTATATAATTATAATTTATGCGAACGACCTCTGACCTCTTTCAATTCCATTTTCATTTATTCATTCATGAAACATCGTTATATCACAGGGCAGGTTTTAATTGTACGCTTATTGCACTTTGTCAAAATCCTCTGATGGTGTCATTTCTTATTTATTTTGCTTCAATAAAGGCAACCTAAAATTTTGCTTCAAAACATTGTAGAAATTACTTGAATGTTAATAGTAATTAGTATGCGGCGACTGCAACTATTTATAGTCACGGCCTCGATCAAAAGTACTCGCGGAACTGCGCTAATTAAAAGTTCGTCTGCTCTACCTGAAAAAAAAACACTTCGTAAAAATTGTAAACAAACGCAAAATTATTTGTTATATTGGGACTACAGCATAAAACACGGAAGAAAACTGGAACTATGTCAAAAAAAGAATAACTCTACTGAAACACCGTTTTGTTACTGTTAATAAAATAGTTGAAATTTATTTTGTTCCAGCGCAGTTACATGATGCAAGAAGTGCAATCGCACTTTACAATCGCCGTCATCGATTTTGTAATGTAAGGGACACAACTCTATGCGTCTTGTCCTATTTCTTTTGTCTCGTAGACTGGTTTTCTTTGGAGGCCCGTGGGAAGCATATATAAGTCGGGTAGACGCACGAGACGGGTGTCTGTTTGTTATCAGATAAAAACAATAAACATATAGTGTGTTTTTATATCTGTGTTATACAACTCGTTGAAATATGGTTTATTTTTTCTCGGCGAAGCCTCGAAAAAATAAACCATATTTCAACTCGTTGTATAACACAGATATAAAAACACACTATATGTTTATTGTCTATATATCAAGCTTTCACCCTTTTCATCGGCTGCATTTGATAGTACATGTATTTCCTTACATTTGTTCAGAGTAAATTGATCCAAACTATACGTTATCCTTTATCCAACTTTGAAAATGTTTGAAGCGTTGACAATCGCTTCGATGTCGTCCATGTTACCAATAACCTGGCATTCCGCCTAAACAATATTGATGCAGAAATGGAAATACACTTGCATTCGTGTAGAGGAGGTCGATTATGATCATTGTGTGGGGGCATTTTATTGGGAGTTACAGATTACGCATCGATATTCGTTTCGGCTGCAACTCCAGGTTGCTCAAAAAACACTGGCAACATCAAAGAGATTGTTGACGCTTCAAACATTTTCAAATGTCGATAAATAAAGGATAACACATAGTTTGGATCAATTTACTCTGCACAAATGTAAGGAAATGTGTACTATCGAATGCAGCCGGTAAGGGCGAAAGTTTGATACATATTCCTATTTTTGAGTTCCCATCAACACTTGATGGGAAATTTTACCACAGATTTGAATGGGAGGAATCTAAACGTAGAGGGGTAGCCTAGTTCAGCGATCCAAACATAGTGGCTACCCCTCTACGTTCAGATTCTTACCATTCAATCCTATAGAATATGTTCCCATCAAGTTTTTATGGGAACTCAAAACTTGAAATTAGGAATATATATCAAGCTTTCGGTCTTATTACCAGCTGCAATAGAGAGTACACGTATTTCCTAACATTTTTGCTGAGTTTTTTTATCCAAACTATGTTTTATCCTTTAATTATCGTTATTTTAATACTCTTGAAACAGCAACGAATGTTTCAAAATCGTCCATGTTTTGTATAAATATAAAACAATAACCCGGGAATGACGCCGAAACAAATAGACCTTTTCATCGATGCGGAATCGGAAATTGGATTGAATTTGCGCATAGGGGGTTGATAATCTCCTCTGTGCGAATGCGATCGAGTTTGATAATCTCCTCTGTGTGAATGAGATCGAGATTCCGTATTGGTCAGTATTCGTTTCGGCGCCATTACCGGGTTGTTGTTTTTACCATTTTATATTCAAACAAAAACATGGACGATTTTTTCTATAGGATTGCATGGTAAGAATCTGAACGTAGAGGGGTAGCGACTACGTTCGGATCGCTGAGCTAAAGAGTAAGGGGTAGCCACTACGTTCAGATCGCTGAACGAGGTATATTAGTGCTCCGCAATATTCTTCAACAAGTGCATTTTTTAGCTCCCGTAAAACAGAAGGTAAAGGTGTAGAATAGGGGACTTTTCGTTTTTTAAAAAAAATAATGCCTTTCTCGCAATTTTTTCTCTGTTTTCTTAAAGTAAACTATATTTTGAACAAAATCACATACTTTTATCGTTTTTTTCAAGAAATATTAATGATTTTATTGCGACAGCGTAGTCGAACTCACTGCAATCGCTCCGTTCCATTATCGCTATCATACGGGGAGAGTTTAGTAATTGAAATGTCGGCTGACAAACCCTGCCCCCTCACTAAACTGACCGTAGATCAAATTTTAGGGTCAGTCTAGTGAGGGCCAGGGTTAGCTTACCGATGAACTCACCCTGGTCCTAACTGAACTGACCTTAAATCGAGGAACACGCACACAAGCGAAGCGCCCCAGCTGACTCGCACACAAGCGAAGCGCACCTGCTATCATACAGAATGATTTCTCCCCTGTGACGTCACTCGTAACAACGAATGAAAACAACAGACGCTGCTAAATTTAAGCGTATGAAACAAATGGCAATTGAGAAACTCGCAATTCAACGGGATTTAAACTCTATTCTCTTACATGTTAAAACATGATAGAGGTACCTAATTTTGTGTCATTTTGTTCAAAATATAGTTTACTTTAAGAAAACAGAGAAAAAATAGCGAGAAAATCGTTATTTTTTTTAAAAAACGAGAAGTCCCCTATTCTACACCTTTACCCAGAAAACACGGGTGCTGACAGGAGCAATTGCACTCGCACCCGTCTCATTTCCAGGACTGATTTAGTTCCCCATATCAGTGTCACAGAGAAGATTGTTTGTGGTATTTCAATAAACATTCCAATGAGCTTAGTTTCACAACTTAGTCATTTTCTTCAATTTCGATGGATTATCACACGCGAAAAAAATAAAATCAATCAAGTTCACAGAAATTTCAGGACGTTCTCTGTCCAAAACGCAATTCTACCTTTTCGTCAGCCATAATTTAAAAGAGATGAAATACGATTTATTTTCGTTCAAGCAATCCAGCTACAAAAACATAAACCATTCGCGCTGTTTCGAAAACGAGGCGACATTGCAAATTTTGTTGATGTATGTTCGATTCGTATGCTAGTTTCAAGAGCAAATACCCCGATTTGCACATCATAAGTGTAACATCCAAACATCAGTTCACCCCATAACGTTTCGCCCGGAAACTTCCTCTAAAAAAATCGGGATCATCGGGTTCGTCCTCTATACCCAAAATCGCCCTTTTTAACATATTATTTAATACTCGTGATAATATTCGTGATACTCGTGATAATATAATAAATACTAAAATCGATACAGTCAACATTTTTATATATTTTTTCGTTCATACTTTTTTTGTTTTATCTGAACCGAACCAACGTGAACAGAAGCGATAAAGCTATCGTCTACTCTTTCGGGAGCGGGTCTTTTCGGCCTCGGGAACATTCGGCCTCGGGAACATTCGGCCCCGGGAACATTCGGCCTGGGAACATTCGGCCGCCGTTTTAAACTAGGAGACTAAGAGAGACACAGGTTAAGATGAGTTTAAACATCTTTATTACAAACAAAAACCAAAAATATATATATATATGAATGAATGAAAAGTTTCTGCGCGCCGAAGGCGCACGGGGACGATGTGGGATTGAAATCCCATGCGACCCAAATAACTTTATTTGCTTCATAGCTTTATTTGCTTATAAATCCACGTGAGTCGGAAGCGAGAGCCAATAATCTTATTAAGTTTGAGTGTGCGACTGGTAGTAGGATAGTGGGTTCAGATCCCCGAGAACCTCGAGCTCGAAAATGGCTAGGAATTTGCATAATTACAAGATTTCTGTTACGTGTTTGCTATGAGAAGTGGGCAAATTTATGGTAATACTGAAATCGCAGTTTGGTAGTTATTTTAGAAAAAAGACATATATAATGAATGAAAGGTTTTAGCGCGCCGAAGGCGCGCAGGGACGATGTGGGATTTACAAATCCCTTGCGACCCGGTTAGCCTTATTTTATTTCACTTGGATCTTGGACATATATATTGACAATTACACTTTATATATACCGGCACACATCCTCAAAAATCTATGTGAGTAATTGTTATTACGCCAGAAGTGTTGAAATAAATGTTCAAAGAAACCGTGAAAAACAGTATAAGGTTATCTCATCAAGGACAATTACAGTCCACATAAAAGGTTTAAGGGTCTGTAGAAACTGTAAAAACAGTATTTGATCCCCTAATCAAGTGCTATTAAATCAATCAAGATTCAGTCGCCCTGTAAAAACTCTGTATCAGTATCTCATCAGAGGCCAGAACTTTGCTCACTACTTCACGCAGAAGGACTTATGAAAACAAAATTTTCAAGATGAGTTGTGCTAAACAACATCCAAGAAGAAGTATATCATTTCGTGTTTGCATGTCGACATTGGAACACATATGTTGTCATTCTGTTATTCAGTTCAGTGGATTTTATATTTCATTATGGATTGGTCTTGTGCTTAATATATTTCGACTTTAGGAATAAAGGTAGGTACGCTGTATATATTATTCTTTAAAAATATTCTAGAAAACCTCCTAATATAAAAAAACTAACAAAACGAACTAAAAAATTATTTTTTAAAGCTATTTTTCAACTCCCAAACTCCGAAAATTTTTACCAAAAGTGCGAAAATTCGGCCTCAAAAGTGGGAACATTCGGCCTCGACTGAGGCCGAATGTTCCCGGAAAAATACCTGGGGCCGAATGTTCCCGAGGCCGAAAAGACCCGGACCCCCTCTTTCCACATTACCACCTATATGACAAAATACTTAATTGTCTGATTCGTGTTCATAATTTTAACCCTTTGACAGTCCTCCAAGTTTCCAATTGTTGAGGCTTACATTAATTCTGCCCCATGGATCAATCCTTCAATAATCAAACAGCATGCAGACACGAACTGTTTTATGTATTATTCATAATTGGCGCCTTTTGGGTCTTCCCAACTACTACATTGACAATTTCTCCCGTGTCATCGTTTATCCGATTTTTCTCACTCTATAATCCCAATCTTCCATTAGTTCCCCAGGGAGTCTTATATCCCACTTGGCAAGTATTTGGAGCACACTGGAAGAAAATGTTTTGGGGTTTCCATTACTCCTCAGTTGCACTTTTGGCAACTACTTTCCTCACCTTTCCCGATTTCTTCCCAACTCCCGTGGCTTTGATCTCACTTTAAACAACAACGACCTCTCTCCAAAGATCCATCTTGGTACACCTCAAAATCGGACCTTTCCGTTTGCCAGTTTCTGTTACAATCCTCGAGCAACATTCCCCCTAATAAACATACACCCACGTTTCAGCCCCCTCCTTCGAGTTCTAGTTCTACAAACTCAATTCCCATCAGCTTCCTCGCCTGTCATGTCCATCCTATCTAAATACTGAAATCATATTCCCACACGCAGATCAATGGTTTCGCGCGTCGAAGGAGCACAGGGACGGTTTGGGGCAAGTCTCTTAATTTCGATCCTACTTTGAGATTTTAGATTTTTTGCAAATCGCAAGGCCGCACCAGAGGAGGAAAAGTTGAGGGAGTAGGCTCGTGATGTTTTCTTCGGGCAGCTATTATCCTCCCTCGGATGAGGACCAATGTGGGAGGATGACCTCTCAACAAAGGTGCTACCTCTCCCCGAAGGTGATGAGGTGGTGTCTTCCATAATGTATTCAGGCAAGTTTTATCTGCCCCTTGTCTTGTTGTCTTGTTAAGGCCGTTATCGGCAAGCATAGTTGGTTTCGATGAGGATGAACTGTTTCGGCTCCGGCGGATACACAATCGTCAGCCAACTTTCGCAAACGGCCCCCGGCCTCTAAGGTCACAACCAAAGACTAGAACTTAACTGCTTCGTGTGCAGGCCTGCTTGTTATCCTAGTTTGGCGGGAACAAAAGTGCGTCTGGGGACGTTTGACAAAAGTGGCCATTAGTGGGATGCAGGATCAACACTCGTCTCCCGGAAGCCACACAAACCGTCCCCAACCGAACCGTCCCCTGGATTTTTTTGCAGGGTGGGCGACTACCTTCGTGGATGAATGATAGAAAATCCACAACGGTTATAATGGTTCCATAACGGTTAGTGGGAAAACATGTCACGGCGTTTGATGAGGTTTTGTTGTCTGTCTGTCTGTCTTCATGGTTTTGTGGTGGTCTGTTGAGGCTTTATGCAAGTATAATCTGCCACATATTGTCTGTTCGTTGGAGTCGTACCGGGCAAGTAAAGGCTGCCTTGGGCTTTTCTGTTGGTCAGTTATGTTGATGTGGTATTGATCGTTGCGGTAGTTGTGTCTGTGCATCTATCGGCGGGCGTGGTCTTCTACTGTTGTCATGTCCTTTATGATGTGTGTTGTGTCTTCTATGTGTCGGCTGCGGCGTCTGTAATTAGAAAAACTGGATGTATCATGCCCCTCCCCACTCTTCCCGGAGGCCCTTCATGGGGTGCCGGCTGGTAGTTTCTCGGGGACAGGAGGGAGAGATATGGTGTTATGGATTTATTGGTTGGATGGATATACCAGAGCAGAGAGAGGTTGTCAGGTTCAGGCGGTTCCGTGAAGTCATCAAGCAGTTAGCAGTTAGCAATTCGAAATATGAAGTCAAAAAGCAGTCAGCAGTTAGCAATTCAAAATGTCAAGTCGCTGATATTAGATGCGTCTTGACGATTCGCTCAGAGGACGTTTCGTACCTAGACATTTCGTACCAACAAGACTTTTTGTAAACCTGAGAAGGACTGTGAGACAGAGGGATTTGCCTTCCCCGCCTGTTCTTTCGGTACTCGGAAAAAAATCAGTAAGCTGTTAGCAATTCAGAATGTCAAGTCAGAAAGCAGTTAGCAATTCGAAATGTGAACTCAGAAAGCAGTTAGCAGTTAGCAATTCGAAGTGTGAAGCCAGAAAGCAGTTAGCAATTCAAAATGTCAAGTCACGGATATCAGACGATGTCAAGTCGCGGATATTAGATGTATCTAGACGATTCGCCCAGAGGACGTTTCGTACCTAGACATTTCGTACCAACAATACTTTTTGTAAACCTGAGAAGGACTGTGAGACAGAGGGATTTGCCTTCCCCGCTTGTTCTTTCGGTACTCAGAAAAAGTCAGTAAGCAGTTAGCAAATCAGAATGTCAAGTCAGAAAGCAGTTAGCAATTCGAAATGTGAACTCAGAAAGCAGTTAGCAGTTCGAAATTCGAAGTGTGAAGTCAGAAAGCAGTTAGCAGTTAGCAATTCAAAATGTCAAGTCACGGATATAAGATGTTGTCAAGTCGTGGATATTTGATGTGTCTTGACGATTCGCCCAGAGGACGTTTCGTACCTAGACATTTCGTACCAACAATACTTTTTGTAAACCTGAGAAGGACTGTGAGACAGTGGAATTTGCCTTCCCCGCTTGTTCTTTCGGTACTCAGAAAAAAGCCAGTAAGCAGTTAGCAATTCAGAATGTCAAGTCAGAAAGCAGTTAGCAATTCGAAATGTGAAGTCAGAAAGCAGTTAGCAGTTAGCAATTCAAAATGTCAAGTCACGGATATTAAATGTTGTCAAGTCGCGGATATTAGATGTGTCTTGACGATTCACCCAGAGGACGTTTCGTACCTAGACATTTCGTACCAACAATACTTTTTGTAAACCTGAGAAGGACTGCGAGACAGAGGGATTTGCATTCCTCGTATGGAAATAAAATTTTAACAACGTCATGGCGGACTTTCCACTCAACGACATGAGATTGGCGAAAAAAAAGAATGTCAGTAACTATAATTTATTTATTTATTTATTCGTGTTTAACGACGCTTTCAACAGCCAGGGTTATGTCGGTGACAATTTTTTTTATTGGTGGAGGAAGTCGGAGTACCCGTAGAGAACCACCGAGCAGCGACGAGCACCCACCAGCTCTCCAACGTCATAACCCAGACCATACTATGTACCACATAGCAGTACTACGTACTATACAGCACAGGCGAGGTTAGATTGGTTGAACACATATGTGCCTCGGCGTGCGGTACATCTCAGCACACGTTATTGTGCCCCACTATTCTGTATTAGAACAGTCAAATCAGCACATCAAGGCACTTTGTATCATTACCGACCTAACTTCTACCTTATTTTGCCTGGAAAAGTGTGGAATTAGGGAAATATATATGGTGAAATTTTAAAAATTTTCCAACTGCACCTTGCCCCACCCCCCCCCCCCCCCTCCCCACCTCCAAAAAAAATATTCCTTCGGTAATCGAATACTAAAATCCAACTTATATATAAAATTCCCATGAATGATCCTACAGCACCACTATAGCAGCTTACACCAAGGGAAATGAAAAAAATCTACATTTACCTATTCACCGGATTCATTCGGTCCCCGGGGATTGTGTTCGATATCTGTCCCATCTTCCACGCAAGACTCAATGTAGTGAAAAAAAAAATATATGAATCCAGACGGGTGTCATCTCGTTAATTTTTCTAATTTATTTCAATTGGAATATGCTTAAATAATGTGGCCGGTTCCGTGACTCGGTTTTAGTTTTATGAGAGATCACTCGGACTCACAAAATATAGTTTTCCTTGAAATGATCGCGAGTTATTCTCTTGGTTTACCGAAATAATCAATTATTTTGGTGGTTTTGCCACATAAGGTTTTTGCTTATCATGTACGTATATCATGGCGTTCCCTGTGTGAGGTGCAGCTTCTAGGTTCAAAGAAACTTTTGGGGTCTGAAATTCAAAAGTTTCTCATGACCGACCACTCACCCGCCCAAACCTTGATTGAACGATTCGGACTTCAGCGTTCGGTCCTTGGGCAAGGCACTTCGCCCAATTACCCGCGTGGAGGCACGATGATGCTGTGAGCCGAGGTGCACTACATGCCGATTTGCAGTGTCTCCAGATTATCTGACCCCCACCTGCTTCAATTAGTTTTTGTGGGTTGACAGTCACTTCGAAAAGGTGACTTTCAGTCTGGGTCGTGATCTAAAAAACGTGGACAATGCGTCATACGTTCAGTCCGAGAAAAAAAAACACCCGCAGTCTTGCACCATCGATGCCCAGGTTTTCTCTGAGCACTGATAAATTGAAAGTCTCGACGAGATAGTGCCTGTTGGGCACCCAACCAAAGCGCACGACCAATTACCAGTACTTTTTTCCAATGTGGCGCATTGGCTGAAGGAGATTGTACGCTTTGGAATACCATGTTTATATTACGCGTAACAGCCTGTGATAACAGCTTACATATTTTTGGAAACTATGAACCACTTACCATATTAGTGTAGGCCTACAAATCTCAAAACAGTAAATATATAAGGGGACACCAATTGTTGGCTTGGGCATGAGTTGTAAGGATTGGCCTGTGCGGGTCCACTGTTGGTCCTAGTATTTGCTTAAAAAAATCGGTTTAGCCTTACACTCCCACTCTTTGATAATATGGGTGTGCATACTGACTCGCTAAGGCCCAACGGTGAACGCCCATGCCCATTCCAGCATGAGGTTTAGCGCACTGGGTCAGAGTTTTGTCACAATGAAGGTTCCTGTTCCATGAAACTATAAAGTGGTCACTGACACTTGAAAACTACAGAAAGTGGCTGAATGTGAAAGGAGAACTAAACATTTCTCTCTTAGCTCGTTAGGGCAAAACTATTTACTCTTGTGTATCTTTCACTCTCCCTTTCACCTCGAAATGATGGGTAATGGCTGTAACACAAGAAGTCAAAGATATAACATATTATTCAAAAGGCTATAATTACATGTAATTTCAACATAAGGCCTACAGAAATGATCAGACCAAGCAACGTTCTATTCCAGTATACACTTCGAATTGCTAACTGCTAACTGCTTTCTGAGTTCACATTTCGAATTGCTAACTGCTTTCTGGCTTGACATTCTGAATTGCTAACAGCTTACTGATTTTTTTCCGAGTACCGAAAGAACAGGCGGGGAAGGCAAATCCCTCTGTCTCTCAGTCCTTCTCAGGTTTACAAAAAGTATTGTTGGTGCGAAATGTCTAGGCACGAAACGTCCTCTGGGCGAATCGTCAAGACACATCTAATATCCGCGACTTGACATTTTGAATTGCTAACTGCTAACTGCTTTCTGAATTCACATTTCGAATTGCTAACTGCTTTTTGACTTCACATTTCTAATTGCTAACTGCTAACTACTTGCTGACTTCACGGACCCATTCGTCCTCCAGAAATGTTCCTCTTTCTTGCTCGAATGCATATCTACCAGGAAAGTTATGTCGAATTTTATTTATCCCTGCACCGAGAAAAAATGTCTCGTCGTTAATAATAATCCGAAGATAGACCACAGCAGTTTATGCTTCCTATTATGATGCTAGCCATTTGAGTAAGTTATGAATAGATTAAGAGTATATGTGCAGCTACAATGTTGTGAATCATTCATTTTTCCATTCTAAGCTTACTTTTCTGTGCAGTTCATGGAAAGACCTATAAACCTGAAAAAAATATTACTAACAAATTTTTGAAAAACAAAATAACAGTAACAATGGAATGACATTTTAGGATGACTCTGTAGCATCCAAACTAAATGAGATGCTCATCTTTTAAAGTCGGTTTCTCTCTTATACAAAAATACACCGAGACGTTTGTGGACGTTTGAAAATTGCATTTGAAATTTATCATGTAAACGGAGCTTACACGAGATTTAAGAATAAATTTGCAGTGCGTGGGGTGGGGTGGGGGTATATCGCATGCATGCTTATATATAGCAGCAGCTGTAGTCGGATATCTAGGTAAGTTAAAATTAAAACAAAAAGGTTATGTACATCGTACGGGTGTGGCACATTGGTGACGTAATTACAAGAACACCTGACTTTGGGGATGGGGGTCAGGAGTGGGGTACGATTTCTCTTTCAGTGTAATGGAGCCCGATTTTTGATCTTTCACCGCGGTCCAAACAATACTTAATTTTTTTATTCCATCTTTTAATGTCAACGCCTGTTTTAAGACACCCCCTCCACTCCACTAAAATTGGGGAAATTATGAAGGGTTCTGGCCGCCTTTTCGGTGACGTTATGGCGCCTACGTTACTCAATATTAAATGTCGACCGATTTCCAGGAAACCTTAGTATGTTGTAGAGTTAAAACAAAATTAGGACATCATTGGTTTTTAGATTTTGATTTATCGCCATTATTTACCTTTTCCCGTCACTTCAAATTTAGGGGTTATTTCACATACTTCTCAATGAAAACGGCGATTTTCAATAATGCACAGCTCTGTATAAATAATACACACAGCTATGAAATAATGCACAGCTTCGTATAAATAATACACACATCTGTGAAATGTCACACACTTTTACTTCCATAATGGCTCTATTAACCCTTTACCTAACATGAAAAGCAGACGACACTTGCAAAAACAAATTCTTGAATAACTAATTTTTTTCATTTTTTGTCTCAAAAACATAGGTTATGACCCCTCGTTGGAACGAGCTCGTTCCAACGAGGGGTCATAACCTATGTTTTTGAGACAAAAAATGAAAAACATAATGAAAATAAATTGGCGATTTTTGAGAATAGCACTGGCCGATTTTGGACGTTACGTTGGGTAAAGGGTTAAATGCATTTGTTAGATTTCAAATTTAAACCTTTATCCAAATTAACGTCAATTTGACGGTTTTTTCACGAACGTTTCATATCAGCCCACTTGTTGAACGCTCACACTAGAAATGTGGGGACTATAATCTCCAATAAAAAACATATCTAATGAAAGTGTCAATGACACTGTAGCTCAACATGTCAAGACAAAGACATGTACATGTATAGTATGTGACACAGCAATGGCAAACATCTCGGTAATGACCTGATAACAAAGGTACATATAAAGTATTGTAACGGTCTGTACATAAATAGTAATGTACACACAAATGTATAGGTAAAGTACTGTAAAGGTGGGTGACAGTCAGATGCTAAACTAGAAAAAAATCTTTGAGTCCCAGAGTGGGTCTGACTGAACCCCAAAATATTTGTTCTCATAGCACAGTGTTAACAAAGGCACCCCAAAACACACTCATTCCTGTCCCAAGGTGAAAACAAAGGTACCCAAGAAGTTTCGTGAAGATCAGTTCCCAAATATGAGCTGTGTAGAAGTTGTGACAAAAAACTGATTGGACCTAATTTCAGTACAAAATGGCCACTGGCAGCCATCTTGAATTTTGGACCGCACCCAGAAACACTCGTTCTCATCCCAAGGTGATAACAAAGGTACCTAAGAAGTTTTGTGAAGATCGGTTCATAAATACAGCCCCTAGCCCGAGCCGTATTGACACGTGCACTTACAGTGTATAAGTAGCACTGAATAAATCAAAGTTCATCTAATTTGCATAATTTCTGCACGAGAAAAAAACCCGTGCTACATGTGATGTATTCCATGTTACGAAACATTCATACAAAAATTTATTCAAATCAGAACTTTTATACAGAAGTTCTGTACAAACGACTGATTGCACTAATTTTGGTACAAAATGACTGCTGGTGGCCATCTTGAATTTTGGGCCACACCCCATAACACTCGTTCTCATCCCACGGTGATAACAAAGGTACCCAAGAAGTTTCGTAAAGATCGGTTCATAAATACGGCCTCTAGTCTGAGCCGTATAGAAGTTGTGTACAAAAAACTGATTTGACCGAATTTCGGTACAAAATGGCCACTGGCAGCCAGCTTGAATTTTGGACCGCACCCAGAAACACTCGTTCTCGTCCCAAGGTGATAGCAAAGGTACCCAAGACGTTTCGTGAAGATCGGTTCATAAATACAGACTCTAGCCCGAGCCGTATTGACATGCGTACTTACTGTGTGCAAGTAGCACTGAAAAAATCAAAGTTCATCTAATTTGCATAATTTCTGCACGAGAAAAAAACCTGTATTATATGTGATGTATCCCATGGTATTAAACAATCACACAAAAAATTATTAAAATCAGCACTTTCGTATGGAAGTTCTGGGCAAAAATCTGATTGCACCAAATTTTGTACAAAATGGCTGCTATCGGCCATCCTGAATTTCGGACCGGACCCAAAAACACTCGATCTCGTCCCACGGTGATAACAAAGGTACCCAAGGAGTTTCGTAAAGATCGGTTCATAAATACGGCCTCTAGCCCGAGCCGTATTGGCATTTGCACTTACAGTGCTGAAAATAACACCAAAAAACATCAAAGTTAGTCTAATTTGCATAATTTACGCACGAGAAAAAAACCCGTATTATATGTGATGTATCCCATGGTACTAAACATTCATACAAAAAATTATTCAAATCAGACCTTTCATATGGAAGTTCTATACTAAAAACAGATTTCTGCATCGTCGGGACAAAATGATGGCTGGCAGCCATCTTGAATTTCGGACCACACCCAAAAACACTCGTTCTCGTCCCACGGTCATAACAAAGGTACCCAAGAAGTTTCGTAAAGATCGGTTCATAAATACGGCCTCTAGCCCGAGCCGTATCCAATTGTTGACGGACAGACGGACGACGGGCCATGGCATAAGCTCAAATTTGGCTTCGCCAAAGTTGAGCTAAAAATGCAATCAGTTTTCGACCAACGAACAATTCTTCTGGGCCTGCAATTGGGGTGATGGTAGGACGTCAGTGTCAGAAAAATTAAAGTTAGTCTGATTTACATGAAAATTTAGTATGTCGTAGAACTCGAAAAATAAAAAGATAGCTGTTTTGGGATTTTTTTATTTAATGGCATTTCTGGCGTTTAACGTTAGTTTACTTTTGTGCCCCCCCCCCCCCCTCAAATTTTGTAGCCCCCCCCCCCTCCCCAAACAACCACAAATGTTACCCTATAGAAACTAAACACGCAGCGTAAGCGGTAGTTGGAAGGATGTTAGTTGGAAGGATGTATTTGCACATTTGTAAGCTCATTGATGCAACAAACTGAACGCCATGACGTCAAAGGTGACGGAGGTGCAAAAGACGTAAAAATTAAATTCCACTTTCGAAGGTTTGAACATGTGACCGTTTAGTAACAAATGTCCAAATAAGAACTTTTAAATGTTTTGAAAATCAGACGTCAGATACAGAGGATAAAATCTTACGTACTTGTGTTCACATTCTCTTTTCAATCTCTCTTTCGGCATTTGACTTTAGAAATTTAAAAAATATAATCACAGTACTTAGACACCAGACTTGGCCACCAAAACGTCGTTTGTCGCCAAAACAGAGGCCCCCTTTTGGCGTTGGCCGTGTTCAGTTGAATGGCTTCTGGAAATTCACTTTGCAATTTCAATACCATCTAGTTTGATTTATAATCCCCCAACTCTTCTCCATGACGAACTTACACGCTAAAAACTAAAGTGTTAAAAACTACACTTGAAGTGCTGTATTTAACACTTACTAAGTGCTGAACTAGCACCTTGTTCTAGTGTAGATATCCCAGAACTTGACAGATGTTACAATAATACCACTTGACAAGTGTAATGTTGCGACACTTAAAAGGAAACAACGCAGATGACGCGGACCATGCAGACTCGAACTTTCGAGCCTGATCCGCGACATCTGCGTTATGTTCTTTTAATTATGTACCCACCAAGCGCAAATCAAATTATGGACGATTCTGGAAGAACCACCAATGCTAGACACATGGGAAGTGCCGTCCATTCAAGTTTCAGATGTCTGACGATTGTAATGTCTAAGTGCTTACAGCATTGCACTTTGAGCGTTAAAATCAAACCCTAAGAGTTAGAATGGGTTTAACACCTTGAAAGTGTCAGTTTTAACACTTTAGTTTTTAGTGTGTATGACCTTACCACCCACCCACCCACCACCCAACAAACACAACCACACATAGTTTCTAGGCCTGAGGACGATATTGAAGAGTATTCTTTTAACTCCCTTATATGCCCAATCCACTCTGTCTGGAAATTAGAATTTCAAATCTACTGTGACGCTAGTTTATAGTAGCAATGCCAGTTCTTGAGGAAGATTTACCAAATAGAACTTTGAGAAACGCCGTCTTGTCATGTCTACTTTGTCCTTGGTTCTCATCCATCCAGGCTCACACAAGACTGCCTCCAGTGCTGCAGAATTTCAACGCAACTCTGTTATCCATTTACCTGCTTCATTCTGCAGATTTTATAATAATAATAATAATAATAATAATAATAATAACTGATTTTCAAAAGCGTAAAACCACAAATAGTGCTCTAAAACGCTTGACATAAAAAAATACACTTTTCTGAAATAAAGAGTCTGTTTCAGTTGCCTCTTAGAGAGGTTCAGGAGAATGCTTCAGTAAATAGGAAGTTTTAAGATTTCTTTTGAAGATATCGAGAGTTTCTGAACTTCTGACACTATAGGCATGGAATTCCGCAATCTGGGACCCACGACGGAGAACACACGATCATTCGCCAGATTAGATCTGCTAAAAGGTACAACTAGTTGAATTTGTTTTTTAGATCTGGGACTGCGTGGTGGTGTATATAGGCCTACAATAGGGGCTCTTGCAGGTAAACTGGAGCCACTTTGTGGATACATTTGAATACTAAGATCAATATTTTGAAATCAATTCTCTGTCTAACTGGAAGTTGTCTTAAAACATGTGTTATGTGTTCAGAGCGCTTGATACCAGTAATTATCGTCACAGAAGTATTCTGAACTTTTGAAGCTTCTGAATCAGGTACTGGGACAGCCCCACTAACACTGAATTACAATAGTCTAGTTGTGGGGTGATGAAGGGGTGCACAAGTTTTTCAAGTGCTGACAGGCTAAGATAAGGTCGCAGTCTTCCAACATTACGAAGCTGCCAGTAGCATTTTTGACATATTTTATTGATATGGATGTCTAGTTTTAAATTTGAGTCCATGGTCAGTCCAATATTCCTGGCCGCGATTCACTTTTCATTGTGCTGTTGTTTCCAACTAGAATTAATGTAACAGAGGGTGTAGGCATGCAAACCCCGGATATCACTAAGAATTCAGTTTTAGGGTCATTCATTTTCAGTTTAAAACCTATCATCCATTCCTGCACCAGATTTATGCAATTTTCCATTTTACTGACTGCCGTGAATGAGTCACTTGGAACAGATGGATTGAATGTGATGTACAGTTGGGTGTCGTCTGCGTACAGATGATATGATATGCCATGTTTTTAAGAAGGCGACCTAGAGAAGAAGTGTACAGAGTAAACAAGAGTGGCCCAAGAACTGAGCCATGAGGAACACCACACTTCAACATCCTGCTTTCTGAACCGATCTTATTGATATATATTTGTTGACTGCGATCTTCTAGATATGATGCAAACCACGATAAGACAGTTCCACATATGCCGTGCTGTGTCAGTGTCTGCATGAGAATATCATGGTCGACTGTGTCGAATGCTGCTGACAAATCCAAGAGAACAAGCAGTACAGCCTTACCCTCAGACACTGATTTAACAATGTCATTGCTGACTCGCAGTAAGGCTGTCTCTGTACTGAGGTTGGCTTTGTATGCAGACTGGAAAGGCTCTAAAAGATCATTTTCTTGAAGATGATTTTTGGGTTGTAAAGCAAGAGGCCACTTATTCTCGGGAACAGGACATGGAACAGGAACAGGAACGGGTACCTAATCTCAGGAATGCAGGAAGAGAAAAAGAACATTAATCCACGCAAGTGAATAAACTTTATTCAAATGTATGCCCACCATAACAACACACTAATCATATGTTTTTAACCCCCCTAGGCCTCTCGTCTATATAATTTTTTGAATGTGTCTTTTTCTCAACTTTTTCAATTTCCATTGAATTCACAGGAACAGTAGTTACCGCCGGCGGAACGGTTCTCTTTGCAGCGGGAGAAAATTTCAACAGCCAAATATTTCTGCTCGACAGGATGCCCAATGATCCTAATTTTGATTTTTTTTTTGGCTATCAACTGTGTGTGGAGTAAACTGGGCGGATTGGAGGGGGGGGGGGTGGTAGGACTATGCCTAACACGACACTTATTCGAGGAATATTTAACAAATAGATGAGACGATAATTCTGGAATTTTCATTTTCCAGTATCTTTTTCTCTAAATTTGTTGTGTGGAAAAGATGAAGAGGTGCTGCGATGACTGAAAATCTAAACAAAAATTTGAAATAAACTATTATTTTTCAAGGTAAGTGTAAGGCAGAGCCTTACATATCTTGTTAATCAGACCGAAAACGAAAGATGTGAAAAAAGTCATCCCGGGTGATATATTGGGAAGGTGGGCGAGTACATAACCAGGCGGGTGGGTGGGGGTCGGCTCGGGAAAAATTTAAGCAAAATCAAATTCTCTCGAATATATAAAGTTACTGCAGTTAATGAAGGTCAAAGGTAACATGGTTGTTTTTTATTTATTGGTGTTTGGGGTCACTTTTTGGAGTTATGGCTAATTGTGACCACAACAAAGGTATAAAGGCAAGTTTAGCCAATCGTTTACACCTTCTCTGCCTATTCTAAAGGACTTCCACCCCAGGCATGGGTGACCGGATCGTATTTTACCAGTAAAGCAGAACTTGTTTACCCCAGTAAACAAGCACTGCTTCACTTCGCGGGATTCACACTGGGGGACGCGGTTGATAACGAGCCCCCCCCCCCCCCCCCCCCCCACACACACACACAAAATCAAATAAACTGCCCCGGTAACGTTCCTGGGGGTGGTGTACAGACAACTGTTACCTTGTGGCTATATGTTTGTTAACCATCTACCCAACCCAACGACCAGTACCGTTCAGCGCCATTCGTTAAAATTGTCATTCAAATTTCATTACGTTTTCATTTTTTTTTTGTCTCAAAAACATAGCTCGGGATGCCTCATTGAAACGAGCTCGGTACAAATAAATGACATTTTTTCGTTGTTCAATATTTTTTTGCAAGTGTCGTCTGCTATCCGCGTTGAATAAATGTTTAATGGGACTTTCCTGGATAATGTACCTCGACCCTGATCACGTCCCCGGGGTTGGGGGCTTGGGGTACAGGCAACAGTTACTGTCGCCCTCTGATTATGTCTTTTTTCACATGTTTGTTTTTATTGCCTCCTTTTAAAACTCGTAGGTGTTTTTTCAGTTGTTAAGAATAATCAGATACTGATTAATTTCAGAATTTCTCGAAATCAGCATCAAAGGACTTGGTGGGTTTTTTTCACTCTCACAATAACATACATAATCAATAATTGTAGTGTCATCTTTACTTTTTGTCCTACCTCTCTTTACTCTGGTCCGACTTGTCTTTTTTGGGGTCCGAGTTGTCTTTTGTTTTGGTCCGAGTTGTCTCAAAAGTCGTCCGATCGACTTGTCTTGGTCCGACTTGTCTTTGGTTCGAGTTGTCATGTATTCGTAAAAATGCAGGTCGCTCCCCAGACAGTTTGTATGTCGGTGTCAAGCTGAAAAATAAAGAAACAATTGATCAATAAACAGACAGCCTAGTAGTTTTGACATCGGTGATTCACTGAAAAACAAAGATTTCAGTAGTAAATAAACAATGGTATTAATCTTCAAGGGTGTTGAACTTGGTTAATTTAAAATGCTTTCCTTTACGTTATTGTTGGTTCGGATGTTATAAAGATATGTGCTCCACGTTTTGACAGCACGACTGAAACAACTTGACGAAAACAACACGACTCTTTTGACTGGTCTCCACATGTTACTAACTAGTCCAGTATAGAACTATTATTAGTTTAGTTCAGTCAGCTTTGGGATGTGTTAATAGGATCAATGTGGATAATTTTCGATGAAAGGGGGAGTAAATAGGGGTTTTTTTATATACGATCCCAGAAAAATTTTAGTTCTATTTTTCTTCAGAAGAAAAAAATCGGGACAACCCAACCCCCCCCCCCCCCCCCAAAAAAAATAAAAAATAGGCATGGGCGGGTTGTCTCTGGGGCGGGTTGTCCCTGATCCTGCTTGTATCATTGGTTTCTGTGCCTTTTCCCCCACTTGCCTAAACCTGTTCATACAGCTAATGTTACTGTCTTTTAGGGGACACACTAAAATGTGTACCCCGGCGCCGGCCCCGGCTCCTTAAAAGGTGTGCCTGGGAAATATAAAGTTGCATTTCTTTCTTATTCGTATGTATAAAGTGATCATTTTGGTATGTAGCATCCTTTAGGGGTATTTTAAAGGTTTATGGAGAAATATTTAGAATTATTTTATTTTTGTGGGTTTTATCGAAGTTAATTAATTAGCTCGCACTTTAATCCGATGGCAATGGAGGTGTTGTACAAGTTAAGTGTACAAAAACTTGATTGAATTGCCCTACCAGTTCGCTAAGTGGATTATAATTCTCATTCATCTTATTCAGTAATAAGGACATTCTTGGTTGGAGTAAAATGAGGATGGTTTCCGTACAGACAAATAAAAGCGACATTCGGCGTTAGGACGATTCGCCTGGATAACAGTGGCACGTTACAAACGCTTTTTAAGTACCAAATAATATTTACTGGGACACCAAATCATGGTATAATAATAACACGTGTTATTATTATAATATGATGGCGTGTGTGTGTGTGTGGGGGGGGGGGGGGGGGGGAGTGTCCAGTTATATGATTTTCCACTAAATATTATTTGGAAGGCTATTCACGAAACTATCAAGATGTTTCGGCGGGAAGAAAATGGGGATGGTGAAAGACAAAGAATATGAATATTTGTAATATTTTTTTATTTTAACCATTTTCAGACAAAGTAATCAGACAGTAAAGTGGATATTCAATGTATTACTTGTACAATATCTTACATTATCAAATGAAAAAAAAAAACCGTATTCTTAAAGTTCAATAGTCCATTACATTACACACACAGTATGATTAGGGAAAAATAAAATGAGGAAGAAAAGGAGCCCCCCCCCCCCCCCTTTTTTAAGGCAAAACACTGAAGATATAATAGTAAAAAAAATACCCTTTATCAATTTAGCCTTTGTCGCGCTGGCCCGCGCACATATAAAAAAATTAACGAATAATCGAATTTTGGTTTCTTTTGCCGCTATAGGCCTACATAGCTCATGATTCATCATTGCAACGACATCAATTGAGTTCATTTCAATGAGGGAGCATGAGCTCTGTTTTGAGGCAATACACTGAGAATATAATAGTCCAAAAATTATCCTTTAACAAACAATTTAGCCTTTGCCGCGCACATATAAAAATATTACCGAATTTAATCGAAATTTGTGGGGTTTTTTGTCGCTAAACATAGCTTTCAAAAGATGAAAACAAGTCAATCAAGTTAACTGTGAATGCACTCCTACAACACTTCCATTGTTTCCATGAAGGTGTGATCAGATTATAGTATATAATCATCAGATAAACTGTGGCTAATTAAATTTTTTTTTTTTTTTTTTTTTTTTTTTTAATTTTTTAACAGCACCCCAATAGCCGCTGCAGACAGTCTAACCGTTATGGAAACAGTCACCCCCACGGTCCCTGAACATCCTCCGCTCCATCCCCAAAAGTGGCCAACCACTTCAAGGGAGGCGAGCGTTGGTCCTGCGTCCCGCCTCTGCCCCTTTTTATAAGCGCATTGCGCATCTTTTTGTCCCAACCCAATAGGACTACAATGCAGGCCTGCCCCCGAACCAGGGAAGTTTGGGTCTTCTTCTTGGTGGTCCCCGAAAGGGGTCGTTGTTGTTTCCTTCAAAAGACATCCTATCTAACTGAGACAGCCTGAGGCAGATTATACTTGCCAGTGATGGCCATCACTCAATATCATCTCCGAAGTGGCAGACTATACTTGCCTGAAAACCCAGACCGACTGCACCCTCGGGGAGAGGTAGTACCTTTGTGAGAGGACCCAACCCCTCACACTGGTCCTCACCCGAGGGTTCAACCGATATCAGTCAAAGAGACCATCACGACGCCGCAACCGGTGACACCTGCCGAGTACCTGAACCTGTTCCTCCTTCAACACGAGTAGACATGTGGAAATTAGTCACTTACAGTCAACGAGGGTCGAAAGGGGCTTGTTCCCCATATCGTCCCTGCGCGCCTTCGGCGCGTTAAACCACTCCATTCGGGATCTGGCTAATTAATTAACGACCCGGCCGGGGTACACTTTTTAGTGTGTTTCTGAAGGGAAAACTTCGATAAAACTCACAAAAATAAAATAAATCTAAATATTTCACCATAAACCTTTTAAGTATCCCTAAAGGATGCTGCATACCAAAACTGATCACATTATACATACGAATAAGAAAGAAATGCAACTTTATATTTCTCAGGTACACCTTTTCCGGAGCCGGGGCCGGGGCCGGGGTACACATTTTAGTGTGTCCCTCTGTTAGTATGACCCCATTTTGTGCGAAACTACAACATGTCAGCCTCCATGACGAGAACACGGTGCATTTTGAGTCAGTTTATAAGTATCGTTATTTTATGGGTTTCAGTCGAAATTCTAAATGAATCATGCTACATTTATGGAAAGCCGACTGGAACATGGGAATTGCAAAAGCCTTTTGCTCATATTGGCTATAACAAAATGAAAAAAAAACACGTTTTCCATTCAGCTTTTCAAATTTCCACTCAGCTTCTCAACTCAAGTCTTGATTTTCAAAATTTGAAACGCCAAATGCGAAGGAAACCTTATTTCAATAATAGCCTTGAAAAACATATATTGCATTAGTGGCCGAAGAAAAACAAAGACCAACGCAAGACAAATCGCATTTATCAATGATGAATGGCAGTTGCCGTAGCCAAGGCTTGCAAGTGCGTGATGTATCCATGGGCCATGATGGGGCCAGGGAAGATTTGGCCCTGGGAAGATTCCACTGGGAGACTCGGCCCTGGTAGTCTGTCGAATCTTCTCACGTTGAGTTTAATTTTTGGAAATTTATATTTTATTCCGACTCAGTTATTTAGAAAAGTTATTATTTGAATATTTTTAATTGAATTTTAATGAAAATGGGGTAAAGGTGTAGAATAAGGGACTTTTCGTTTTTTTTTAAAAAAATAATGCTTTTTTCGCTATTTTTGCTCTGTTTTCTTAAAGTAAACTATATTTTGAACAAAATGACACAAAATCACATACTTTTATAGTTTTTTTTCAAGAAATATCAACGATTTTATTGTGACAGCGCCGTCGAACTCACTGCAATCGCTCTGTTCCATTATCGATATCATAGAGGGAGAGTTTAGTAATTGAAATGTCGGCTGACAAACCCTGCCCCCTCACTAAACTGACCCTAGAACAAATTTTAGGGTCAGTCTAGTAAGGGCCAGGGTTAGCTTACCGATTAGCTCACCCTGGTCCTAACTGAACTGACCTTAAATCGAGGAACACGCACACAAGCGAAGCGCACCTGCTAAAATGCACACAAGCGAAGCGCACCTGCTATCATATAGAATGATTTCTCCCCTGTGACGTCACTCGTAACAACGAATGAAAACAACAGATGCTGTGAAATTTTCAGCGGTTGAAACAAATGGCAACTGAGAAACTAGCAATTCAACGGGATTTAAAATCTATTCTCTGACATGTTAAAACATGATAGAGGTACCTAATTTTGTGTCATTTTGTTCAAAATATAGTTTACTTTAAGAAAACAGAGAAAAAATAGCGAGAAAATCGTTATTTTTTTTAAAAAACGAAAAGTCCCCTATTCTACACCTTTACCTAATTTTTAAAACTAAATTTGATTATTTTTAAACTATAAATGATAAATAAATGATAAAATAATTATATGAACAATATTTACCAAGAAAATCTTACAAATATAGCTGTCATTGGAACCGACTCAATGAGCCGGTTCCAATGACAGCCATATTTGTAAGATTTTATTGACAAAGTGTCAGGATATTTCAGGTAATGTTAGCCTTCTGCTGGTTAATTTATTGCCGCTGTGTTAAATAAAGGGTTAAGTTGACTCAATTCTTTTCACGCGAATCTTAGCAGAGGTGCAGCGAGAATCTACATGGATTCTCGCCAGCTTTATTGCACGAATCTTTGTGCGAATCGATTCTTGGATTCTCGTCAAAATTTTAGCCCTGCTCTCCCACTCAGCCTCGCCCTTCCAGATATGCCTGTTGCACATCTTCCACCCTTCAGGAATTTCTACAACTGACTTTCACATGCTTTACTGCCTTTTAATCAGCCAATACACCTAGAATATAAACAACGCTCAAAACCTGAGACAACTCGGTCACTCACCCTAAATTAGAGTGACATGTGCCATTAAAAATCTGACAGACAACTGGCACAAAATGACCTTATCCGCAGAGGCGGAACAGCCAAAAATTTGGCCAAGGAAATTTCTGCAGCCGACCGGCCCATATTGCCCATGCTTATACCACCCCCCCCCCCCAACCCAGCTGCAACAAATATTCCGCCTCTGCTTATCTGTACAATCGATATTGAACACCTGTTCAACACCAACAGCTCAGTCTATTGTGAAGAGAAAAAAAACCTAAAGATGATAATCACAAATTTATGCCGGTTTGCTTTGTGAATTTCCAGCCAGCTTTGGGCTAAGGCAAGTTTTTTTTTAACCCGATTGCAAATGGCACCACACGTTTACTCTCGGTTCAGGTCTAACTTGACAGATCGCTGGGAATGTATAATCACTGTGACTAGTCTGAGATAAATTCTAATTTGTATCTGTTTTTACAGAAATGTGTCTTAGAGAGTAAGCCAACAACAAATTACTCAATTTAGGGATCACACTCATTTGATCTGGAACAAAATGTGCGATTCTTGACTACCTGCCATAACTCTTTACTGTGGCTATTATGTGACAGATAAAATGATCTTGTACACAGACATGTATTTGTAATCGTTATTTTTCCTTGTGCAGTTGTGGTAAGTAGTACCTAGTTCTACATGATACAAAGACAAACACATTGATGTTTGGCTTAACGATGATTTCAGAAAATTAAAAATAAGTGACTTGATACTGTAGAGTTCTGTATCGAAAATTTGGATAAAAATCATTGAAAAAATTATTTTTTCCACAAAATACATATATATGAAATTTTCATGGTAAAGCTGAAGAATAGGGGACTTTTCCATTTGCGTAAAAACAACGCACTTTTCTCACCTTTTTTCTACATTTTCCTATTACTGGTCATGCTTTTGAGAAAATGACCTAAAGATAATCACGTTTACTGGCAATTATAACCGCCCAACGCACGTTTTTTACCGGTGCGATTTGTGACATTCGCATTCATTTGTTGTTTTTGGTACACTTGTTTGTTCTGTTCTCGACATGGTCTAGGGTCAGTGTAGTGAGGGTTAGGGTTTGCTTACCGGTAAGCTAACCCTAACCCTCGCTGCACTGACCCTAGACCTACAATCGCCAGCCAAAGAGAAAACGGAAGTTATGTAAACGCACACTTCAAAATGGCGAGAATGCAGAAGAATCTCCGGCACCGTGACATTAAAAGAGTTTCAATTATCTCTAATTTTAGTCATAAGTGAATATCTTTTCGTCATTTTATCGAAAACATGACTAGTAATAGGAAAATGTAGAAAAAAGGTGAGAAATAGGCGTTGTTTTTACATAAAATGAAAAGTCCCCTATTCTTCAGCTTTACCAAAAATTAAAAAGGCATTTTGGGTAAAATTGTAAATTTGCGTTATCAGTATACAACAGAGGTTCAACCATGGTGGTGTCATGGGATGATCCTGGGACACGCGTAGTAGGTATGGATTCTCGCAACCATTTTCACGAGAATCCAAATGGATTCTCACAAATTTAGACGAAATCTAAGACCTGGAGAGCTAGGTTGTCTGTCATTAGCTTTTGTACTACTCCTTACCATCTTAGGTCTAAGAGGACTAGGGCTCTATAGGTGGTATGGGGATAATACAGAGACTATAGGGTATGTCCTTGCCATTGGTGGAGTGTCCAGGAGGCTTTTTCTCAAGAAATTTTTAATTAAATTAAAATGTCACTGCACTGTCATAGAGAGTGAATAATTCGTGAGTTGATGTATATTTTGTTGGAAAGTAAGCTCCTGTGGGTGATAATTCTTTGAGTGCCCCAAAATATGATCTGTAATGTGGGGAATAATGAAACAAACAACATACTTCAATAAATGAGATATGTATTAAATAGAAAGCATTCAAAGCAAACTGCTTCTCATAGAGAGATGATGATGATGATGACTTATCATGTTGATGTTGAGTTGATGAGTTCAGTTGATGGATGGTAACAGCTGAAATAAGATGTAGGGTAACCACCACAAACTTTACCTCACAGTTTACCTTTGTTATCCCCGTAGGAACTACGTGAAGTGGAGTAGTGCCTGTTCCCTGTGGTAACAAGTCCTGCTTTACTGGTCAAATATGATCCGGTAACCAATGCCTGAGGTGGAAATCCTCTGATGTTGGCCATATTGGGTATAAACGATTGGTTAGTCTTGGATTTATACTTATTGTAACCGTTGTATTGCCATGATAGAGCCTTAGATGCTGAAGTTACACTAAGCACCAATAAATAAATAAAATTGACTTTTGATGATAATCCCGAGACTTGACATAATTCTTGGGAAGGGCATGGGAAAATGAACGAAAGTGTCAGTGACACTGCAGCTCAACTTGTTTAAGAAGGGACTGAACTACTAGTAAATAGAAAAATCCAGTAATGCCAAGTCATTCACTCATGTTTCTGAAAAAGATCGGGTGAGGGGTGTGGCCAGTAGGGTGTACTAATGGAATTGTTCACCATTTATATGCCAAGTCAAAGATGGCCACTGACGGCCATGTTTTTCAACGAAATTCATGAAAATTCTATAACTCCCATTTCTGCTTCGCATCCTTCCTGTGATAACAATTCATCAGATGCAAACATTGAAATTTTAACTTTGCCCCCATGTAGTCATGGATACTGGAAACAAATAAAATAATCCCCCCCCCCCCACCACCTCTGCCACCCTTGCATACCCCATTGGCGTCACCCTAGAAAAATGTGCAGCCCTGTAGTGATGTTCCGATTACTCAAGTTCATCGAGCATTACTTGTTTGGATATTTATTTTGATTAATCGAGTAGATTTTCGTGTACTCGAGTAAAACCGAATAAAACTAAGAAACTTTGGGAGCTGAGAAGTGGTACGAAAATCATCGCAGAGATTTCATTTCCAGAAGACATGGTGTTGCTTTCGACATGAAAAACTGGTTAGTATTTCCGTAACATTTCAACCGTATATGTGGTACACCACTACACATGAGTTTAATAGATGAAACGACATGTCAAAAGTGATATGCAAACACTGTCGTTGAGTTTATACTTTCAAAGGCGACTATCAACAGTCAAAAAATGCTTGCTTTTGGGCCAGCGCTTTTTGGCCCAACCATTTCGACCTGAAGCTTTTCGGCCCTGGGGGATTGTGAGTTGAGCTGAGATTCCAGAAGATTTTTGAGCAATAAAAGGAGTCTAATGAATTTAATAATGCCTTTTTATTTTAATTTGAATTAAGATAAAGAAACAAAATTAGAGAGGCATGGAAATGGGGGGTGGGGGAGAGATAGACAATTAAATTTATTAATTTTTAAGCAACTTGTACACTTACCCTACCCTACAAAATAAGAATACTTGAAACTAATAGCAGAAAAATCTGAAAAAATAATACTGGCAATATTTTAAAATAATTTAGAATAATAAAAGCACATGGATCAAGTTTACGATGCACATTATGGAAGCCATTATTAATCGATTAATAATCGATCATCGGTTGGTTGGTGCAGCCAATCATCGATTATGGTTTTTCATACCGATTCCCAACACTACAGCCCTGTATACACATGCATATAGGCCCACACATGCAATTTGGAAACCGGTGCGGACATCAATCACACAAGTGAAAATTGCAATAATTAAAACGATTGATTTGTTCTGTGAAATGGATAAATTAAAGTAAAATTAGTAACTTATTTTATTTCCAAATGCAACAAAATACTGCATTTTGATTGGCTGAGAGGTACGGTGTAACTTGCAATCCACAGTAGCTTTTTTTTTACACCATGGTTAACCACGGTGTAAAAACAAGAATACACAATAGCAGGGTATGTGGCTAAAAAAGTACCCATTTTTAATTATTAATTCATACCTTCTGCTCAGTTATGTTAGAACAAAAATAAAAATACAGGAAATTTAATATTTATGTATAATAAAATATTAGAGATATGGATGTCATTGGAACTGGCTCATTGAGCCAGTTCCAATGACATCCATATTTGTCTGGTTTTATTAAGAAACTTACAAAGTACAAATTTTCTGTAGTTTTTCCCACAATTATTGCAGGGCTCACCTTGAGTAAAATGGTCGGGGCCTAAAAAAAGTGCCCCACATATTGAGGTCGGGGCCTTTTCGGGGCTGATTTTCCATTTTGTCCATTATTGTTAGTGCTTTTGTGTGGAAAATGTCGGGGCTTGAAAAAAAAGCCCCCAGCAAGTGCTCCTCGGGGCTGATCTCGGGGCTTGGGCTAATCAGCCCTGACTTAAGGCAAGCCCTGCAATTTAGGTTAAAGTATTAAGTACACCAAAATTCTTGGAAATAAATCCATTATCCTTGTGTTTTCCAGGGTGTATGGGAATTTACACCAGTCTGGGAACTCATGCACCCTTCGGCTTTGCCTCGGGGTGTATGAGTTCCCAAACCGGTGTAAATTCCCATACACCCTGGAAAACACAAGGATAACTAACAGCATAAGACATGCAATTGTGAGATAAAAAACACTTTCTTACCATTTTAACACATGTTGAAATCTTGATAGGTCAGTATTTACACTGAGTTTCTAAAAATATTTCTTTCATGGGGAATAATATCAAGTGAGGTGCTGGAGCTTGTACTGGTTCTGTCAGTAGTAAGCAGAAAGAAAAAAACAAAATATTCCGGTTGTTTAAATGTTACACAGCAGTCAGTATATTTTGAATCGATATTGCCAACGACTCGAAAATGCCAAGTTGACTGTATTCTGTCGAAAAAAAATAATTTCTTACCTTTCTGTTTGAATGTAATCCATTAAAAGTCCAACATTTGATTTCAAAATATCAGAAACCGATACATGTCCACTCACCACTAGAAATATTCCATCAATTGGCTTGAAACATATTGTTCACTGTCTACCGGCATTGTTTTTTCTTTTTTTAAGTGTTCACGATGACTTCACTAAATGTTTTTTTCCTCACAATGTACTATTGAACTGATAATGAATCAAGTTATTTTTTTCTGATGAGAATTTTCCTTGTTATTGGCACTTGGAAGTTTCCGCCGAGTTTGTTTTTAGCTCACCTGAGCGAAGCTCAAGGGGAGCTTTACTAATCACTTTCTGTCCGGCGTCCGTCGTCCGTCGTCCGGCGTCCGGCGTCCGTCATCGTCCGTCCGGCGTTAACTTTACATTATCGACTTCTCCTCCTAAACCACTAGCCCAATTTTATTCAAATGTTGGCTAAATGTTTATTACCTAATGCCAATTCAGATTTGTTCAAATGAAGTTGCCCCTCCTCCTGGGTGGTGCCACGCCCCCAAGGGGCACCAAAATCTTTGTAAATCTTCTTCTCATGAACCAGCAGTAGCAGAGACTTGATATTTGGTGTGCAGCTTCCTTTGGAGGTGTAGACTCAGATTTGTTCAAGAGAAGTTTGTGGGGCTATACTTGGCGTCGTTATGGGAGGGGCAAAATTTTT
Source organism: Pictodentalium vernedei (assembly GCA_031216915.1). Lineage (NCBI taxonomy): Eukaryota > Metazoa > Mollusca > Scaphopoda > Dentaliida > Dentaliidae > Pictodentalium > Pictodentalium vernedei. Next base: position 86,482,987 of record CM062294.1, read on the forward strand.
TGCCCCGCCCAAAATTTCTATTTTCCAAACCGAGAGGCTGATTTGAACCAAATTTTATGTGAGGGCTTATTGGGTCATGAGTACTTGATTTATGCAAAAAAAAATTTTCCCGCAGCCCCGTGGGAACCGCAGGAGCTAAAAATAGAAAAAATTTAAAACGCCCATTTCTCCAAAACTGCACGGCACTGAGAATTTTTATTTGGTGTGCAGCTTCCTTAGGACCAACAGAAAGGATTGGTAAAAAAAAATTGCCATCGGTTTTATCATAGGGTACAGTTTCGGGACTTTGAAAAAGTGCTGAGTCAGCACTTTTTAACACTGTAGGCAATGGGAAAAACATTAAAAAATCTTCTTCTCCAGATCCAGCAGGCAGAATCTTTTGATATTTGGTATGCAACATTGTAGGGTGGATCTGATTCAAGTTTGTTCAAATCGGCCCCCTGGGTTCATATTTGGGCTCAGTATAGGAGCCCGATTTCGAACTTAGTGCATTTCAGGCAAATTTCTTAAAAAATCTTCTTCTCCAGATCCAGCAGGCAGAATCTTTTGATATTTGGTATGCAACATTGTGGGGTGGATCTGATTCAAGTTTGTTCAAATCGGCCCTCTGGGTTTATATTTGGGCTCAGTATAGGAGCCCAAATTTGAACTTACTGCATTTCAGGCAAATTTCTTTGAAAATCTTCTTCTCCAGATCCAGCAGGCAGAATCTTTTGATATTTGGCATGCAACATTGTAGGGTGGATCTGATTCAAGTTTGTTCAAATCGGCTCCCTAGATTCATATTTGGGCTCACTATAGGAGCTTGAATTCGAACTTAGTGCATTTCAGGCACATTTCTTCAAAAATCTTCTTCTCCAGATCCAGCAGGCAGAATCTTTTGATATTTGGTATGCAATGTTGCGGGGTAGATCTGATTCAAGTTTGTTCAAATCGGCCCCCTGGATTCATATTTGGGCTTACTATAGAAGCCCGAATTCGAACTTACTGCATTTCAGGCAAATTTCTTAAAAAATCTTCTTCTCCAGATCCAGCAGGCAGAATCTTTTCATATTTGGTAAGCAACATTGTGGGGTGGATCTGATTCAAGTTTGTTCAAATCGGATCCCTGGGTTAATATTTGGGCTCAGTCTAGGAGCCCAATTTCGAACTTAGTGCATTTCAGGCAAATTTAGAAGCCCGATTTCGAACTTAGTGCATTTAGGCAAATTTCTTAAAAAATCTTCTTCTCCAGATCCAGCAGGCAGAATCTTTTGATATTTGGTATGCAACATTGTGGGGTGGATCTGATTCAAGTTTGTTCAAATCGGCTTCCTAGATTCATATTTGGGCTCACTATAGAAGCTCGAATTTGAACTTAGTGCATTTCATGCAAATTTCTTAAAAAATCTTCTTCTCCAGATCCAGCAGGCAGAATCTTTTCATATTTGGTAAGCAACATTGTGGGGTGGATCTGATTCAAGTTTGTTCAAATCGGCCCCCTGGGTTTATATTTGGGCTCAGTATAGGAGCCCAAATTTGAACTTAGTGCATTTCAAGCAAATTTATTAAAAATCTTCTTCTCCAGATCCAGCAGGCAGAATCTTTTGATATTTGGTATGCAACATTGTGGGATGAATCTGATTCAAGTTTGTTCAAATCGGCTTCCTAGATTCATATTTGGGCTCACTATAGAAGCTCGAATTCGAACTTAGTGCATTTCAGGCAAATTTCTTAAAAAATTTTCTTCTCCAGATCCAGCAGGCAGAATCTTTTGATATTTGGTATGCAACATTGTTGGATGGATCTGATGCAAATTTGTTCAAATCGGCTCCTTAGATTCATATTTGGGCTTACTATAGAAGCTCGAATTCGAACTTAGTGCATTTCAGGCAAATTTCTTAAAAAATCATCTTGTCCAGATCCAGCAGGCAGAATCTTTTGATATTTGGTATGCAACATTGCGGGGTGAATCTGATTCAAGTTTGTTCAAATCGGCCCCCTGGATTCATATTTGGGCTCACTATAGAAGCTCGAATTCAAACTTAGTGCATTTCGGGCAAATTTCTTCAAAAATCTTCTTCTCCAGATCCAGCAGGCAGAATATTTTGATATTTGGTATGCAACATTGCGGGGTGGATCTGATTCAAGTTTGTTCAAATCGGCCCCCTGGATTCATATTTGGGCTTAATATAGAAGCCTGAATTCGCACTTAGTGCATTTCGGGCAAATTTATTAAAAAATCTTCTTCTCCAGATTCAGCAGGCAGAATCTTTTGATATTTGGTATGCAACATTGTGGGGTGGATCTGATTCAAGTTTGTTCAAATCGGCTTCCTAGTTTCATATTTGGGCTCACTATAGAAGCTCGAATTCGAACTTAGTGCATTTCAGGCAAATTTCTTAAAAAATCTTCTTCTCCAGATCCAGCTTCAGAATCTTTTCATATTTGGTAAGCAACATTGTGGGGTGGATCTGATTCAAGTTTGTTCAAATCGGCCCCCTGGGTTTATATTTGGGCTCCGTATAGGAGCCCAAATTTTAACTTACTGCATTTCAGGCATATTTCTTAAAAAATCTTCTTCTCCAGATCCAGCAGGCAGAATCTTTTGATATTTGGTAGGCAACATTGTGGGGTGGATCTGATTGTGATTCATGAACGTATTTATTTGTAAAGTTGATAGAATCTTAGACAAAATTTGCAGAAAAGATCTACTATAGAAGGGGTGGTATCCAGGGTGAACCGTTTACCCAAATCTAGCAGTACTAATGCATTATTCACTCAAATCTCCGTTCAAATTTTATGACCCCTCATTGGAACACACGCATTCAGCTCATTCCAACAAAGGTCATATGCCATGTTTTCGAGACAAAAGAATAAAAATTTTAGTTATTCATGAAATTTTTAGGCAACTGTTGTCTGTTATTCACATTGCTTCATGAAATTTCAGTACTTTTAGAAGTTACCTCAGTAATCAAGGGTTAATTCCCCTTAATTAAATGTCGCCTCTAAAAAACAACCACTTTGCATATCTTACCTTTTTACCAGCATAACTGCCAAAACTTGTCAGCATTCTTCGCAAAAATCGCTATTCAAATTTTAATTTTTGTCTCTTAAACATACATGTACTTATCGCTTGTAAATACCCCATTGGAATGAGCTTTTTGAGCTCATTCCAATGAGAGGTCGCACACCATGCTTTTTGAGTCAAAAAAGCAATTTTTTAGTTATTCCAGAATTTCGTACGTAAAACACAGCTTTATGACTTCACATTAAAATGAGCTCTCTAAGCTTGTTCCAATCAACATTCACGCACTATGTCTTTCACACAAAAAATAAAATTTTCCATTTATTCAGGAATTTTGTTTGCAAGAACACTCTTACCCCCCCCCCCCCCCCCCCCCCCACACACACACACACACACAGCCTTGTCTACCCTACATACCGAGGTACCCCATTGTTTGTCCTTTGTGTGTACTAACGGTTTCAACCTCGTTTTGCCGGTACAATTCTGGGAAAACAACCGAGGTAAAGGGTTTCTTTTGTCTTTTGTACCTCGGTAAGGCGAAACACGCAAACTCTTTTGTCTAGTTACCTCGTCAAGTTGGTAAGACAAACCCACACACACAAACACAGACACACACATCTAAAAGTTCGGGCAGCAAAAAAACAGTTACTTCAATTTTTAAATGCATTATAGGAACAACTTGCCTAATCAAATTTAAATACTTTTGCATCATTCTGTATCTAGAACAAACCATTTACCATATCTTTACGCAAAATTCTCCAGCATCATTCACAAAAAAACACCATTATTTATATATTCACATTTCTGTCTCAAAAATATACCTGATCTTCCCATACCCCTATTGGAATAAGCTATTTGAGCTTGTTCCAATGATGATAAAAAAAACTAATATTTTGGAAAATTTGTGAAAATTTTTGTTTTCTTGCATGCAAATATGTACATGTAGCACATGGAAGATATCCACAGTTGGGGAGAGATGTCCAAGGCTATCTCTTCACATTCCTTGTTTGTGCTTCAAGCTAAACCAGTTTGTCTGCAGAGATAAATTTGCTTTATTAAAAATCATTGGAGATTGGCCACACACCAATGATTTTAAATAAAACTAATTTTAGGTAACAAATGTTGAACTTCAAACAAAATCTATCACTCAACCAGTTAATGTTGATGAGGCATGACATGGTGAAGGTGACCTAAAATACTTCTTAGAGTCACTTTGTCAGGTGAGCGATTAAGGCCACGTGGGGCCTCTTGTTTTACTTTTGGTGGTACTTCACAAGTTGTTTCACTCATTATCTACATGTATGTGCTTTTGTTTTCATTATGATATTCTATAGAGAGATTTTTATTGTTGTTGATTGACTCTTGGAAGTTTTGGTCGAGCTTGTTTATTTTTTTTAGTTTCGGAGCAACTTCACTAGATTGTTTTGGAGTTGAAGAAGAGGGAGGGGGCAAAGTATATATAATGTTCCTGGGTGAACATTCAGGTCGCAGTGGATTTCAATCCCACATCGTCCCTGTGGGCCTTGTCGCGCTGAAACTTTTCATTCATTTGTTCAGTCACTACTACTACAGTGGAGTCCTGTTAACTGAATAGCAGCTTTGCCAATGAAAATTATTCAGTTAATAGGAGCATTCAATTAACAGGGATCACATTACTTTTTAGTATTCTAGAGATAAACTTATCATTTATTCTATTATATCTTGTTTGACAGAGCTCCACGAGCTCTGTCAAACAAGATATAATAGGTTAAATGCCTGTATTGGATGTACTTAACCCAGATAGGTCTATGAACAAAGGAAAACTGGGGAGAGTCGTAATTTCTCGACAGGTTACAAGATCTTTTATTCAATTAACAGGCATTTACTCTGTAACATATATTCAATTAACATGTCAAATTTGTACTGGAGGTATGGTAAATGGTTTTGTGTTGGGAAAGTATATTCAATTAACAGGGTTATTCTGATAAGAGATATTCAATTAAGTGAGTTCCACTGTACTGCCAATACACACACTCAAACCAAATAAGATTATTGGCCATCGCTTCCAACTCTTGTGGATTCATAAGAAAATAAAGTTATTCGGGTCACAAGGGATTTCAAATCACTTCAATTGTCCCTGTGCACCTTTAGCACGCTGAATCTTTTCATTCATTCAGTCACGCACATCAACTCACAATGTATTGAATGAAGCAAAGATTGAAACATGATTGCATGGTTGGGACCAGGAGTGTAGTGTTGTGTTTGGGGGTGTGTAGAGCCAGAGAGAAGGTGGGTAGAGTGGTGTCTGGAGTAGTAACATCATGTATATATGAATATAATATGTCTTACTGTACTCAAATTACTGACACAACTGTTATGATAACCCTTTACCCAACGTAATGGCCAAAACCAGCCAGCGCTATTCTAAAAATCGCCAATTAATATTTTTATACTGTACCAATGACCCAGACTTAGCTGGTGCTAACTCTTAAATTCTAGGGCCAAGCACAAATTTTGCCCATTCCCCAAAATTTGCATCAAAATCCCCAAAATAGATGTCCGATGTGGTCCTCCATACTTTTATCCACTGCGCATGCACAGTGTCAAGGAAGTACCGAAATTGGAGCAAAATCCTCATTCTTTGTTTATCCCTTCAATCAGTAACATCTCACTGATATCTGTACTTATAATCTCAGTTAAAATGATGCCAGACACATAATCATGAGAGAAATGGTGGATCTAAGGTTGAGAGGAAGGAACAGTGGAAGGATGTGTTCAGGGCTGTAACTTATAATTTTTATGCAAAATTATTTCATGTTCCCTAATTTCGGGGCATGGGCCTGATATTTTCATTCTTGCTATGAAATTTCCATTGTTTGTTCAGTGTTTCCTCTCTCCCTTTCCTTAATACCCCCCTTGCTATTCTCCCATGCTTTTGGCATAATTTTTAGCTCACCTGAGCGAAGCTCAAGGGGAGCTTTACTAATCACTTTCTGTCCGTCGTCCGTCGTCCGTCGTCGTCCGTCCGGCGTTAACTTTACATTATCGACTTCTCCTCCTAAACCACTAGCCCAATTTTATTCAAATGTTGGCTAAATGTTTATTACCTAATGCCAATTCAGATTTGTTCAAATGAAGTTGCCCCTCCTCCTGGGTGGTGCCATGCCCCCAAGGGGCACCAAAATCTTTGTAAATCTTCTTCTCATGAACCAGCAGTAGCAGAGACTTGATATTTGGTGTGCAGCTTCCTTTTGAGGTGTAGACTCAGATTTGTTCAAGAGAAGTTTGTGGGGCTATACTTGGCGTCGTTATGGGGGGGGGCAAAATTTTTTGCCCCGCCCAAAATTTCTATTTTCCAAACCGAGAGGCTGATTTGAACCAAATTTTATGTGAGGGCTTATTGGGTCATGAGTACTTGATTTATGCAAAAAAAAATTTTCCTGCAGCCCCGTGGGAACCGCAGGAGCTAAAAATAGAAAAAATTTAAAACGCCCATATCTCCAAAACTGCACGGCACTGAGAATTTTTATTTGGTGTGCAGCTTCCTTAGGACCAACAGAAAGGATTGGTAAAAAAAAATTGCCATCGGTTTTATCATAGGGTACAGTTTCGGGACTTTGAAAAAGTGCTGAGTCAGCACTTTTTAACACTGTAGGCAATGGGAAAAACATTAAAAAATCTTCTTCTCCAGATCCAGCAGGCAGAATCTTTTGATATTTGGTATGCAACATTGTAGGGTGGATCTGATTCAAGTTTGTTCAAATCGGCCCCCTGGGTTCATATTTGGGCTCAGTATAGGAGCCCGATTTCGAACTTAGTGCATTTCAGGCAAATTTCTTAAAAAATCTTCTTCTCCAGATCCAGCAGGCAGAATCTTTTGATATTTGGTATGCAACATTGTGGGGTGGATCTGATTCAAGTTTGTTCAAATCGGCCCTCTGGGTTTATATTTGGGCTCAGTATAGGAGCCCAAATTTGAACTTACTGCATTTCAGGCAAATTTCTTTGAAAATCTTCTTCTCCAGATCCAGCAGGCAGAATCTTTTGATATTTGGCATGCAACATTGTAGGGTGGATCTGATTCAAGTTTGTTCAAATCGGCTCCCTAGATTCATATTTGGGCTCACTATAGGAGCTTGAATTCGAACTTAGTGCATTTCAGGCAAATTTCTTCAAAAATCTTCTTCTCCAGATCCAGCAGGCAGAATCTTTTGATATTTGGTATGCAACGTTGCGGGGTAGATCTGATTCAAGTTTGTTCAAATCGGCCCCCTGGATTCATATTTGGGCTTACTATAGAAGCCCGAATTCGAACTTAGTGCATTTCAGGCAAATTTCTTAAAAAATCTTCTTCTCCAGATCCAGCAGGCAGAATCTTCTCATATTTGGTAAGCAACATTGTGGGGTGGATCTGATTCAAGTTTGTTCAAATCGGATCCCTGGGTTAATATTTGGGCTCAGTATAGGAGCCCAATTTCGAACTTAGTGCATTTCAGGCAAATTTCTTAAAAAATCTTCTTCTCCAGATCCAGCAGGCAGAATCTTTTGATATTTGGTATGCAACATTGTAGGGTGGATCTGATTCAAGTTTGTTCAAATCGGCCCCCTGGGTTCATATTTGGGCTCAGTATAGAAGCCCGATTTCGAACTTAGTGCATTTAGGCAAATTTCTTAAAAAATCTTCTTCTCCAGATCCAGCAGGCAGAATCTTTTGATATTTGGTATGCAACATTGTGGGGTGGATCTGATTCAAGTTTGTTCAAATCGGCTTCCTAGATTCATATTTGGGCTCACTATAGAAGCTCGAATTTGAACTTAGTGCATTTCATGCAAATTTCTTAAAAAATCTTCTTCTCCAGATCCAGCAGGCAGAATCTTTTGATATTTGGTATGCAACATTGTAGGGTGGATCTGATTCAAGTTTGTTCAAATCGGCCCCCTGGGTTCATATTTGGGCTCAGTATAGGAGCCCGATTTCGAACTTAGTGCATTTCAGGCAAATTTCTTAAAAAATCTTCTTCTCCAGATCCAGCAGGCAGAATCTTTTGATATTTGGTATGCAACATTGTGGGGTGGATCTGATTCAAGTTTGTTCAAATTGGCCCTCTGGGTTTATATTTGGGCTCAGTATAGGAGCCCAAATTTGAACTTACTGCATTTCAGGCAAATTTCTTTGAAAATCTTCTTCTCCAGATCCAGCAGGCAGAATCTTTTGATATTTGGCATGCAACATTGTAGGGTGGATCTGATTCAAGTTTGTTCAAATCGGCTCCCTAGATTCATATTTGGGCTCACTATAGGAGCTTGAATTCGAACTTAGTGCATTTCAGGCAAATTTCTTCAAAAATCTTCTTCTCCAGATCCAGCAGGCAGAATCTTTTGATATTTGGTATGCAACGTTGCGGGGTAGATCTGATTCAAGTTTGTTCAAATCGGCCCCCTGGATTCATATTTGGGCTTACTATAGAAGCCCGAATTCGAACTTAGTGCATTTAGGCAAATTTCTTAAAAAATCTTCTTCTCCAGATCCAGCAGGCAGAATCTTTTGATATTTGGTATGCAACATTGTGGGGTGGATCTGATTCAAGTCTGTTCAAATCGGCTTCCTAGATTCATATTTGGGCTCACTATAGAAGCTCGAATTTGAACTTAGTGCATTTCATGCAAATTTCTTAAAAAATCTTCTTCTCCAGATCCAGCAGGCAGAATCTTTTGATATTTGGTAAGCAACATTGTGGGGTGGATCTGATTCAAGTTTGTTCAAATCGCCCCCCTGGGTTTATATTTGGGCTCAGTATAGGAGCCCAAATTTGAACTTGGCGCATTTCAAGTAAATTTATTAAAAAATCTTCTTCTCCAGATCCAGCAGGCAGAATCGTTTGATATTTGGTATGCAACATTGTGGGATGGATCTGATTCAAGTTTGTTCAAATCGGCTTCCTAGATTCATATTTGGGCTCACTATAGAAGCTCAAATTCGAACTTAGTGCATTTCAGGCAAATTTCTTAAAAAATTTTCTTCTCCAGATCCAGCAGACAGAATCTTTTGATATTTGGTATGCAACATTGTGGGATGGATCTGATGCAAATTTGTTCAAATCGGCTCCCTAGATTCATATTTGGGCTTACTATAGAAGCTCGAATTCGAACTTAGTGCATTTCAGACAAATTTCTTAAAAAATCATCTTCTCCAGATCCAGCAGGCAGAATCTTTTGATATTTGGTATGCAACATTGCGGGGTGGATCTGATTCAAGTTTGTTCAAATCGGCCCCCTGGATTCATATTTGGGCTCACTATAGAAGCTCGAATTCAAACTTAGTGCATTTCATGCAAATTTCTTCAAAAATCTTCTTCTCCAGATCCAGCAGGCAGAATCTTTTGATATTTGGTATGCAACATTGCGGGGTGGATCTGATTCAAGTTTGTTCAAATCGGCCCCCTGGATTCATATTTGGGCTTAATATAGAAGCCTGAATTCGCACTTAGTGCATTTCAGGCAAATTTATTAAAAAATCTTCTTCTCCAGATCCAGCAGGCAGAATCTTTTGATATTTGGTATGCAACATTGTGGGGTGGATCTGATTCAAGTTTGTTCAAATCGGCCCCCTGGGTTTATATTTGGGCTCCGTATAGGAGCCCAAATTTTAACTTAGTGCATTTCAGGCATATTTCTTAAAAAATCTTCTTCTCCAGATCCAGCAGGCAGAATCTTTTGATATTTGGTATGCAACATTGTGGGGTGGATCTGATTGTGATTCATGAACGTATTTATTTGTAAAGTTGATAGAATCTTAGACAAAATTTGCAGAAAAGATCTACTATAGAAGGGGTGGTATCCAGGGTGAACCGTTTACCCAAATCTAGCAGTACTAATGCATTATTCACACAAATCTCCGTTCAAATTTTATGACCCCTCATTGGAACACACGCATTCAGCTCATTCCAACAAAAGTCATATGCCATGTTTTCGAGACAAAAGAATAAAAATTTTAGTTATTCATGAAATTTTTAGGCAACTGTTGTCTGTTATTCACATTGCTTCATGAAATTTCAGTACTTTTAGAAGTTACCTCAGTAATCAAGGGTTAATTCCCCTTAATTAAATGTCGCCTCTAAAAAACAACCACTTTGCATATCTTACCTTTTTACCAGCATAACTGCCAAAACTTGTCAGCATTCTTCGCAAAAATCGCTATTCAAATTTAAATTTTTATCTCTTAAACATACATGTACTTATCGCTTGTAAATACCCCATTGGAATGAGCTTTTTGAGCTCATTCCAATGAGAGGTCGCACACCATGCTTTTTTAGTCAAAAAAGCAATTTTTTAGTTATTCCAGAATTTCGTACGTAAAACACAGCTTTATGACTTCACATTAAAATGAGCTCTCTAAGCTTGTTCCAATCAACATTCACGCACTATGTCTTTCACACAAAAAATAAAATTTTCCATTTATTCAGGAATTTTGTTTGCAAGAACACTCTTACCCCCCCCCCCACCCCCCCCCCCCCCCCCCCCCCCCCCCCACACACACACACACACAGACACACACATCTAAAAGTAAGGCAGCAAAAAAACAGTTACTTCAATTTTTAAATGCATTATAGGAACAACTTGCCTAATCAAATTTAAATACTTTTGCATCATTCTGTATCTAGAACAAACCATTTACCATATCTTTACGCAAAATTCTCCAGCATCATTCACAAAAAAACACCATTATTTATATATTCACATTTCTGTCTCAAAAATATACCTGATCTTCCAATACCCCTATTGGAATAAGCTGTTTGAGCTTGTTCCAATGATGATAAAAAAAACTAATATTTTGGAAAATTTGTGAAAATTTTTGTTTTCTTGCATGCAAATATGTACATGGAGCACATGGAAGATATCCACAGTTGGGGAGAGATGTCCAAGGCTATCTCTTCACATTCCTTGTTTGTGCTTCATGCTAAACCAGTTTGTCTGCAGAGATAAATTTGCTTTATTAAAAATCATTGGAGATTGGCCACACACCAATGATTTTAAATAAAACTAATTTTAGGTAACAAATGTTGAACTTCAAACAAAATCTATCACTCAACCAGTTAATGTTGATGAGGCATGACATGGTGAAGGTGACCTAAAATACTTCTTAGAGTCACTTTGTCAGGTGAGCGATTAAGGCCACGTGGGGCCTCTTGTTGTAATTATTTTTACTGAAATTTCTTGGGAGTTTTGGCTTGGTAACAGAATGTTTATTCTGTTTTTCCCCATGATTACATCCTCACCCTAGGGTGATTAGGCATTTCGGTCATGCATCTACCATCCGATGTACTGCAGTTTCTTCTCAGGAAGCCTCTGTTTTACATCGGATAGTGTTAAAATTGGTTACTGATTTTGTGCCATATTTTCAGTGCCTGGAGTCTTGTTTCCAGTTTTTATTCACTTTTGTTTACGTTGACAACGGTTACTTCTGATGGTGATTCCTTGTCTTCTATTTAGTTCTGCTCATAGCCAGATACATTAATATTGTCCATACGTGTAACATTAATTTTTAGACATGTTTTAAAATTTTTGTCCACACTTAGGCCTTTTTGGGATCCATTTGGGCTCATCATTGCCTTTGGGAACTTGGGCTCATCTTGAAATTTTTCTAAAAAAATTTTTTCTTTTGAATTATTTTTAGCTCAACTTTGGCGAAGCCAAATTTGAGCTTTTGTCATGGCCCGTCGTCCGTCTGTCCGTACGTCAACAATTGGATATGGCTCGGGCTAGAGGCCGTATTTATGAACCGATCTTTACGAAACTTCTTGGGTACCTTTGTTATTACCGTGGGACGAGAACGAGTGTTTTGGGGTGCGGTCCGAAATTCAAGATGGCTGCCAGCCGCCATTTTGTACCGACGATGCAGAAATCTGTTTTTAGCTCACCTGAGCGAAGCTCAAGGGGAGCTTTACTAATCACTTTCTGTCCGTCGTCCATCGTCCGTCGTCGTCCGTCCGGCGTTAACTTTACATTATCGACTTCTCCTCCTAAACCACTAGCCCAATTTTATTCAAATGTTGGCTAAATGTTTATTACCTAATGCCAATTCAGATTTGTTCAAATGAAGTTGCCCCTCCTCCTGGGTGGTGCCATGCCCCCAAGGGGCACCAAAATCTTTGTAAATCTTCTTCTCAAGAACCAGCAGTAGCAGAGACTTGATATTTGGTGTGCAGCTTCCTTTTGAGGTGTAGACTCAAATTTGTTCAAGAGAAGTTTGTGGGGCTATACTTGGCGTCGTTATGGGAGAGGCAAAATTTTTTGCCCCGCCCAAAATTTCTATTTTCCAAACCGAGAGGCTGATTTGAACCAAATTTTATGTGAGGGCTTATTGGGTCATGAGTACTTGATTTATGCAAAAAAAAATTTCCCGCAGCCCCGTGGGAACTGCAGGAGCTAAAAATAGAAAAAATTTAAAACGCCCATATCTCCAAAACTGCACGCCACTGAGAATTTTTATTTGGTGTGCAGCTTCCTTAGGACCAACAGAAAGGATTGGTAAAAAAACATTGCCATTGGTTTTATCATAGGGTACAGTTTTGGGACTTTGAAAAAGTGCTGAGTCAGCACTTTTTAACACTGTAGGCAATGGGAAAAACATTAAAAAATCTTCTTCTCCAGATCCAGCAGGCAGAATCTTTTGATATTTGGTATGCAACATTGTAGGGTGGATCTGATTCAAGTTTGTTCAAATCGGCCCCCTGGGTTCATATTTGGGCTCAGTATAGGAGCCCAAATTTGAACTTACTGCATTTCAGGCAAATTTCTTTGAAAATCTTCTTCTCCAGATCCAGCAGGCAGAATCTTTTGATATTTGGTTTGCAACATTGTAGGGTGGATCTGATTCAAGTTTGTTCAAATCGGCTCCCTAGATTCATATTTGAGCTCACTATAGGAGCTCGAATTCGAATTTAGTGCATTTCAGGCAAATTTCTTCAAAAATCTTCTTCTCCAGATCCAGCAGGCAGAATCTTTTGATATTTGGTATGCAACGTTGCGGGGTAGATCTGATTCAAGTTTGTTCAAATCGGCTCCCTGGATTCATATTTGGGCTTACTATAGAAGCCTGAATTCGAACTTAGTGCATTTCAGGCAAATTTCTTAAAAAATCTTCTTCTCCAGATCCAGCAGGCAGAATCTTTTCATATTTGGTAAGCAACATTGTGGGGTGGATCTGATTCAAGATTGTTCAAATCGGCCCCCTGGGTTAATATTTGGGTTCAGTATAGGAGCCCGATTTCGAACTTCGTGCATTTCAGGCAAATTTCTTAAAAAATCTTCTTCTCCAGATCCAGCAGGCAGAATCTTTTGATATTTGGTATGCAACATTGTAGGGTGGACCTGATTCAAGTTTGTTCAAATCGGTTCCCTGGGTTCATATTTGGGCTCAGTATAGGAGCTCGATTTCGAACTTAGTGCATTTAGGCAAATTTCTTAAAAAATCTTCTTCTCCAGATCCAGCAGGCAGAATCTTTTGATATTTGGTATGCAACATTGTGGGGTGGATCTGATTCAAGTTTGTTCAAATCGGCTTCCTAGATTCATATTTGGGCTCACTATAGAAGCTCGAATTTGAACTTAGTGCATTTCATGCAAATTTCTTAAAAAATCTTCTTCTCCAGATCCAGCAGGCAGAATCTTTTCATATTTGGTAAGCAACATTGTGGGGTGGATCTGATTCAAGTTTGTTCAAATCGGCCCCCTGGGTTTATATTTGGGCTCAGTATAGGAGCCCAAATTTGAACTTAGTGCATTTCAAGCAAATTTATTAAAAAATCTTCTTCTCCAGATGCAGCAGGCAGAATCTTTTGATATTTGGTATGCAACATTGTGGGTGGATTTGATTCAAGTTTGTTCAAATCGGCTTCCTAGATTCATATTTGGGCTCACTATAGAAGCTCGAATTCGAACTTAGTGCATTTCAGGCAAATTTCTTAAAAAATTTTCTTCTCCAGATCCAGCAGGCAGAATCTTTTGATATTTGGTATGCAACATTGTGGGATGGATCTGATGCAAATTTGTTCAAATCGGCTCCCTAGATTCATATTTGGGCTTACTATAGAAGCTCGAATTCGAACTTAGTGCATTTCAGGCAAATTTCTTAAAAAATCATCTTCTCCAGATCCAGCAGGCAGAATCTTTTGATATTTGGTATGCAACATTGCGGGGTGGATCTGATTCAAGTTTGTTCAAATCGGCCCCCTGGATTCATATTTGGGCTCACTATAGAAGCTCGAATTCAAACTTAGTGCATTTCGGGCAAATTTCTTCAAAAATCTTCTTCTCCAGATCCAGCAGGCAGAATCTTTTGATATTTGGTATGCAACATTGCGGGGTGGATCTGATTCAAGTTTGTTCAAATCGGCCCCCTGGATTTATATTTGGGCTTAATATAGAAGCCCGAATTCGGACTTAGTGCATTTCGGGCAAATTTATTAAAAAATCTTCTCCAGATCCAGCAGGCAGAATCTTTTGATATTTGGTATGCAACATTGTGGGGTGGATCTGATTCAAGTTTGTTCAAATCGGCTTCCTAGATTCATATTTGGGCTCACTATAGAAGCTCGAATTCGAACTTAGTGCATTTCAGGCAAATTTCTTAAAAAATCTTCTTCTCCAGATCCAGCTTCAGAATCTTTTCATATTTGGTAAGCAACATTGTGGGGTGGATCTGATTCAAGTTTGTTCAAATCGGCCCCCTGGGTTTATATTTGGGCTCCGTATAGGAGCCCAAATTTTAACTTCGTGCATTTCAGGCGTATTTCTTAAAAAATCTTCTCCAGATCCAGCAGGCAGAATCTTTTGATATTTGGTATGCAACATTGTGGGGTGGATCTGATTCAAGTTTGTTCAAATCGGCCCCCTGGGTTTATATTTGGGCTCAGAATAGGAGCCCAAATTTGAACTTAGTGCATTTCAGGCAAATTTCTTTGAAAATCTTCTTCTCAAGATCCAGCAGGCAGAATCTTCTGATATTGGGTATGCACCATGCTTAGGGGGGTGAGATTCAAGTTTGTTCAAGCCAAGTCCCTGGGTTCATATTTGGGCTTACTGTGGTAGCCCGAATTATAACTTAGTTCAAAATGAGGAATTTTCTTTAAAAATCTTCTTCAGATCCAGCAGTCGGAATGTTTTGATATTTGGTATGCAGCATCCTTAGGGGGTGAGATTCAAGTTTGTTCAAGCCAAGTCCCTGGGTTCATATTTGGGCTCACTGTGGTAGCCCGAATTATAACTTAGTTCAAAATGAGGAATTTTCTTTAAAAATCTTCTTCAGATCCAGCAGTCGGAATGTTTTGATATTTGGTATGCAGCATCCTTAGGGGGTGAGATTCAAGTTTGTTCAAGCCATGTCCCTAGGTCCATATTTGGACTCACTGTGGGAGCTCGAATTGTAACTTAGTTCAAAATGAGGACTTATCTTTAAAAATCTTCTTCTTCAGCCATGTCCCTAGTCCATATTTGGACTCACTGTGGGGAGCTCGAATTGTAACTTAGTTCAAAATGAGGACTTTTCTTTAAAAATCTTCTTCTTCAGATCCAGCAGTCGGAATGTTTTGATATTTGGTGTGCAGCATCCTTAGGGGGGTGAGATTCAAGTTTGTTAAAGCCAAGTCTCTGGGTTCATATATGGGCTCCCTGTGGGAGCCTGAATTATAACTTAGTTCAATATGAGGAATATTCTTTTTTTTTTTTGATCCACTGGTCAGAATCTTTTGGATATTTGGTATAAGCTTTTCTTAGGAGGAGCAGATGCAACTTGTTGAAATCAATTCTCTGGTTTGGTATAAATTTAGGCTACCATGTCAGGTGAGCGCCCTCAGGCCACTTGGGGCCTCTTGTTTGTTCAGAACTTCCATATGAAAGCTCTGATTTGAATAATTTTTTGTATGAATGTTTAGTAACATGGAATACATCACACATTGTAAGGGTTTTTTTTTTCGTGCAGAAATTATGCAAATTACCATGGGATACATCACATATAATACAGGTTTTTTCTCGTGTGTAAATTGTGCAAATTAGACTAATTTTGATGTTTTTTGGGGTTACTTTCAGCACTGTAAGTGCAAATGCAATACGGCTCGGGCTAGAGGCCGTATTTATGAACCGATCTTTACGAAACTTCTTTGGTACCTTTGGTATCACCGTGGGGACGAGAACGAGTGTTTTTGGGTCCGGTCCGAAATTCAAGATGGCCGATGGCAGCCATTTTGTACAAAATTAGGTGCAATCAGATTTTTGCACAGAACTTCCATATGAAAGCGCTGATTTGAATAATTTTTTTGTGTGAATGTTTAGTACCATGGGATACATCACATATAATACGGGTTTTTTTCTCGTGCAGAAATTATGCAAATTAGATGAACTTTGATTTTTTCAGTGCGACTTACACACAGTAAGTACACATGTCAATACGGCTCAGACTAGAGTCTGTATTTATGAACTGATCTTCATGAAATGTCTTGGGTACCTTTGTTATCACCTGGGACGAGAACGAGTGTTTCTGGGTGTGGTCTAAAATTCAAGATGGCTGCCAGTGGCCATTTTGTACCGAATTAGGTCTAATCAGTTTTTTGTACACAAATTCTATACAGCTCAGACTAGAGGCCATATTTATGAACCAATCTTTACGAAACTTCTTGGATACCTTTGATATCAACGTGGGATGAGAGCGAGTGTTTTTGGGTGTGGTCTGAAAATTCAAAGATGGCCACCAGCAGCCATTTTGTACCAAAATTAGTGCAATCAGTCTTTTGTACAGAACTTCTGTATGAAAGTTCTGATTTGAATAAATTTTTGTATGAATGTTTAGTAACATGGAATACATCACACACTGTAAGGGTTTTTTTTTTCGTGCAGAAATTATGCAAATTAGATGAACTTTGATTTATTCAGGTGGCTACTTACACAATGTAAGCACACATGTCAATATGGCTCAGGGTAGAGGCTGTATTTATGAACTGATCTTCACAAAACTTCTTGGGTACCTTTGTTATCACCTTGGGACGAGAATGAGTGTTTCTGGGTACGGTACAAAATTCAAGATGGCTGCCAGTGGCCATTTTGTACCGAAATTAGGTCCAATCAGTTTTTTGTCACAAGTTCTATACAGCTCGTATTTATGAACTGATCTTCACAAAACTTCTTGGGTACTTTTGTTTATCTTCACAAAACTTCTTGGGTACTTTTGTTTTCACCTTGGGACAGGAACGAGTGTGTTTTGGGGTGCCTTTGTTATCACTGTGCTATGAGAACAAATATTTTGGGGTTCAGTCAGACCCACTCTGGGACTCAAAGATTTTTTTTCTAGTTCAGCATCTGACTGTATACTTTACCTATACATTTGTTACAGGCAACGTCAGTATTTATGTACAGACCGTTACAATACTTTATATGTACCTTTGTTATCAGGTCATTACCTAGATGTTTGTCATTGCTGTGTCACATACTATACATGTACATGTCTTTGTCTTGACAAGTTGGCTACAGTGTCATTGACACTTTCATTTGAAATGTTTGTAATGGATTATTTTATTACCATGTATCTTGTTTTCAATGGCTAGTGCAAGTACGATGACTGTTAAAATTTGTTCAAAATGCAACCAAAAATGCTTTTCCCTCCTGCCCGACGGCAACCAGATTTTTTCTGTCCAATTTAAAAGATAATTCTTTAAGAAAATTAAACTATAAAAACGAGCGGGAATTAATGATTAAACAACTGTTAAAATGGTTGAATACGCCGTTCCGCTGGTTATGGGAAGTACTTTTCAGACAGTGGCGGCGACTGTCACTCATAAACTTCAGCAGTCAACAGGTACATAATTCCTTTTCTGATCTGGGGATATTATCGATGGCACGTGCTGGGATTGGTCGTCAATAACGCACCGCTTTAAGTATTCAACAAACCTAAACAAATGGTCACCACATTGGTACTGTTTAGCCCTGTCCCACTGATACTGTTAGCAACAGACTGACAGCCCCACCCCCCCCCCCCCCCCCCCCCACACACACACACCTCCCACAGCAACGGACATTGAGGCAAATTTTGATATTGTTCAGTAATGCTCACGAGTGGAGGCTGGTTGTATTTCAATCAATGTTCCCAGATATCGGTGTGTGCACCGGTACCATAAGCAACCGAGAACGGCGTGGACGTCATATCCCTGTAGAGACAATACTGTGCACTCATAATGTCCTGAACAACGATTCAAACACAACCATTACCTTCCCAGAAATCGTTTTTCAAAAGTGAAAGTGGAATCAGCATTGTAACGGTCTCTTTTGTTGATCATCCTTCCTCTTGGTCAGGTATTTATTTATTTTTTGTTACTGTGTACTACACACGATATAATATGTTTGAGATTAGTTCTCAGTTGAGATAGTAAGTTAACGTAGCGCAGTGAACCAGGACACTTTCCAGGCCGTAATAGTGGGTGGGGGGGGGGGTTACTATGGTGCCGTATCCAACGTGTCAGTTGTCATGACGCATGGCTTTTTTTTGCACGACTGAATCTTGATCTGTCACCGTCTTTCAACACCTGTTGTTATACACCGTTTGTTGTCATATCTGATAGACTGTCACTCACATTGAAATGTGTATAAATTGAGCAATCAAATATCAGTCCTAACGCCACCCACCATTTTCTGGGGCGGGCAACCAGATCTCAAAAGAAGCCTGCCCGATGGGCAATCACGTTTTTTCACTATTTGCGAGCCCTGAAATGAAAGAATTTTGTTCAAATTGTACTTCAAGGAAGTCTTCCTCTGATTCTCATGCTCATTGTATTTCTTGTAGTCAGTGTACTCGCACTAAATTCTTGCTCTGTGTGTGCCAATTGCGATGGACAAATGTTGGAGACGTGTTGGGTCACGGTATATTGTCTCCATTCCAGACATTGCTAATTTTCTGGGTCTACTTGTTTGACGAGATCAAACTGCAGCCAATAATATTAAGGAGTTATAGGTCTATGCTATCGGATACCTATGCTTATCATGATAGCTTACAGATTGGATCTAATGTTCTCTTATCTGAGTTAGTGAAAAACGTTTCGATAAATAGACCTAGAACCCTTAGGTTAATTCCTAAGTGGAATTTAGCTTGGGTTCTTCTGAAGCTAAAAGAAGCGCCATTTGAGTCTCTTGATACAGTGTACTTCAAATTCTTAATCTTATAAGACAGCTTACTCTCTGTACTTCAAATTCTTATCTTATAAGACAGCTTTTCTCTTAGCCTTTTCTTCTGCTAGAAGAGTTAGTGAGCTTCATGCACTATCTGTTGATGATTCTCACTATCATAGTGTTGGTAATACTATTACATTGGACTACTAATGTTGGATTTTTGGCTAAGAATCAGGCTCCTAATAAGTACCCTGAACCTATTGTTATTAAGGCTCTTCCGCCTTCAGAGCGTCATAGGCCTTTGCTTTGTCCAGTCAGAGCTATGCATATTTACAAACGTAGATCTGAGTTTATCAGAAAGGGACGTAAGCGTTTCTTTCTGTCTTTGCTGCCTAATAGAAAGGACATTTCGGTCCATTCTATTGCAAGGTGGATTCAATTAACTATCTGTACTGCTTATGATAAATTATCTTCATCTCAGCAGTCTGTGCTTAAGATTTCGGCGCATGAAGTGTCTACATCTTGGGATTATGCTAATAGTGTTGCTATTACTGATTTGATGAAGGCTTGCATATTGGTCTCAGCCTTCCACGTTCACAAATTTTTATCTTAGAAATATTGAGTCCATTTCTGGCGACCTGCGTTGTTTAGGTCCATTATCTGTTGCTCAGAATGTCGTCCACTAAACAGTTGCAACTATAGTTATGCAGGCTTTCTGTTCCGGCAGTGACTCTGTCCTGCTGCCCTCTTCGTTCTGGGTTAATTTGACCCAGAGCAAGGGGAAGGGGGGGGGGGGGGGGGGGTGGTGTTCCCTTATATCACCTGCTTTATAGTGAAAAGCAAGGGGAATACCTTCTCTGGAGTCAGTAATTCCGAGTCGGGTGCCGGGATGGTTTTAAAGTGTAAAGCTAATGTCTATCACATTTATGTATCATTTTTAAGTGTGGCTCAGTGTGAAGCATTTGTATATGTCACGTGTCATACGGCATTAATATACAATCCTCGGGACACTTTTAAATGAGTATAAAGAGTCTCATTCTCTGGACTATCTTTATTTATTGGATTTCCTTTAATAAATTAGTATAATGGGTTATACTGGATGTTAATAGAGATCATTGATGTTATTGTGCTCAATTACGGAATGGTATTGTGTCTTTTCTTTTTTGGTATAAACAAGAAAGATACATGTAAAGCCTGTTCTCTTCTTCTCCTTGAGGGGATAATTCTGTTTGCATGTAATTGAGTCTATTGGATTATCCTTTATGTCCTAGGCCCTCCATCCTTTTTTCTATTCAGCTAAGTCTGGGTCATTGGTACAGTATAAAAATGTTAAAAAATTTATAGTAATTTATTGTGTCGCCACCCCACGAAGTGGGGAGGCGACATATAGGGATTACTTTTGTCATCTTGCGTCGTCCGCGTCACACGAACTTCGCAACTGCCGACCGGTCTTGGTTATTACACTGACAGTTTAAAAGTTCAGAACATCAAAGCTTTGATGAATGTACCTGAAAGACAAATGCTTCCAACGGCTTCTTGGGATTTAACATCGATGTTCTTAACTCTTTACCTTTAGAAACAATTAGTTTTTTCATCAAATTTTCTTTTAATTATTAAACGTCTAAAGCGGGATACAATTTACCGATTATTCGACAACGAAAAATACTAATCAATTTGACAGTAACCGATCAACAATCGATTAATCGTGACAGTCCTAGTTTACAAGAACATTGCTACTGAACATTCTGAATACATCCATTTAAGTTTGTAAGAACATTGCTTCTGATCAGAAGGCTTCATTCCAAAGCACATTTTGCTTTTGGCTGTGTGTGTCACAATGGCCCAGTGAGAGAACTTTTGTTTCCACTCCCCCCCCCCCCCCCCTCCCCACAAAACACACTCACACTTTATACTAGTTGTTTTCTAAAGGTAAAAGTTTCATAATTGAGAACACCTCTCAAGGCAGTAAAACCTGTCTTGAGAGACCACTGTCTTGAGAGACCACCTGTCTTGAGAGACCACATCTACCAGGCACCGATTGGTTTTACTCTATAATGGAACAGCTATGGGAGACCACCTGTCTTGAGACACCACCTGTCTTGAGAGACCACTGTGGACCTGGTACCAACTTGTATTTTTATGCTATAATAGACCTGTCTTGAGAGACCGCCCCTTTGAAGACTGAAACCATGACAAAAACTTATGACCTGTTCAGGGAATTGGAAAATCCTTTGTGGTTATACTAACATAATTAAAAAGCTCTTAATTGGGTTTCAATTGCTAACTCATTACAGATTGAGATGTTTTCATAAGAGTAAGTGAAAAGATTAGGATTATTGCTGAATAAACAATTTCATACATACCTGGAATGTGGCAGATAGGAATAAAAATAAATTTGTGTTGAAAATCTTTTTGTAACAAATTGAAATGGACTGTTATAAAAATTATAAAAATAAATTAGTGTTGAAAATCTCAATAGAAGATTTTCAACACTAATTTATTTTTATAATTTTTATAACAGTCCATTTCAATTTGTTACAAAAACTTCATAAAAAAGAGCAACTACAAAGTAATTACAAAAATCCATTCTTCTCCATTTCTGAATTGTGTGGTTGGTTATTCAATGACTTGAGAAAACATGAAACCTGTTATGAGAGACCACCTGTCTTGAGAGACCCATTTTTGTGTGGCCAAAGGCAGTCTCTCAAGACAGGTTCTACTGTATAATGATCTAGAAACACATTTCCACATACATGTATATGTTCTAAATGGCCTACACTTACGTGTGGGCACAGTAGCTCTGTGTTTGTGGCATTGGACTTCAGACGTAAAGATCCAAGGTTCTATCCTCCCGGGGGGTAACAGAATTGTGACCTTGGGCAAGGCACTTAATCTCGATTGCCTACATGGGTGAATTAAAGGATGATCCAGACCTTGGACTGGATTCAGACCCTGGATGATCCGGAACCTGAATGATTTCTGACCTGTGGATGGCACAGTCACCTCAACAAAAGAGACAGAAAGGGAAACTTACCTTTTTATCTTATGATAAATATGTTGTATCAGAATCCTGTGGAATTCCATGAAGGGTAAATATTAATGAAGGAAAGCTCAAAAGAAATCAAAGAAAAATTGACGAGAGAGACAAATGTGGGAAAGCACTAGTGCCAAGAAGGGGTGGGGGGGGGGGGGGGGGGGGGGGTAACAGCACCAGGATTTTGGGTGTTTTAAAAATGTGTAGGTTGACCTATTGATTCGTCTGAGCTGAAAGTCATGGGAAGGCTTTTGGTATGGTCGTCGATGCTGATGGATGTGGCAAGAGTATGTAGTTGCATTACTAACCTGGTTCCATTCATGTAAGAGAAAACACTTTCCAT
>CM062294.1:86505598-86824377 GCA_031216915.1 Pictodentalium vernedei
AGAAATACAGCAGTGCTGTGCAAAAAAGGACGATGATAATATGCCAATGCAGTTTTACTGAAAAGGCCATCTTTAAAATAATAAGACCGAGTATCACAAATGTAGTTTCATGATTTGGACCAGATTTTTATATAGGATGTTTCGCCCCAGATCTATGGACGATTCTGACCATATTTCTGGCCGATTCGGACCAGACTATTGGAGTATAAATGGAGGTACTAATCCACCCCAAGTGAGGCATAAATCTCAAGGGAAACAGGCTTATATGGGTACGGAGGGCACCAGATTGCCGGTCAATTAAGGGTTCAATAGCGCAAGCTACATGGGTATGTTGGGAGGGGGAAACCCCTGGGAAGAGGAGGGGTTTACAATGTAGGCATAACAGGGAATTGGACCGTTATACTACCTGATTGGGCAGGCGTTGCTTTCGTGCCATTGGAGCATCTCTTCAGTATCATGGAATCCGGGGGGGCACTCGTAAGGGAGGTACTAGGAGGAAAGGTAGTTAAGTGTATACCCCGGGCGGGGTTTGTTTACTTTGGAAGTAGGATCGTGTGGGTTTTTCTTGAAAAGTGGGGATGAGTTTCATTCCTAAGCCTAGTACAGTTATACCCTGGGTATCCAGTGTTTACTTGGATAATTTGGTGATGTACTTGTCAGGCAAGATTAGCCAATTGGGTGAGGGTGGAGCTGCGTATGTGCTGTCTGTTAGCTAGGTAGCGCTCCAATACATCTTCTGGTAGGTATTACTTGCATGGCACTGTTCATTCTTGCTAGATTTGGTTCAGGTGGGGGTGTGTGCCGCCACTAGGGTGTGGTATAATGGGCATTAGTTATGTAGGCGGTTTATGCCCCTAGGAGAGCCGATTGCTGTTCAGGGTTGAGACAGCATTAGGTTATTGATACAGGGGTTTCACAAGGTGTGGTAACAATTGGGGTATTATTGCTACCTGTGCTAGCGTGACAAGGGAACAGGTGGCGGTTGATCTTATTAGGACGCTGCGGGAGCAGTCAACTAAGCCAGTCGGCATCGTAGTAAGGTAGGACCATGGTGGATATTGTAGGGTGTACAGGAGGTGGGGGTTGGGTTTCCTGGTGTACCATTAGAAGTGTCCTCGGGCGAGGTTGAGACTTGTATTGACGGTTGGGAATTGTCGGGCGACAGGTCCATGATTGTGATGCGAGATGTGTGACTGGGTGGGAAAGATGTTACTCTCATCAGTTGGATGTTGGTTAATATCACCATAAAATATGGGAGGGGATGGTTGATGGGGTGTGGTCTCAGGTGGGAGTATGTTCTGGGTGGCGAGATTATGGTATTCCATGTAGGAATGGGCTCAAGCCGGTAAGAACATAGGTGACCACTTAATATTGTAGGACGGGTTGTCCTGTTTTGCAGTCAGATGGTGAGTTGAGTTGGAAAGTAGGGGGTCACAAGTTCTAGGGCCTCTCATGTGACCAGGTGAGAGTGTGCGATCGCAGGGGATCATATTGCTGGGTGAGGAGCTTGGCTGGTCCAAGGTAGCAAGTTCTGACAGTGAGGGGGGTACATCTTGTTCGGGAATGTTTGGACACGGGATCAAGTTATCTTCCTTGATGTGCGCGGGACTGGTTGACCCGTCTTTGGAGTTATTTCCCTTGCGAATCGCTCCGGGAGAGCGTGACAACTGGGTAGAATGTTGGGGAAAGTCAGGCAACAGGGTAGTGGTTTGTTGTGCTGTTTGGATTCGGGTGGGTACGATGTTACTTTCAAAAGCTGGGTTCATGGTAGCGTTAATATGTGGGTTAATGGTGTGTAGGTTCCGACCCCAGGTGGAGTTATGCCCTCTCGGGTGGCGAATATAGGGATCTCCAGGGTGGAGTGGTATTCCGGCGGTGAGGACATCTGGGACCGAATAGTACCTTGGGACGGGATGTCCTGTAGTACAGTCGGTGGATGAGTAGATATTGGTGATTGGAGGTCACATATATTCACGCCTCTCTTGTGACCGGGTGAGAGTATGAGATCTCGGAGGATAAAATTGTTAGTTGGGATGCCTCGGTATAACTAGGTAAGGGTGGCAGTAACCGACATCGAGGGGGGTGACATCGTGTATAGGATCGATCCTTCGGATCACTTGCACGCGACCCTGAGGGTTGCTTTCACTCGCTATAATGTGATCATTTTGGTATGTAACTTCCTTTAGGGGTACTTTAAAGGTTTTATTTTTAAAGGTTTATGGAGAAATATTTAGAATTATTTTATTTTTGTGAGTTTTATCAAAGTTTTCCCTTCAGAAACATACTAAAAAGTGCACCCCGGCCGGGTCGTTAATTAATTGGCCACAGTTTATCTGGTGATTATATACTATAATCTGATCACACCTTCATGGAAACAATGGAAGTGTTGTAGGAGTGCATTCACAGTTAACTTGATTGAATTGTTTTCATCTTTTGAAATTGTCAATCTCTTTTCGTCTTTTGATGTCCATAAGCTGTAACAGCAGTATGAACACAAACTTTCGGCAATTTTCTCAAAGTACATAACAAAACTGAACTTGGTCAAATTGTTTTCATCTTTTAAGGTTGTATTTTTTTTTGTATCTTTTGATGTTAACAATTTCTAACGGTAGTAAGAACACAAACTTTCGGCGATTTTGCTCTAAAACAACTTGGTACGAGTGTCTCTACAGAATATAACCGTCATCCAAAAAAATGGACTTAAGATATAAAACGATATCAAGCGATCACCTTGACGCAGAGGTGATTGCCGCTGAGATTGAACTAGATCGCAAAAAAGTTTCCGTAATCTCATATTATAATGAACCGAAAAAAAACAGTTGACAGTAAAGTCTTTGAATACTTTGTGAAGAAATACAAACACTGTATTTTCTTGTGTGATTTTAATGCCAAACATCAGGTTTTCGGATGTAATAAAACAGAGCCCAATGATGACGCCCTCTTCAGTATCATCGAACAATTTGATCTTTTTGTAGTAAATAACGACCAAGACATTACCCACGTTAGTAACAACACACTCCACAATCCGACATCCTTGACCTTATTACAACCAGTAAATCACTAACTAATCAAATGCAAGACATATTTGTGGGGGACGATGATTTAGGTAGCGACCACCTGCCTGTTCATGCCACATTACACAGTTGCACCGGACCCGCAAGATACCCCACAATGAATAGGAGGAATCTATCCAAAATTGACTGGGACCTACTGGTAAAATAGGATCCATTCACCAATGCTTGGGGTCGAAGTCCTCTAAAATAAGCAACATGCAAATAAACTGTGATGGTTGCGAAACCAGAAAACCATTTGCACAGTCTACAGGTCGTATTTATGAAGGGATTTTATTATAACTTGGTAGGATGACTCTGTGTAATGTCTAGATGAGAATGTCGCCTTTTGGTCACAATCGGTGAACCGCGACGGCTTCAAGAGCCTGAAACCCAAAAACATTTAGCACAGTCTGCAGGTTATATTTATGAAGGGATTTCATTGTAACTTGGTAGGGTGACTGTACAATGTTTAGATGGGAACCTCCCCTTTTGGTCTCAATCAGTCAACCATGATGGCTACATGGGCCCAAAGCCCGAAAACCTTGAGCACAGTCTACAGGTCGTATTTATGAAGGGATTTTATTGTAACTTGGTAGGTTGACTGTATAATGTCTAGATGAGAACGTCCTATTTTGGTTGCGTGACCTAAATTTGTTTAGTACAGTCGACAGTTCATATTTATGAAGCCGCTGAAGCGATTTCATTGTTACTTGGAAGCATAACTTGGCATGATGCCTAGATGAGACTGTCGTATTTTGGACACGGTCAGGCCAGCCATTGCTACCGCCTGGTCACTTGACCTAGATTCTTTTAGCACTGCTTATAGGATGTTTTTATGAAGGGATTTCATTGTAACTTGGTAGGATAACTTTGTATGATATCTAGTTGAGGCTCTCCTATTTAGGTCATGATCAGTCAACCATGACCTCCAAACCACCACGGTACCTAGATACCTTTTGCAAAGTCTACGAGTTATATTTATGAAGGGATTTCACTGTAACTTGGTAGGATGACTCATTTTGGAATGATTTTACTGTAACTTGATGACTTTGGTTGACATATGTTAACTGTTAAGGCCACATCAACCCAGGTCTTATTTCTTTAGTACAGTCTACACTCAAATTATTCTTATTGAAAACATAGCATACAGGGAACAGAAATTGACATAGTCTCAATTATCACAATTCTAGTCTTATTAGCTCACCGAAGGGAGCTAAACTTATCACTTGCCACCTGCCGTCGTCCGTCTGGTGTTGTGAACATTTTTCAAACGACTTCTCCTTTGAAACCGCTAGGTCGATTTGCTCGAAACTTGGTATGGATGTTCATTACCATATGTCAATTCAAATGAAATGGACATGCCCACTTGGGGCTCCGTAGGGGGCATAACTCCGATAGCACCCTATGTATATTAGAGAAATTACTAAAAATCTTCTTCTCCCGCACAAGTGGGCAGAATCATTTGATATTTGGTATACAGCATTATGGGGTGGATCTGATTCAAGTTTGTTCAAATCGGGCCCCTGGATTCATATTTGGGCTCACTATAGAAGCCCAAATTCGAACTTAGTGCATTTCAGGCAAATTTCTTAAAAAATCTTCTTCTCCAGATCCAGCAGGCAGAATATTTTGATATTTGGTATGCAGCATTGTGGGGTGGATCTGATTCAAGTTTGTTCAAATCGGCCTCCTAGGTTCATATTTGGGTTCAGTATAGGATCCCAAATTTGAACTTAGTGCGTTTCAGGCAAATTTCTTTAAAAATCTTCTTCTCAAGATCCAGCAGGCAGAATCTTTTAATATTGGTTATGCACAGGCCTTGCCGTTTGAAAATGGTACGGGTGCGACAAACGCGCACCTGGAAATAAGATTGTGCGCGCTGTTTCTTCCCGTGGGCGTGTTTCTAAAATAAGGACGGTAAACATAAAGTATAGCGGACCCAACGTATTATTAAAACATTACCAACATTTACCAACTTTTCATGGTACCCGGGAATTCCCTGCATTCGTTGGTGTTTTCTCTTGACAAATAAACAAATTTGGGGGATAGACGGAATTTTTAATTTGTTTTGACGAGTTCTTCAATCTTGTAATTCCGTAACAAAACAATTCAATTTGCGCGTCAGCCATTTTGTCTGAGTGAAAACTTGTGTGTTCGATGTTGGAGAGCACTGGTTCCGCACATATTGCGGAGGAAGAAGTCCGTAAGTACTGCATTATTTGTGTTTGATAACTAAGGACTGATTGACTCACACCGCATCAATAACTACTTTAAACTATAATTTGAGAGTTCAAACGTCATAATTTTATGAACAAAATTCTGTCATCGTGGTTATCTACTATCGATGAAAATATGAAATCTGAGAAAAACAAATTACAGAAAAACTGCAGACATGAACAATCCAAAAAAAGATCAATGGTGAACGCATAACTTTACAGAACAGTGAATAGAGGTAATTAAACATTTGTACAGGGGAGCCTCGGCCCGAGCGCTTCGTCCAAGTCATTTCGGTCGACTTATTTTTCGCCCAAACTACAATACTTTTTTCCAAAACAATATCAATTTAATAAATTCACATTGTTTTGGAAAAAAAGTATGTCGTTTTTTACAATCCAATTACAATGTTGTTAAAACCCTTTACCTTACGAATCGGCCACACCCGCTGGCGTATTTAACAACTTGAGCTGTTCAGTGTTGAAAAATTCAGATTTTTTCAAACAATGTGACCAAAACCACATCATGTGACCTCTCAGTCGAACGGGCTCGGCGAGCCCGTTCCAGTGAGTGGTCACATGATGTGGTTTTGCCGACAATTTTTGGAAAATTTGGGAAAATATAAAAAAAATAATAAATTTTTATAGGGTCGGTGTTGGGTAAAGGGTTGAGCTTTGCTTAGTACCTGGAATCCATTTATTTTATCATGGAATTCCACAATAAAATCAATGAAGTCCAGATACTAGGCTTTTCAGTGCTGCAATGGAAGTTGACTTGTAAGTTCGGGGAGGACTTGCATTTTCTCAGTCTTCACATAATAATCAGGTCCCAACGCCTGTTTAAGGTTATCCCTTATGAAAATGTACCATGGTATAACCATGGTACACCATGGTATGTCACAAAATGCTGTGGTATTACCATGGTACCATGGTAATATCACGGTATTTTGGGACATACCATGGTATGTCGCAAAATGCTGTGGTATTACCATGGTACCATGGTAATATCACGGTATTTTGGGACATACCGTCCATGGTGTACCATGGTTGTACCATGGTATATTTTTATAAGGGATCAGTGAACGTTTATTCAGTCATGTCGCCACCAAAATCTGATCCACTGTCAGTGTCATCTAAGTCCATACTAGAGTCTGACTCGGATGTCAGTTTTTTCATTCTTTTTGTAAGAGTTAGATTCTGTTCCCCCCCATCACTTGACATAAGTTTGTGTTTGCGGCGAGTGTTGGTTAGATACTTATTTAAAGCCAAATCAATAATGTCTTCTTTTTCTTTGTTTGACAAAACATGGTCATTAACTCGGATAAGAAGCTGGTCTTCGATTGTTTTGTGTGACATGCATAGACGCTGGTCAGTCATCATTGCGGTTAGATGAGAAAATGCATTTTCGACGATGCTGTTGCTAACAGCAATGCTCAAAATAATTTCTGCCACCAAACAAATATTTGGAAATTGCTCACGTCGAAAAGCCATAAGCTTTTCCCACAACTGTCTAACTTTAAATTTGGGGTAGTAGTGTTTCGTGACGCACACAAGATCCTCCCATTCTGTTTGGAGTTTCACCCTGTTATCGTCAAAACCGGCAAACTTTAGGGGAGCTCGAAAATATTCGACCACCTTAAAAATTGAGACCATGTCCTGTGAAATACTTTGCCAATTCGCGGGATCGACCCATAACATATGTTCAAATATATCATTTTCAAGTCCCGAAAACCGCCTGTTGATACATGCATGCAAACAATCAATTGTGGTTTTTGAGAGCTTGTAAATTTCTTGTTCAATTTTAGAACGCATATCATTGCTACGGCAACCTTTCATATTGTCATATTCCAATTTAGCAAACTCGCGATTGTCTATTTTTCGCTTCATTGTGCCAATTTTGGGCATTGTAACTTCAAGAGAAATAGAGCTACCCCCGCTATGGCCACCAGCAGTTTCAGTTAGTACGACACCAGCCTTGGAAGTAATTTGATCAAGAGAATGACTTGCGTCAAGCATTTGACTAAGAGAACGTTTGGTCTTATCTACCGACGGCAATATGTCAAATATTAAAATATTCGATTTCTCGAAATGGAGAGACATCTTGGACACAGAATCGATAATTCCCTGGTACAAACAACAGACTGTTAAAAACTTAACACTTTGAAGTTTCTTCAAATATCCAAGCATTTTTGAGGATACAGATTTATAGTCCGGGTCGGCTATTGAATCCTCAAAAACCTTAGCTAAAACAACCCAGTTATTTATCAAATGAGTAACTGCTCGCCGGTGGTGATTTATAAATCTGGTACCAGTTACTTTGGGGAAATTATATACTTGAACTTCCAGTGCCAACGCAGCTGCCTTAAAATGTCTCTTAAATTTCCCTGACCTCTTGAAAAAGTAGTACAGCCCCTTCATCAGTTCATCCACCTCTTCAAATTCCTTTTGACTCATAATAGAGTCCTTTATAGCCAGCTCAAGGCGGTGTGCCACATAATGAATTGTTAATAACCAAGGCCGACTGTCATTTTTAATCCGAGTCAGAAGGCCGTTATACTTGCCAAAATTAACGCTTGCACCATCTGCTGTGGCAGAAATAAGTTTGTGTGTAAAATGATCTTGTGAAATTTGAATTTTATTTTGGAAAACTTCGTCAATTGCCCTTTTTATGTTTTCAGCACTGGCATCACCGAAGCTGTCTATGTCCTGAAGTGCAAGTAAATAATATGTTGGAGTACCATCCACAACCGCCCTAACTAACACAAGCTCCTTTTCTGACCCCGTCTTGCGTGCTTGTGACCCGTCAGACATCAATGAAAACGCGTTAACGTTGCCTAAAATGCTTGCTAATTTTTCGCGAATGGCATCAGCAATAAAGTTGATAAACTCTCGGACTTTTTTAGAATTCTCAATCCCGTGAATCAAATTAACCCCATTGGCCTTCTGTATTTTAATCATTGTTTCAAAACTTGTCAGTGGTTGACCATCAACGACCAGTAAATATGCAGTTGTGAACAGCTTTCTGTATACATCTTTTGACTGATTTTGAATAGCAAAGTTAATTTTAGGCTGTTTAACTCCCACAGGGCCAATAATTGATGGGGGCGCATCGTCAGAACTTTGTGCACTTGATGTTTCATCATTGGATATATTAGAAGAACCGGCGCGAGGATCGGAATTTGACAATTTCTCCAATTGTATGCCAATCAAATGTGCATTAGAATCGAGGTGTCTCTTCACGGTATGTTTGGTTACAAATTGCGTCCCTTGCACATACTTTTGGACTTCTACTAAGGCTCTTCCACGAAGTTTATCTGATTTATTTATCCCGGAAATCTGTCTAGCACATGTTTTGCAGTAGACTTCTGTCACAAAATCTATTCCACGTCTCTCGTCGCGAACTGTTCTATAGCCGATGAGATTTCCATCATTCCACTTTAGAAATGTATTCAGTTGGACCTGGTGCCCCTTGATATTAGGATCCTTTGCTTCGTCGAAATTCTCTCCTAAAGGCCCCTCGTTCAGCATTTTACGCTTTAAATATATGAAAGGGCACGGTGAGCGTCAGTGTTGTTTATTTTCAATCAATTATCAGCTTAGTGAACATGCGTGGCATGGTGCAAGACAACATCACAATAATCATAATTACGTGCAAGAATTAAGATTCATTGTCATGATTGACGTCATGTAATTGAAAGAAGAAGCACTAATGAGTGACAGTGTCACAGAGTGCATTCTTCGAACGTACATACTACAAGGAGTTTGATAAGTTAAACTATCGTTTTTTTTACGAGCGCGTTTCGGTGCGCCCCCCCGACTGTAATTCGCGGGCGAGATGGCGCGCAAGCGCGATCGCGCGCCTCAAACAGCAAGGCCTGTATGCACCATGCTTAGGGAGGTGAGATTCAAGTTTGTTCAAGCCAAGTTCCTGGGTTCATATTTGGGCTCACTGTGGTAGCCCGAATTATAACTTAGTTCAAAATGAGGAATTTTCTTTAAAAATCTTCTTCAGATCCAGCAGTCGGAATGTTTTGATATTTGGTATGCAGCATCCTTAGGGGGTGATATTCAAGTTTGTTCAAGCCATGTCCCTAGGTCCATATTTGGGCTCACTGTGGGAGCCCGAATGATAACTTAGTTCAAAATGAGGAATTTTCTTTAAAAATCTTCTTCAGATCCAGCAGTCAGAATGTTTTGATATTTGGTATGCAGCATCCTTTGGGGGGTGAGATTCAAGTTTGTTCTAGCCATGTCCCTCGGTCCATATTTGGGCTCACTGTGGGAGCTTGAATTGTAACTAAGTTCGAAATGAGGAATTTTCTTAAAAAATCTTCTTCTTCAGATCCAACAGTCGGAATGTTTTGATATGTGGTGTGTAGCATCCTTGCGGGGTGAGATTCAAGTTTGTTAAAGCCAGGCCCCTGGGTTCATATTTGGGCTCACTGTGGGAGCCCGAATGATAACTTAGTTCAAAATGAGGAATTTTCTTTAAAAATCTTCTTCTTCAGATCCAGCAGATGAAGGCTTTTGATATTTGGTATGCAGCATCCTTGGGGGGGGGGGGGTCCCTGGATGGGTGACCATCTGAGCGATTGATTCGAACTCCTGCGTGGTGTCCTTGGGCAAGGCACTTAGCCCTGATTGTCCACAAGGGGGCACGATGACACCGTGTACTAAGGCGAACTGCACGTCGGTTGTGCTCATGTCTTTAACCAATCTAACCCTGCCTGTGCTGCAGTGCAGAGGTACGATTTTGGAGAGATGGAAGCTGCTTGTCATTGCTCGGTGGTTCTCTCCGGGTACTCCTTCCTCCTCCACCCGTAAAACTGTCACCGACACAATATGACCTTGGCTGTTAATGTGTTGTTAAACCCTCATAAATAAATAGATTGAAACTATTCGAATTCTTGACTTTGTAGCTTCAAAACTGCAACAATAAACATTTTTAAAACGAACCTGACTGATAGGGCTGACACCTCACTATAAAACTTGTTTCTAATCGGATTGACTCTGTTCGGTCATGAAACCATTTGTTTTAAATATAATGCGGAATGACTAAAACGAAACAACAATTCATCACCGGATGGAATCAATCCACTTGTAAATTAAAGCCTGCTCTTCTTCTGTTTATATAATAATCAGCGGTATTCTTTTAGAAAACCTTTGCTTTTGACAATGTATCCAGTAACTGTGATCGAACAGAACAATACTTAATGTGATCATGTTGTGGAACAAATCATTTATTGAAGTTGAACAGCTGAATAACTTTTCAAAGTTCAAAACTTTTTATAAATGATCACTGGTCATAATGCACAATAAGTTGAAATGAACAGTTGTAGCGGTAATAGTGTTTGTAGCAATGTAGCTACAACTGTCAACCGTTTCTCCTCAGAACAATACTCAATATAAAATAATGTGATCAGATACAATCTGTAAACATTCACGGTTATGGCTAAAATAGATTCGAAAATATTCAAATTTCTGATTTTGATTCGAATCAAATATTGACTTTCGAATCAAATTTCAAATTTTCGCAGAAGCTTATGTTAAGCCCCAATAAAAAAAAAATAAAAGATAATCCACAGTAATTATTTGGGGGTAGACCCCTCTATATTTTCAACATGCAACTTTTGGGCTGAGTAGCCATTTACTAGAGGAAATCAGGACATGCAATCCAGCCCAAGATAATTAGGTTTTCATGTTCACCATATGAACCCCTAGCACTCTGGTAGTGCAACAGAATTTTCAGAAATCACTCTGTTTTTCCTCTTGTTTAACTAATAATTTAACCAATTATCTGGGAGCGCGATGGCTCAGTGGTAGACTGTTGGACTTCTATACAAGGCACTTTATCCCAGTTGCCTCAATGGGGGCACGATGATGCCGTGTACTAAGGTGTACTATACGCCGATGGTGTACATGTCTTCAACCGCTGTAACCCTGCTTGAACGGAGCTAGAATGTTGAGACAGTTGCTCGTTGATGCTCTGTGGTTCTCTCCGGGTACTCCGGCTTCCTCCACCCATAAAACTGTCACAGTCACGATTATCCATTGTGCATAAGTATGTGACCTTAAACACCAATAAATAAATAATAAATAACCAATTATCTCTTGTTTGACAGAGCTCACTGAGGTATATTTCGTAAAATATCAAAACAGCATTATGGGAATTTGTTGCTGAATACAGTGGAGCCCACTTAATCGGATATCTCTTAACTGAATAACCCTGTTAATTGAATATAAGTTCTCAACACAAAACCTTTTACCATACCCCCAGTACAAATTTGACCTGTTAATTGAATATAGGTTATAGAGTAAACTCCGGTTAACTCTTAACCTGCTGAGTAATTTAAAAATATTTTTCATCAAATCTAGTCATGGCTGCTACAAAGCTCGTGGAGCTCTGTCAAATGATATAATAGAATAAATGCTAAGTTAATCTCTAGAATACAGAAAAGTGACAATCCCTGTTAATTGAATACTCCAGTTAATTGAGTAATTTTCATTGCCAAAGTGGCTATTCAATTAACAGGGCTTCTCTGTACTTTGTCATTTTGACATCAGTGTGCAGATGGTTAAACACACATCACAATCTTCATTTCACACTTGTTTTAATTGCAGGTTGGTATCTGGTTCTGGTGATATTAAGCTGACAAAAGATGGGAATGTTTTACTTCATGAAATGGTTTGTTGATAAACTTTTGATTTTGATTATTAACTGTGTGTTTCAGTATGATGAACTGTTATGGTTGTTGTTACATATGTTGAATATGTGCACCATATATTTCATCTTACACAGAGATGTTCAGTTGCATCAGATTTCTGTCCAGTCCCCCATGGGAACCCCGGGAAGTGAAGCAGTGCTTGTTTTCTGTGGTAAACAAACTTGGTTTTACTGGTAAAATAGGACCCAGTCGCAAATGCTAGGAGTGGAAGTCCTCTTAAGTGGAAAACATTGGTATAAATTATTGACTATTTAAAACTTAACTTTTTCTCCTTGTTGCGGTCATGATAAGTCTTTTACCTTAAACACCCAATAAATAAATAGAGGATATCTAGTGTTTTTGAGTGGATACCAAAAATTATCTAATGAGTGACCGAGACAAATGTTTATTAAAAAATAGCCATTTGTTTCAGTCACGAGTGAAATAATTTTCGGTATCCACTCAAAAACACTAGATTTTCTTTTTATTATACGCTTTTTTAGCTCACCTGGCCTAAAAGGCCATGTGAGCTGTTCTCATCACTTGGCGTCGGTCGTCCAGCATCCGTAAACTTTTCACATATTCATCTTCTCTGTAACCGCTGAGCCGGTGTGAACCAAACTTGGCAGGAATGGTCTATGGGAGATCCTCTACAAACGATCCTCATTTTGTTCCCATCAGATAAATAACATGGCTTCCAGAGGCATTCTTTGGTTCTGGTTGGTGGATTTTCAAAAATCTTCTCTGAAACTGCCAGGCCAAATGTTTTGAAACTTAACATAAATGATGACTGGGACCCCCTCTACCAATGATTCTCATGTATGTTGATTGGGTCACAACCATGGCCGCAATTGCGGCTTATAATTACTATAGAAATCCTATGGGAAATCACATTTTCATCATCTTCTCTGGAACTACTGAGCTGATATGAAACAAACCTGGCAGTGATAGTCTATAGGAGGTCCTCTACAAACAATCCTCATTTTGATCCCATGGGTTTGAAAACATGGCCACCAGAGGCATTCTTCTATTCTGATTGGTGGATTTTGAAAAATCTTCTCTGCTGAAACCACAGGGCCAAATGTTTTGAAACTTTGATCGGGTTGCAAACATGGCTTCAATTGCGGCTTATAGTTACTATAGAAATCCTATGGGAAATCACATTTTCATCTTCTTCTCTGGAACCACTGAGCTGACATGAACCAAACCTGGCAGGAATGGTCTATGGGAGGTCCTGTACAAACGATCCTCATTTTGTTACGTGAGTTGAAAAATATGGCTGCCAGAGGCATTCTTTGATTCTGGTTGGTGGATTTTTGCAAATCATCTTCTCTGAAACTCCCAGGCCAAATTTTTTGATACTTCACATAAATGATGCCTGGGACCCCCTCTACCAACGATCCTCATTTAATGTTGTTCGGGTTGTAAACATGGCCGTAATTGCAGCTTATAGTTACTATAGAAACCCTATGGGAAATCGCATTTTCATCTTCTTCTCTGGAACTACTGAGCCGACGTGAACCAAACCTGACAGAGATAGTTTATGGGAGGTCTTCTACAAAGGCTCCTCATTTTGGTTACCGTGCAGCGAAAAACATGGCTGCCAGAAGCATTTTTTGATTCTGATTGGCGGATTTTGAAAAATGTTCTTTGAAACCACAGGGCCAAATGTTTTGAAACTTTGCATGGTTGATGACTGCAACACTCTCTACCAACGATCCGCATTTAATGTTGATCGGGTTGCAAACATGGCTGCAATTGCGGCTTATATTTACTATAGAAACCCTATGGGAAATCACATTTTCTTCTTCTTCTCTGGAACTACTGAGCCGACGTGAACCAAACTTCGCAGGAATGCTCTATGAGAGGATGGAAATATGTGGCTGCCAGAGGCTATATTCTAATGCTTAACTCAATGTCTCTCCTGTCTGCACGAAGATCAGTACTGTCAGCAAAATACTTGTTTTTTGAGAATCTGGTAAGGGTTGGTTCCAGTTTTTTCCACTGAGAACTGGGCCCCCCCCCCCCCCCCAAAAAATATTGTGTATATAGTACAAGTCAAAATAAGTTGTAGCATAACTGCAATAAACTAAGTAAACTACTGCTCCTGCACTGACAAGATCAGAAGCTGACATTTCCTGGAAATCTATCAGTGAGAGTTTTTTAGAAAATGATGTCAGATTCTGGTCTTATCAGTGTAGGAAGAGAAAAGATACATAGTTTGTAGGATTATCCTACAACTTATTTTGACTACTACTGTAAACAAGTGCATCTGTAATTATGTTAATACAAGTTACTCTCAAGTTACTTATCTGAAATACTGATTGATGACAGGTGTTTGGAAAAGCATGGAAGTTTTATTTTCTTTTCCCAGTGGCTGTCCAGTAAAAATAAATCATTTAAGATGTGACAAAATTGGAGTAAAATGTGTTTCCTGCAACGTTTTACCTATCCAAAGCTATTTGAAAGAGAATACTGTCTGAAAAAATTGTAATTTTCAAAATATTTAACCTTCTTTTACTGATTTTTTTTGTTGAAACAGAATTCATAAATGTGTGCATTTTCAAGAAAACTTCTTTGAAACTACAAGGCCAAATGTTTTGAAACTTAATGTGACTGATGACTGTAACCCCCTTTACCAATGATCCTCATTTAATCTTCATCAGGTTGCAATTATGGCTGCAATTGTAGCTTACAGTTACTATAGAAACCCTATAGGAAATCACATTTTCATCATCTTCTCTGAAAGTACTGAGCCAATGTGAACCAGACTTGGCAGGCATGGTCTATGAGAGCTTCTCTACAACTGTTACTCATTTTATTCCTGTTGGATGAAAACGTGGTCGCCAGAAGCATTCTTTGATTCTGATTGGTCAGTTTTGAAAACTCTTCTCCTCTGAAACCACAGGGCCAAATGTTTTGAAACTTTGCATGGTTGATGACTGGGACACTCTCTACCAACTTTCGTCATTTAATGTTGATCGTGTTGCAAACATGGCCACAATTGCGGTTTATAGTTACTATATAAAAACCCTATGGGAAATATTTTCATCTTCTCTCTGAAATTACTGAGCTGACGTGAACCAAAACTTGGCAGGAATGGTCTATAGGAAGCCCACCACAAATGATCCTCTTTTTGTTCCTGTTGGTTGGAAAATATGGCCACCAGAGACATTCTATGATTTTGTTTGATGGATTCAAATGTTTTGAAACTTCTCGTGATTGAGGACTGGGACTCCTACCAATAATCCTCATGTAATGTTGATGTAATGTTGCAAACATGGTCACAATTGCAGCTCAAAGTTACCATGGAAAGCCTATGGGATATCACATTTTTAGCTCAACTTTGACGCAAGTCAAATTTGAGCTTATGCCATGGCCAGTCGTCCGTCCATCTGTCTGGCCGTCTAGCCGTCAGCAATTCAATACTGCTCGGGCTAGAGTCTGTATTTATGAACCGATCTTTACGAAACTTCTTGGGTACCTTTGTTATCACCTTGGGACGAGAACGAGTGGTTTTGGGTGCAGTCCTAAATTCTAGATGGCCACCAGCAACCATTTTGTACTTTAGTTAGTGCAATCAGTTTTTTGTACAGAACTTCTGTATGAAAGTTCTGATTTGAATAAATTTTTGTATGAATGTTTAGTAACATGGAATACATCACATATAATACAGACTTTTTTCTCGAGCAGAAATTATGCAAATTGGATGAACTTTCATTTATTCAGTGCTACTTATACACAGTAAGTGCACGTATCAAAACGGCTCGGGCTAGAGGCTGTATTTATGAACCGATCTTCACAAAACTTCTTGGGTAGCTTTGTTATCACCTTGGGACGAGAACAAGTGTTTCTGGGTGCGGTCCAAAATTCAAGATGGGGTGCCATTGGCCATTTTGTACTGAAATTAGGTTTAATCAGTTTTTTGTACACAACTTCAATACGGCTCAGGCTAGAGGCCATATTTATGAACCGATCTTTACGAAACTTCTTGGGTACCTTTGTTATCACCGTGGGACGTGAAGGAGTGTTTTGGTGTGCGGTCCAAAATTCAAGGTGCAAACCCTCTCTAAAATGGGCAACATCGCTTATTAATGCTCACCTCTAGTCTTGAGTTGATACTCATGTTGTGGTCATGATTAGCCATTGTGCTAAAATATGTGACCTTAAACACCAATAATTAAATAAATAAATATTCGAATGTAATATTCATTTAAATGACTGTATTTTTATACCATGTCCCCATGAGTTGTGGGCAAGGGGGTATTCTGGAATCGCATTGTCTATCCATCCATCCATAGACGATAATACTCCCACTTTTTTCAAAAAGTGGGGTATATTGGTTTGCGCCTGTCTGTGTGTGCATCTGTGCCTCTGTCCGTACGTCTGTCCATCCGCACTCCGATGTACGTTCGCGTTATAACTTCAACATTACTGCTCAGATTTCGATGAAATTTCATACAGATGTTCACCATCATGAGGTCTTTAAGTAGCATCAGACATTTTGCTGTCGGAATATTTTTATACCCCCACTTCAAAGAAGTGGGGGCTATGTAGGAATCGCCCTGTACGTCCGTACGTCTTTCCGTCCGGACAAATTCTTGTGTGTGCAACTCCTCCTACATTAATGAACAGATTTTGATGAAACCTTCATCTCTACTAAGTGAACATGTGCATATTCCAAACTTTTTGATCTGCGACAATTTTAACCAGGTTATCTCTCTTGAACTTTGATTTAATATGGGTTTCTGTATGAAATTCTTGTGTGCACAACTCCTACATTTATCAATCAATTTGGACAAAACTTTTCAGACATCATCACTACTAAGTGAACATGCGCATATTCCAAGATTTTTGATCTGCGACAATTTTAACCAGGTTATCTCCCTTTGACTTAGATTTATTGTGTCTTTTCATCGGAACAAATTCTTGTGTGCGCAACTCCTCCTACATTAATGAACCGATTTTGATGAAACCTTTCAAACATCATCTCTACTAAGTGAACATGTGCATATTCCAAACTTTTTAATCTGCGACAATTTTAACCAGGTTATCTCTCTTGAACTTTGATTTAATATGGGTTTCTACATGAAATTCTTGTGTGCGCAACTCCTCCTACATTTATCAATCAATTTGGACAAAACTTTTCAGACATCATCACTACTAAGTGAACATGCACATATTCCAAGATTTTTGATCTGTGACAATTTTAACCAGGTTATCTCCCTTTGACTTAGATTTATTATGTCTTTCCGTTCGAACAAATTCTTGTGTGCGCAACTCCTCCTACATTAATGAACCGATTTTGATGAAACCTTTCAAACATCATCTCTACTAAGTGAACATGTGCATATTCCAAACTTTTTAATCTGCGACAATTTTAACCAGGTTATCTCTCTTGAACTTTGATTTAATATGGGTTTCTACATGAAATTCTTGTGTGCGCAACTCCTCCTACATTTATCAATCAATTTGGACAAAACTTTTCAGACATCATCACTACTAAGTGAACATGTGCATATTCCAAGATTTTTGATCTGCGACAATTTTAACCAGGTTATCTCCCTTAAATTTATTATGTCTTTCCGTTCGAACAAATTCTAGTGTGCGCAACTCCTCCTACATTAATGAACCGATTTTGATGAAACCCTTCAAACATCATCTCTACTAAGTGAACATGTGCATATTCCAAACTTTTTGATCTGCGACAATTTTAACCAGGTTATCTCTCTTGAACTTTGATTTAATATGGGTTTCTGCATGAAATTCTTGTGTGCACAACTCCTCCTACATTTATCAATCAATTTGGACGAAAGTTTACAGACATCATCACTACTAAGTGAACATGCGCATATTTTAAAATTTTTGAGCTGTGGCAATTTTAACTAGGTTATCTCCCTTTAACTTAAATTTATTATGGGTTTCTACATGAAATTCTTGTGCGTGCAACTCCTCCTACATTTATCAATCAATTTGGACAAAACTTTTCAGACATCATCACTACTAAGTGAACATGCGCATATTCCAAGATTTTTGATCTGCGACAATTTTAACCAGGTTATCTCCCTTTGACTTAGATTTATTATGTCTTTCCATTCGAACAAATTCTTGTGTGCGCAACTCCTCCTACATTAATGAACCGATTTTGATGAAACCTTTCAAACATCATCTCTACTAAGTGAACATGTGCATATTCCAAACTTTTTGATCTGCGACAATTTTAACCAGGTTATCTCTCTTGAACTTTGATTTAATATGGGTTTCTACATGAAATTCTTGTGTGCGCAACTCCTCCTACATTTATCAATCAATTTGGACAAAACTTTTCAGACATCATCACTACTAAGTGAACATGCACATATTCCAAGATTTTTGATCTGCGACAATTTTAACCAGGTTATCTCCCTTTACCTTAGATTTATTATGGGTTTCTACATGAAATTCTTGTGCGTGCAACTCCTCCTACATTTATCAATCAATTTTGACGAAACCTTTCAAACATTATCACAACTAAGTGAACATACGCATATTCCCAAATTTTTGATCTGCGACAATTTTAACCAGGTTATCTCCCTTTAACTTGGATTTATTATGGGTTTTCAAATGGGATTCTTGTGTGTGCAACTCCTCCTACATTAATGAACCGATTTTGAATACATGTTGCACATTGTAAATGTGTTTTTCCAAATGTAAACCATATATGTGTGGGCTCTTTAAGTATTCAGTGCTGTTCTGTGGAAGGCCACATACAAATACAAATTTCAACAACAAAAAATGATCTTTATGTATACATTTCCTTATGGCCTTCGCCTACATGATCAGAAGTGCATTCCTCTAAAAACCCAAAGCGGGGGTATTAATCACCTTCAGTGATAGTTCTAGTTTTCTGTGAGTTATGGCCCTTTGAATACACAAAAATAGGCTATTTTTTGCCTGTTCGCCTCGTATCTCAGGTTTGGCTTTCAAATGAGTCTCTAATAATATTTTTTACTTTTCACTTTTTAGACTTTACTTTGAAAATTTGCTGTTTGCCTCATAAAATAACCAATATTTTTGTCTGTTTGCCTCATATTTCAGGTTTGGGCTATCTGATTTCAGTGAAGTTTGGAATGAAGATTGCTTTTTGGCAAAACAAACAAAATACATGCAAATCACCACCCCACATGGCATTATGTCTTTCAGTAAAGCATGGGAAAGGCACGCGATAGCTCTCGCACACCATCGCTCACGCAAAAATTGTTCAAGGTGCCTGAATAATCGCTCGCCTCTGTTCTTGGGTGTTTTTTATCCATTTGAGTTGCGTCAACAGAAACATTCAATTAATTTTTGATGTTGGGAAGTTTTTAATCACTCACAATTTGATGTGTGTAAAGTACAATTCCAAACAATTTCCTTTTCGTGGTTATGAACATGACACACAGTAGTTCTCTTATACATCCACACACAACACGCTAACAGTAAGAGGGTTGTACATTGACAACTCACCCAGATCTTACTCCTGCCAGAAAACGAACACGCATGTTCAGATATAAAAAAAACGGTGGTCATTCTGAGATGTGAGAAACATTTTAATACTTCTGTATTTTTTTTTTTTTATCAAAGACATGCGGAATGTTGCCCCGTTCCTTATTTTCATTTACACATGTGACACCTGTTGCTCCAATTCAGCAGTGACACAAATTAATGTGCCTGATTTGGAATTTACGCATCCATTTTCCACGATTTTAATAATCTGCCCTTTAAAATCCAGAACTAATTTTAGTGGGTTACATATATTTTCACCATCAAAATTTCCATCCATGTTCAGTTGTATTCATACATTCGTTTCGAAGGACGCTTGTCAATGGAAATTGCGAAATAAATTTTTGTACATGCCATAATATATAGTTCACTTCAGATTATCTAGATCTTACAAGATAAAAGTTCATTTCAGGAATTCTGGTAATACATTTAATAAACAAACACTAGATTTCAAGCTTGCAATTTTATTCTGAACCACAGGCAAACAATAACATTATTATCATTAACTTAACTTAATTTAGAAAAAAATACACT
This sequence comes from Pictodentalium vernedei, assembly GCA_031216915.1. NCBI lineage: Eukaryota > Metazoa > Mollusca > Scaphopoda > Dentaliida > Dentaliidae > Pictodentalium > Pictodentalium vernedei. The sequence continues at coordinate 86,525,624 of CM062294.1, forward strand.
TTGAATGTACATTTCAACAGTATTAAAAAAATCAAGATAAACATTGAATCAAAATCACTCTCCTCTCATTTTTCACTCTCGCAAACTTGATTTGAGGTGAGGGATTTCTTATCAACCTACTCACAATTGTTTACTTCAGGCTTGCACTACAGTGGAAGTCCCTAACTCGGATAAAATACTCTCTATTTTTGTCTTTCCCAAGCAAGTTGGGAAAGAAAAGTGGTGCAAAAGCACCAATAAAAAAATAAGCCAAAACTGGGTCGAGTGCAACCGGCGCAGACCCAGTACGGGACGCTCTCTCCCAAGTACAACTCCACGACTTCCGTTGCCAGTGCGCATATACCGTCTCTAAAGACTCATTCTTTTTATAATCCGCTTCGTGTCGAGATGTTTTTGCACGCTTATCAGTGTTCCACCAGCTCGATGTTTGATGATTCCTGATTCATTGTACCACAGTGTATCCTTTGTATTCTCAGGAACAGTGTTTTTTTATATTCTCTTTTCTATTATATGTCCATAATGTATATTTATTTGTTCTCTCTCGAGTCACGTGCGAATTTCGTGTGCCACGCGGTTCGGACTTAGATTATTTCACAATTATTGTTAATGCTTTTTTGCAAAATTTTCTAATTGTGTTAGAGTTAGGTGTCAGCGGGGTACCACTCCTACAGTGTTTCTTCTTTCTTTTGAGAGTAGTCTTCTTGTTGTGTGGTTCCCGGTCGACCGTCTGGGGTCTTTGTTTCTGTCACCTTTCTCTCTTCTTTGGGGGTGTTCTGTTTTCTGATTTCACCTTCTCTGCTCCTCTCACCTCTATCATGCCCAGGACAATTCCTTGTGGGCAATGTCTGCTGCCAAAGCATGTGGACGATGTACATTCGTCTTGTTCCTCCTGTAATGGGTGTTCGGCCGAGCGGCCATGTGGTGTCTGTGGAGCATGGTCTTCCACCTTCTGGGCGTCAGTAAACCGAGTCGTTCGTTCTCGTGGCCGTGCCTCCCGCTCCTGCGGGAAAGGAGAACGTGGTCATTCGGGGCCTCCCGAGCCGACTTTGTCTGGTGAGAGTTATTCCTCCTCCGTGGGGGATGTGCAGTCTTTTCCTGTGGTGGATACTGCGGGAGCCGTTGAGTGTTCTGGTGAAGAGGCGCCTGGTTCCGGGACTACGGTCCCCTTCCAGTCGACATCTGAGGCTGTCACTAGGATTGTGACTCCTCCTTCGGAGCCGAGCCGGCATGCTCTCTCCACTATTTCACCAGCCTCAACGACTCTCGACGTATCTACTATTACTGCTGTCCGTCTGCTTCGTCGTCTGTTTCAGCCGGCCTCGGCTTTTCGCTGCAGGGGACTGCAGGAATGTCCGATACTGTAGACGTGGGATATCGGCCTCAGCCTTCCCTGACTTCAACTCGGCGAAGTCGGAAGGGGCTGCCGGCCGAACCCATCTCTGTGGTCTCTTCGCCGTCGAGCACCACAGTTGTGTCTTTGGATTCGGATGTTCGTAGTGGAAACACTATGAACTCCGTGGCGTTTCCGTCTACTCATTCTGGCCACACGACCAGTTTTGGGGGACCAACGCCTTTTGTGCAGCCTGGACCTTCTGCCCCGCAGAGGTCCGCGGTGACTCTCATGAGTTCTCGCCATATTGATCCTCGGGGTGCATCGTACCCCTATACACATCTGCCTTCAGATGTTTCGGCTGCCTCCCGTCGTCCCGCGTTGAGTGTTTTGGAGGATCGTGACCCTTCGCTGGTTAAGAGGGTCAGAGGTGAAGCCACTTTGCCGGTTCGCTCCCCTGTCGAACCGGTCAGTACGGGCAGTGAGCTTAGGGAGGCCCTCTCCTTACTCACTCAGGTTCTTTCTAAGAGCCTTCCTGTTGCTTCCAGCGAGGCTATGAGTGGTTTCCAGGTGCCTCCTATGGCGCCGCCTCCCGGGATTGGAAACAGGCCGGTTTCTGATTCCTCTGGTGTTCCGACACTATGGGAGGCGTCTGCTGGTTTGCCCACGATGGGCTATGTGTCTTCCGACTCCGGGGAGGAGTCCGACATGCTTGAGGTCGAGGGCCAGCAGTCTTCGGACTTGGGGGCAGCTCTTAACTTTGTGTTTGGGTTTCTGCCTGATCTCAAACCTGCTAACCAGCCGACAGTGTCAGCCTGGCCGCGATCATCGGTCGCGCGCCAACAGCCTATGGAGCAACCTGCTTCTGGGCGCCTTCGACCGTGCCAGTCGGTACAGGTGGTTGAAGCTTTTTCAGCATTGGATTCCAAGCTGAATTCCAAGGCTTTGAAGACTTCGTTCTTCACCAGGGTTGACACCTTTTTGCCTCCTGTGCGTTATCGTTCCTACGATTCCGCCAATCCGTCGGTCTGCCAGACTTTGACGGTTCTGGATCAGGACTCCACTTCCCTCGGGCTTTCCAAGCCCAAGTCTGCCGTCATTCCAATGACGACTCTGGAGTCCACGTTGGGCTTATCTAGAGAGATGCTTGGCATGCTTTCTCTCTCAGATCACGTCGTCTCAGCTTTGGCTGCTTATCTGCCTCCAGATAAGTTTGACGAGGTTCAGGCTCCTTTGCGTGTGCTGTCCAAGGCGCTTATGCACCTTACTCACACGCTTGCCTGTAACACGGCTAATTTGGAATTAGTTCGAAGGGACGCTGTGCTGGACACAGGACGATTCCTTCCCGAGGAGCAGCGTGCTGCTCTTCGATCTGCTTCTTTGGCAGGTTTGCAACTTTTCCATGGTTCCGTGTCGACGGTCCGGGATGACGTCCTATGTCATTCCAAAGATCAGCTGCTGTTTCGTCAGCTTGATCAACCTTCTCGGGGAGGCAAGGGCCATTCCAAGCCTAACAAGTACCCTTCTGCTTCCTCTGTGAAGCAAAAGGCTGGTCCTTCTGCCGCCGCCTCTACTTCTTACTCACGGGGTAAAGGTAGGGGTCGGCAGAATCGAGGGAAGTCTCAGGATTCTTCATTTAGCAGAGGAGGTGGTTTCTCCTCTCGCGGGCCTCGTCGGGGCTCGAAATGAAGGTCCTCACCTCGACTCGTCCCAGGTTGGAGGAAGGATAGCAGAGTTCGCAGACCATTGGGCCACCATCACATCCGATCCATGGGTGTTAGATGTTGTTCGGTCCGGGCTGCGCATATCCTTCCGACGGCACCCCACTCTGTCAAGGGTGCCTCTTCCAACCACAGTTCCTTCAGACGTTTTACGTCGGGAACTTTTGTCCACGGATATTGCCAATCTCCTGGCAAAGGGGGCGATCGAGGTCGTCAAGAACGTTCAGTCAGTGGGTTTCTATTCCCGCCTGTTCTTGGTGCCGAAGAAGGACGGCCGACTCCGACCGGTTATCGATCTGAGTATCCTGAACCAGTCTATCATTGCTCCCAAGTTCAGCATGGAGACTTTCAGGTCGGTCCGCCAATCAATTCACCAGGGAGATTTCGCAGCCAGCATCGACCTGCGAGACGCTTACTTACACGTTCCGATGCATCGGGCGTCACGGAAGTATCTCAGGTTCGCTTTTCTGGGGCGAGTTTACCAGTTCAAGGCCATGCCTTTCGGCCTCAACCTGGCTCCTTGGGCGTTCACCAGACTGATGTCGCATGTGATAGCGTTCCATCGCACACAGTCCAGGGTGACTACTTCGGCATATCTGGACGATATCCTCCAGAGGCATTCCAATGCTGTCTTACTGGAATCGGATGTTGCCACTCTGTTGAGCTTGCTCACGTCGCTAGGATTCTGAGTCAAGAGGAGAAGTCGGACCTGGTCCCTTCTCAGTCGTTTTGTCATCTGGGGATGTCTTTCCAAACCAAATTCAATTTGGTGGCGGTTCCCCAGGCCAAGGCTGTGATTCTCTCAGCTTTTGTTCTGACTCTGTCCCAGTCCAGGTCCGCGACCGCTCGGAGTTTTTTCCGGCTGATCGGTCTCTGCGGTTCGGTGACGGATCTCATTCCTCTAGGTCGGCTGCGTGTCAGACCTCTCCAACACTTTCTGCTCAGTCATTGGAGACCGAATGTAGATTCTCTGGATCAGGTGCTTCCGTTTCCGGACTCCCTGTATCCTCACCTTCTTCCCTGGACAGATGTTCAGTGGATTACGCAGGGTGTTCCATTGGACTTACCCATGTCCGATCGCGTTCTGACGGCAGATGCCAGCGATCTCGGATGGGGTGCGACGTTTGATCCTCTCGGTCTTTCCCTACACGGGATGTGGGACCAGGATCAAGCAGCTCTACACATCGACCAGAAGGAGCTTCTTGCTCTTCTTCTGAGTTTCAGGCAGTGGATCCCTCATCTGTCGAATCGCCAGGTCCTTCTACTATCCGACAATTCGACAGTGGTTGCTTACATTCGGAACCAGGGCGGCACGCACTCGGTTCCGATGTACGAGTTAGCTCGGGATCTTCTACTGCTCGCTCAGGATGTTCACGCCGGAGTGGTTGTTCGTCACATTCCCGGTCGTCGGAACATCCTTGCCGACTCCCTGTCCCGATAGGGCAGGGTTATTTCCACCAAGTGGATGCTTCACAGGGCAGTGTTCCAGTCGCTTTGCGATCTCTGGGGACGTCCCCACATCAACCTCTTTGCGACTCGTTGGAACCATCAGGTGGACACTTTTGTGTCCCTGTGTCCAGATCCTTTTGGCTTTTGCCGTGGATGCTCTGTCACTCGATTGGAACAGTCTAGTCGGCTACGCCTTCCCGCCGGTTCCGATTCTTCCTCAGGTTCTCGCCAAAATTCGAACCTGCAGTTGTCGAATCATTCTGATCGCTCCCCTGTCGCCTCAGCGGGTGTGGATCAATCAGCTCCGCTCGCTGATGGCGGCAGTTCCGGCACGTCTCCCGCTACGTCGCGACCTTCTTTGTTAGGGTCGCCTGAGAAGGTTTCACGTCGACCAAACTTCGTTGTGCCTTCACGCATATCTTTTGTCAGGTCCTGTCTCCTCTGTAGAGGTTTTTCGAGACGAGCAGTGGAGTGCATTTCTTCTTCAAGGAGGCACTCCACTGGTTTAGCTTATGCAGCTAAATGGAAGGTCTTCTGTCGATGGTGTGCTGATCACTCTGTTGATTATGCCAATCCTTCGATTTCACAGATTGTGGAGTTTCTGGTATATCTGTTTGATTCTCGGGGTCTCCAGCCTGTTACCATCGAGGGTTACAGGTCTATGCTTTCAGAGACTTTTTCTTATGTGGGGAAGCGTCGTATCGGCACTAATCCTTACCTCTCCAAGCTTGTTTGGCACTTTTCTTTGAAAAGGCCTCGGACTTTGCAGCTTACTCCACGATGTAATCTTTCGTGGGTGCTGCTTTGCTTGGGGGGGGGGGGGGGTGGGGGGGGGGGGGTGAGGGGCGTTCGAACCTTTATCCCAGGTGGATATGCATTTTCTCACATATAAGACGGCTTTTCTGATGGCATTTGCTTCGGCCAGACGGGTTAGTGAGCTTCACGCCCTCTCGGTTGACCCGGCCTTTTTTAGGAGCTCTCCCAATAGTGTGTTACTTTTACCACTGATTGCTCCTTTTTGGCTAAGAATCAGTTACCAGATATTACTCCTCCTCCTATCTGTATCAGGGCTCTTCCTTCTGTTGAGGGTACTCGCCCTTTGCTCTGTCCGGTCTGTGCTATTCGCATTTATCTTGATCGGACACGCTTCATACGGAAAGGCAGGAAACGTTTTTTTCTGTCTCATTCCGGGTCAACAGAAGATCTCTCCTCAATCCATTTCTCGATGGATTTGTCTTGCTATTCGTACGGCTTATAGTCATTTAGCAGCTGGCGATTGTATTACCAATCGTATTTCTGCCCACGAGGTGCGGGCACTGTCTACCTCTTGGGCTTATTCTAACTCCGTCAAGTTGTCGGATGTTATGCAGGCAGCCTACTGGAGAAATGCTTCTACTTTCTCCACCTTTTATTTGCGCCAGTTGCAGGAGCAGTCGGAGGACCTTTTTGCCCTGGGTCCTCTTTCTTCTGCTCAGGCTGTTGTCTGCCATAGCCATTAGGCTTCTTGAAGGTCAGTTTCAGCCTTGTGCTGTTACTGCCCTTTTTCTGTCTGTGTGTCACACAGGCTCATATGTCTCTTTTCATTGTCCTTTACCAATGATTGTGACAATATGGTTGATAAGCCTCGGGACCTCTTCCTTCTACTTCACGGTTCCAGTGCACTGGGGTTATGTGGGGGTTGGTTATCCGATTCCCTCCAGCCTTTTGTCTATTCAGCCTGAAGTAAACAATTGTGAGTAGGTTGATAAGAAATCTAAATTTTATAGTAAATTTCCTTTCTTATTATACCTACCACAATTGTTTACATGGAGGCCCTCCCGTCTTCTTTACGGGTAAAGAATCTTTCCTCCCCGCTGATCACATAACTCTAACGTTTACGGATTCAAAAAGAATGAGTCTTTAGAGACGGTATATGCGGACTGGCAACGGAAGTCGTGGAGTTGTACTTGGGAGAGAGCCTCCCGTACTGGGTCTGCGCCGGTTGCACTCGACCCAGTTTTGGCTTATTTTTTTATTGGTGCTTTTGCACCACTTTTCTTTCCCAACTTGCTTGGGAAAGACAAAAATAGAGAGTATTTTATCCGAGTTAGGGACTTCCACTGTAGTGCAAGCCTGAAGTAAACAATTGTGGTAGGTATAATAAGAAAGGAAATTTACTATAAAATTTAGATTTTCCACTCGCCTCCATTTTGCTCCCATTCGTCACTGGTCTTTGTTCTATAAGGTTTGGGTTATCAGATTTCAATGAAATTTGGAATGAAGATTGCTAATGGGAAATTTGTTCTAATCTCTTATGTGGATGGTCTGATCATCACTAGACTTCAGTAACAGGTGGTTCTGGCCTTCACAATTACCTTGCTGTAAAACAAAGACAATAATTTTGCTGTTTGTCTCATAAAATAGCCAATTTTTGTCTGTTCTACTCATCTGGTTTGGGGTTAGTGGCTTTCAATGAAATTTGGAATGAAGATTGTTTATGGAAATAGCTTTCACAGTATCATGGTTCATTTCTTCTCTTGTCATTGTTTGCTGGTATGCATTGTGGGGGTATGCCCCAGGGTGCCCCCCCCCCCCCCCCCCACCACCTCTTGTTTTGGCTGGAGATTTTCTCAGATGTTTATGGACCAATCTGCTTGAAACTTTGTTTGAATGTTCACCACCATGGGAACCTGCGAGTACAGTTCCAGTCAGATTATTTTTGCCAGAATTATGCCCCTTTTCAACTTGAAAAAGCAAGCCCAGAATTTTGTCCGGAGATTTTCACAGATGTTTATGTGTCGATTCCTTTGAAACTTGGTATGGATGTTTACTTCTTTTGGAACCTGTGTACCTGTGTTTATAGTTTTGATCGAACATTTTTTTGCCAGAGTTGTGTCTCATTTCATCTTAGAATAATCATGGCCGTTGGCGGTGGGGGGGGGATTATGAACTGGCCCATCAGGGACTGTCACACCTCTAGTTCATTCAGAATCCTTATAGAGTGCAATTATGTGTAAAACAGGTCATTTATGTAAAAAATACAAATTTTATTTCTTTTGAAGTAAGGACTGTGTAATTATAGGTGTGTCTGTAGCTATCTTATTTACATTGGAAGCCTATTGGTTCCAAGGAATTAGATAGAACTTGAATGCTTGACCTTCAAAGGTGAACTGTAATTAGGAAAAATTAATTTACTTTTAAAATTTATTGGAAGAATTATTTTTATCAATAAATTACACATATATTGTGTTTTTACAACTTTAGTGCTTAATATCCAAGTTGAAATTTTGATTTTTAGCTTAACTTGACATAGTCAAGATAAGCTATTGCCATCACACGTGCGGAAGTCTGTTAGTCTGTGAGTCTGTGATGTCTGTTCACATTTTCCTTTAGCATGGGCTACACCCCGCAGTTCTTGTCTGATCGTCACAAAATTTCATATGCAGGTTTGGGGTCATGTCTAGATGAGAACGTCCCCTTTTGGTCACAATCGGGCAACCGGTATGGCTGCCCGAGCCCAAAACCCGAAAACCATTAGCACAGTCTACAGGTCGTATTTATGAAGGGATTTCATTGTAACATGGTAGGATGCCTCTGTATAATGCCTAGATGAGAACGCCCCCTTTTGGGCATGATCTATCAACCGTGATGGCTGCCCAAGCCCGAAACCCAAAAACTTTTAGCATAGTCTACAGGTCATGTTTAATGTGGAGGGATTTCATTGTAACTTGGTAGGATGACTCCTTATGATGTCTAGATGAGAATTTCCCCATTTGGGCATGATCTGCCAACCGTGACGACTGCCCGAGCCCAAAACCCGAAAACCTTTACCACAGTCTACAGGTCATATTTATTGAGGAATTTCATTGTAACTTGGTGGGTTAACATCATACAATGTCTAGATGAGAAAGTCACCTTTTGGGCATGGTTGGGCAACTGTGACGGCTACCAGAGCCCAAAGCCTGAAAACCTTTAGCACAGTCTAGAGGTCATATTTATAACTTGGTAGGATGACTCCAAATAATATCTAGAAGAGAACGTCCCATTTTGATCGCGATCATGCAGCCTTGATGGGTGCCCGAGCCCAAAAACCTTTAGCATAGGCAAAAGGTCATATTTATGGAAGGATTTCATTGTAACCTGTTAGGTTGACTCCATGTAATGCCTAGATGATGACATCCCCTTTTGGTCGTGATTGGTCAGTTGTGATGGCTACAAGTGCCCGAAGCCCGAAAACCTTGAGCACAGTCTACAGGTCACATTTATGAAGGGATTTCATTGTAACTTCGTAGGATCACTCCAGATGATGCCCAGATGAGATTGTCCCCTTTGGTTGCGATCATTCAACCATGATGGCTGCCCGAGCCTGAAGCCCGAAAACCTTTAGCACAGTCTACAGGTCATATTTATGAAGGGATTTCATTGTAACTTGATAGGTTAACTTCATATAATGTCTAGATGAGAACGTCCCCGTTTGGACATGATTGGGCTACTGTGAAGGCTAAAGGTGCCCGAAGCCCGAAAACCTTTAGCACAGTCTACAGGTCATATTTATGAGGGGATTTCATTGTAACTTGGTAGGATGACTCCAAATAATGTCTAGATGAGAACATCTCGTTTTGATCGCGATCATTCAGCCTTGATGGGTGCCCGTGCCCAAAAACCTTCAGTATAGGTAAAAGGTCATATTTATGGAAGGATTTCATTGTAACCTATTAGGTTGACTCCATATAATGCCTAGATGATGACATCCCCTTTTGGTCGTGATTGGTCAGCTGTGATGGCTACAAGTGCCCGAAGCCCAAAAACCTTGAGCACAGTCTACAGGTCATATTTATGAAGGGATTTCATTGTAACTTCGTAGGATCACTCCAGATGATGCCCAGATGAGATTGTCCCCTTTGGTTGCGATCATTCAACCATGATGGCTGCCCGAGCCCGAAGCCCGAAAACCTTAAGCACCATCTACAGGTCATATTTATGAAGGGATTTCATTGTAGCTTGGTAGGATGACTCCAAATAGTGTCCAGATGAGAATGTCCCCTTTTGGTTGCGATCATTCAACCTTGATGGCTGCCAGAGCCCAAAGCCCAAAAACCTTTAGCACAGTCTACAGGTCATATTTATTAAGGGATTTCATTGTAACTTGGTAGATTGACTTCATATAATGTATAGATGAGAACGTCCCCTTTGGATGCAATTGGGAAACTGACGGCTACAGGGGCCCGAAGCCCGAAAACCTTTAGCACAGTCTACAGGCCATATTTATGAGGGGATTTTAATGTAACTTAATAGGATGACTCATTTTGGAATAATTTCACTGTAACTTGGTAACTTTTGTTGATATACGTTAACTGTGAAGGCCACATACATTAACTGTGAGGTCATATTAACCCACCCCTCAGCTATTTAGTACAGTGTACACCTCATATTATTTTTATCATAAACATAGCACACAGGGAACAGAAATGAAGATATTCCCAATTATCACAATTCTTGTCTTATTTCCTAATCCTTTCATAAATATTGAACATTATCCTTTTCATCAAACACAACACACAAGTTAAGCTACAGTGTCATTGACACTTTCATTTGACATGACGTGAAGAGGGTTAATGAATCAGTCAGAACAAATTTCATGCAAAGTCCACTATTCTTGTGGTGTAGTGTTGCTTCAAAATGATATACACCTATATAGAAATATATGTCATAGTAATGGTACGCTGTGTGTCATAATCTCTGACAGGTACCATATTTAGGATTACAGGTACAAGACTGATAGTACTGATGTCACCATGACAGTCACCAAAATTATTTGCATGCTTTTATCCACTATCTATCAAACTAATGCTAAGTTAACTAGTTTTGTCTGTACACAAATACACAAACTGCCCATAGACTATCATGTTAATGGTGGTGAAGTTATTTTCTTCCTTTTTTTCCAATTTCCAGTCGAACTTTGGTGATACATTGGAACCCACTTAATTGGATATCTCTGAACTGAATAACCCTGTTAGTTGAATATAATTTCCCAACACAAAACCAGTTATCATACCTCCAGTACAAATTTGACCTGTTAATTGAAAATAGGTTATAGAGTAAACTCCTGTTAATTGAATAAAAAATCTTGTAATGTATTGAGAAGTTATCCTGACTCTTCCCCAATTTTCCTTTGTGTATAAACCTATATGGCCTCAGTAATTCCAATACATGCATTTAATCTATTATATCTTGTTTGACAGAGCTCAAGGAGCTCTGTCAAACAAGATATAATAGAATAAATGCTAAATTTATCTCAGGAATACAGGAAAGTGATACAATCCCTGTTAATTGAATACTCCCATTAATTGAATAATTTTCATTGGCAAAGTGGCTGTTCAATTAATAGCGCTCCACTGTACCATCTTGCACTGCAGCTCCCACCTATGCAAATAGCTTATGACACTACAACCTCCAATTCCAAACTCCTGCAATTCTACAAAGAGTTTTGCCACTGCTAACACTCACAGGCATTTGTGGGAGGGTTTGATCATTTGCTCAGACTTCTCAGTGATTAAATGAAGAAGGTGATAAGCTTTATGTTTGTTTTTTCTTCCAGCAAATACAGCATCCAACAGCCTCTTTGATAGCAAGAGTAGCAACAGCACAGGACGATATTACTGGTGATGGAACAACATCTAACGTGTTAATAATTGGTGAACTTTTAAAGCAAGCCGATCTGCTTGTCTCTGAGGTAAGCTGCTGCATGCACAAAATAAGCATCTTTTTGTCTCCCTACATTTTGTCGGAGGCCTATTGTAATCAGCTGCGTCCATGCGTGCGTGCATCCATCTGTCCGGAGTGATAACTTAAGTTTGGGTCATCAAATCAAAACCAGATTTGCTGTATATGTCCCTTACCCCAATGATTAGGTGAATTGAGAATATCGACTGGATCCGATAATATTTTAATACTGTACCAATGACCCAGACATAGCTGGTGCTAACTCTTAAAATATAGGGCCAAACACAAATTTTGCCCCCCAATCCCCAAAATTTGCATCTAAAACCAAAGAAAACATGTCCTGAAAGGCCCTCCACACTTCACCTCTACTGCGCATGCGCAGTGTCAAGGACGTTCCGAAATTGGCGCCATTAATCATTCTAAGTTTGGCCCTTCATCAGTTAACATCTGACTGATCTTTGTGCTTGTAAATCTCAGTTTAAATGATGCCAGACACATAAATATTAGTGAAATGGTGATTCTAAGGAGGATAGAGAAGGAGGAGAGGAAAAATGTGTGACAGAATATTATCAGGGCTGTAACTTAAAATTTTTTAATGAAATTATGTTAAGTTACCTATTTTCGAGGCAGCAGCCATTTTGTTGTCATTCTGATTATTTAGTTACACTGTTTTTTCAGTGTTTTCCTCTCTCCCTGTCCTTTAAGTCCCCCCTTGCTATTCTCCCATGCTTTTGGCATAGTTTTTGTAATTATTATTACTAAATTTTCTTGGGAGTTTTAGCTGAATAACAGAATGAATTCTGTTCTTTTCCCCATGTTTACGTCTTCACCTACGGGTGGTAAGGCGTTGTGTTCTGCATCTACCATCTGATGTTCTGCAGTTTCTTCCCTGGAAGTCTCTGTTTTGCATCAGATAGTGTATTTTTGGTAACTGATTCCGGGCCTGGGTGCCTGGAGTCTTATTTTAGTGTTTTTACATTCATTGTTTACATTTACAACAGCCCTCTGTGTGAGGGGGGGATTTCTGGAAAATAATATCTTGATGTTATTTTAATCATAACTAGATACATTATTATTGTTCGTAAGTGTTGAATAAATTGTTTAAAATATTTTTAAAATTTTTGTCCACACTTAGGCTTGGGATCCATTGGGGCTCAACGTTACTTTTCAGAAACTTGGGCTGTTCTGAAAAAATATTTTTTCAAAATATTTTGATTTCAATTATTTTTTCTGTATAAATGGATCATATTATTATTATGTATTTTGATTGCCAGGGGTTAGTGCGAGTACCAGGACTTGTTTTCTTTTCACATTGAAAGGATATTGATCAATTGTAATAAGAGGAAGTCTTCCTCTGACTTTTATAATCATTCTATATGTGGTCAGTGTACTCGCATTAACTCCTGTTCTGTATCGTATGATTTCGATGACAGTATGGGAAGCGTATGTCACGGTATGTTATTGGGGAATTGGACACTCCGGCCCTTTCCCCGCAGGGTCACTCTACTTTATCAATTTCTATTTCAGACGATCAAGATTAGGGTGATGTATCTGTGATGTCTTCCAACAGTGTGCCTCCGTCGTCACAATTAATGAAGAGCTAGCGGAAAAATGCTCATGTAAATACGCCAATTGCCTAAGAGGACCCTAGTAGGTTCGACGGCCTTTGACGTCCGCTAGCTCGCCCGGTGTAGCGTCCATTCACCGAATGGTTCGGCAGCCGGGTTCGTCCGTTGCGGTCTAGAAGGAATTTTGGGGTGATGCGAGCACTATAAATCAACCAAATGCACACCCAGTGACGGCGGATCGGAGGGAGAACGGAGGAAGCCTTTTAGTCCGGTTTATAGCTCGTTCTGGTCCATCCGGACAGCGAGCGAGAGAGGCCCCTCTCTCGTACAACAACATCTGGCCCCAGATGTTGTGGTACAAAATGTTTCGCATTCGGAGCATACGTCCGTCGCTCGGGATGCTCCGACATATAGTCAGTCCGGAGTAGACTGTCAATAAGGCTTCCTCATTCTCATGGTAGCGCACACGACCGCTCTTGGCTACGTGACCACGGATATCCAGTCAGCTTCGCCAGTCAGAGAATCATCGGCGACCAGGTCACACCATCCGGTAGCCAGGGACACGAGGCCTGCAGACTCCGGATGTTCGCATAGGAAGTGTGCGGGAGTCAACGTACATGGAGCTTCCGGCGGCAATGCATTGTAAGACTGCTACTGCACAGGCCTCGGGAACGGACGTGCTTTCCTAAATAGCACAGTTTATCGCAGCATCCCAGCATCAACTGAATCTGTCACATATTTTTTATTCGACGATGCTGGGTCGGGACGCTCTGCGGAAGCGGGTACGGACGTCCGAAAATTTCATCCGGTCCGACGGGATACCGAAAGGGATTTGGAGGATTTCGAGCTTTCCCTTTCGGAACTACATATGCTGTTGTGTATGTCATCTGACTTGGTCTTCTACAGCTTCTTTCGTCGGACCAGATTGCTGCGATGCCGGATAAGAAACTGATAGCGTCGGTGGACTTAGAAATTTTTGGTTCGGTTCAGGGACATCGTCCCTCAGTTCCGACATAGTCCAATAATGTCACACAAACTTTCGAATTATTGAACGACGCTATATATATTATTATTATATGCTTGCTATAACCAAGCATTTCTGGTTTCTTGTTCGCAAAGTTACGGAGATGTCTTTCAAAAGTGTGCCTCTGTCGTCATAGTTAATGAAGAGCTAGCGGCAATAAGTGCTCATGGAATATGTCTATCGCCTACGGAGTGACATTCGCTAGCTCACCTGGTGTAGCGTGCATTCATCGAATGGTTCGGCTGCCGGGTTCGTCCGTTGCGGTCTAGGAAGGAGATTTGGGTGATGCGAGCACTTTAATTACTTTAGTACTCACCCAGTGACGGCAGATTGAGGGCAGATCGGAGGAAGCCTGTTAGTCCGGTTCCTGGCTTGTCCAGGTCCGTCCGGGCTGTGAGCGAGAGAGGTCCCTCTCTCGTCCAACAACATAATGGACCGCATGTTGTGGTTCTGATATTTTACAGTCGGAGCATATGTCTGTCGGTCGGGACGCTCCGTTATATTGACAGTCCGAGAGACTGTCCATAATGCTTCCTCATCCTCACAGCAGGGCACACGACCGCACATTGGCTACGTGACCTCGAATATCCGATCAGTTTCGTCATTCAGTGATCCCACGGCGAATAGGTCGCGCCATCCGGTAGCCAAGGGACACGAGGCCTATACACTCCGTTCGCTCGCATATTGGTAGTATGCACGGGGTAACGATCACGGAGCTTCCAGCGGCAATGCATTGTAGGACCGCTTCTCCTCAGGCCTCAGTGACGGACGTGCTATCCGAGTTAGCACAGTTGTTTCGCAGCATCCCAGCAATTGACAGTTTCTTGGTCGAATCAGGAATTATCCGACGGTGCTGGGTCGGTGCGGTCCGCGGTTGCATCAGGTACGGACGACCGAACGCTTTATAGGGTCCGACAGGATGGCGAAAGGGATTCGAAAGATTTCGAGTTTTCCCTTTCGTAGTATCGGAAGCTGCCATTCATATCTTCTGGCATTTTCTTCCAGTGATTGTTATTTCGGACTACATTGCTGCGATGTTGGATAAGAGATTTATAGCGTCATTGGACTCGGAATTTTCGATCGGTTCGGGGACATTGTCCCTGACTTACCGACGCAGTCCAATAATTTCATTACAACATGTGTTTTATTTTTTGACGCTATATATGCATACAAGCCTGCTACCAAGCATGATAGTTTAGTTTCTTGTCCGCGTTGCTCATTTCTGCCGTTTTATCATTTATACGAATAGTTTATTTTGGCAGTGCAGGGCATACCGAGAGTTCATATGCGTCTAGACGGTGTGGTTAAAGACTGGAAATATTCTTTTTCGCCGTCTATGTCTTTTCCAACTTCAATGTTGGAAACGACAATGATGTCTAGTAGACTTAACTTAGACGCTTTATCATACGTGAGGCGTTATCATTACGTCTTCAAGAAAAGATTTACGGGATATTATTCTCGATGTAATTTCTTTTGAGGGCAGTAGTTTGTTCACATATAACTCCGCCCTTCAGTGGCTGATTGGAGTTGGTTAGACGTGACGCAGCCCTAGCTACATCCACGCGCGTGGATAGTAAGGTTAAGAACTCTCTCAGAGTCGCTTCGTTCTCGGAGAAGCTTCTCTTCGACGGCAACTTTTCAGCAATCCATGAATTGCTCGATTTACACGTTCTCTTGTCTATCTAGTGTTACAAGAGATTCAGACTGGGGCAAACATTCGGTGGTTGACTCAGAGAGTGCCACTGCAGTAACCGGACCCGAGTGTTGCTGTTATGACGGTTGCCAGTCAAACAGATTGGGATATAATACTGATCCCAACGGATTCGAAGTGCCAGGGTCTTTGGGTTCCGCAGTCTCTTAGCAACCAATTATCTTCCGCGGAATAATGTTTTTTAGGCTTGCTTTATGTCATTGCATGAACATTATTCAGAAACGCATGCCCAAATCCTGTCCGTTAATTCGACAGTAGTGGCATATCTCCGGAACCAGGGAGGCACTCTTTCGTTTCCGTTATTCAATTTAATGGAAAGAATCCGTCTGTTGGTTATAGTACACCAAGTTCTGTTTTGGTCCGTCATATTCCGGGTCGTCTGATTGTTTTACCGGACTCCCGTTCACTTAGGGGTCGCTTGTTGCTGTCAGAATGGACTCTCAACAAACAAGTATTCAATCAGATTTGCTATCTATGGGAGCGCCCAATGATGATTTATTTACGACACAGCTTGCTAATCAATTGCAGACGTATGTGTTGGCTTGTCCGGATCTCTGAGCTAATGTTGTTAACGCTCTATTGATCTATAGGTCGGAATGATAGGATACACGTATCCTCCGGCGCTGTTGTTTCAGCAGGTATTGCTAAGATAAACAACCACAATACATTTCTGTTGATAGCATCTCTATCTTCACAGAGACCATGGGTAATTTACTCTGTTGTCTACTGTGGGACTTAACGTGAAATCTTCCTTAATGTGAGGATCTTTTTTCACTGGGTAAATCGCATCATCTTTATCACAACCCGCAAGGTCGCAACCTTCATGTATTCCATTGTGTGGTCCGTATTGCATTGTAAGCATTGTACTGGACGAGCTTTGGACGCGATTTCTTACTATAGGAGATCCTCTTCTTCGCTATTCTATGCGGCTAAAGTGGAGGCTCTTCCGTCGTTGGTGTAGGGATCATTATGTTCATATTGTTGATCCCTCCATACTACTCATTGCAAATTTTTAGTATACTTGTTTCACAAGATCTACTGCAGCCTGTTATTATTAAGGTTATAGGTTTATGTTACCTCATACCTATGCACTCTAGGTTAGTTTACAATTGAGTCTTATGTCTCTTTATCTAAGTCAGTTAGTAACTTTTTGATAAATAGACTTAGAATCTTTAAGATTAAATTCCTATATGGAATTTAACTTCGGTTCTTATTTAGCTAAGTAATCATTTGAGCCTCTGGAAACAGTAGTTTTCAAATTCTGACCTTTTAGACAGTAATTCTGTTGGTTTCTCTTTTACTGAAGAGTCAGTGAGTTTCATGCACTATCGATGGATGATTTTCACTTTCGTAGTTTCGGAATCACTACTTCCTTTACTATTTAGGTTGGATTTTTGCATAAGAGTTAGGCTCCTAATATCCGGAACCTATTGTTATTAAGGTCCTTCCGTCTTCGTACGGGCATAGGCCTTTACTCTTTCCGGTTAGAGTTTATGTATTTATAAACAGATATCTGTTTATTACTACGGGCGTAAGCTTCTTCTGTCTTTGATGCCTAGTAGAAGGACGTTACGCTCCATTCTATTGTTAATGGATTCTATTAACTATCGGTACTGCTTATGGTATATCATTGACTCAGCAGTTGTGCTTAAGATTTCGGCTCATGAAGTAAGAGTTCTTCTACATCTTGGGCTTACATTAATAGTGTCGCTATAATAGATTTTTGAAGGCTGCTCATTGCGCTCAGCCATCCACATTCATGAATTTTTATCTCAGAAATATCGAGTCCATTTCTGGAGGCCTCTATTGTTAGGTCAATTATCTACTGCTCAGAATGTCATTCACTTAACAGTTGCTACTGTAGCTAGGTAGGCTGTCTGTTTCGGCAGTGTCTCCGTTCTGCTGCCCTCTTCGCTCTGGGCTATTTGACCCAGGGCAAGAAAAAGGGGGGTGGGGGGGAGGGTGTTCCCTTGGGTCACCTGTTTTACTATGAAAACAAGGGGATACCTCCTCCGGAGTTAGTAATTCTGAGCTGTTATTGGGATGGTTGTTTAGTGAGAAGTTTATGTTTTAAAAATTCATTCAGGTCTTAGTTTTTAAAGTATAGCTTTTGAATATTGCATATGTCAACGGACATGATTATGCAATCCTCAGACACTTTTAAGGAGTATAAGAGTCTCTATTCTCTAGACTTACTTTATTTATTGGCTTACTTTAAAAATTATTAGTATAAGGATTATATTGGATATTAATAGAGTACATGGATGTATGAAGCTCAATTTTGGAAGGTGTTGTATCTTTCTAATTTATCATAAATAAGAAAGATACATGTAAGGCCTATTACTTCTTTTTCCCTACAGGGGATGACTCTATTTTATATTATTGAGCGTATTCCATTTTGCTCTATGTCCTTGGCCCTCCAGCCTTTTTACTATTCAGCTATGTCTGGGTCATTGGTACAGTATAAAAATGTTAAAAAATTTATAGTAATTTCTATATTTTTTATACTTACCAATGACCCAGACGGGGATGGCCCTCCCAGGAGTTGGGAACTCTTGCCTCCCCGCTGAGTACATAGCGCTTACCAGGCACTGGTTATTAGAATGATTAATGGCGCCAATTTCGGAACGTCCTTGACACTGCGCATGCGCAGTAGAGGTGAAGTGTGGAGGGCCATTCAGGACATGTTTTCTTTGGTTTTAGATGCAAATTTTGGGGATTGGGGGGCAAAATTAGTGTTTGGCCCTATATTTTAAGAGTTAGCACCAGCTATGTCTGGGTCATTGGTAAGTATAAAAAATATAGAAATTACTATAAATTTTTTAACTTTTAGCTTAACTTGACAAAGTCAAGATAAGCTATTGTCACCATGCTTGCGCAGGTCTGTGAGTCTGTTCACATTTTCCTTTAGCACAGGCTACACCCTGTAGTTCTTGTCCGATCGTCACAAAATTTCATCTGCAGGTTTGGGGTCATGTCTAGATGAGAACGCCCTCTTTTGGTCGCAGTCGGTCAACCGTGATGGCCAAAACCTGAAAACCTTTAGCACAGTCTACAGGTCGTATTTATGAAGGGATTTCATTGTAACTTGGTAGGATGCCTCTGTATAACATCTAGATGAGAATGTCCCCTTTTGGTCACGATCTGTCAACCGCGATGGCTGCCCAAGCCACGAAACCCAAAATCTTTTAGCACAGTCTGCAGGTCATAGTTAATATGGAGGGTTTTCATTGTAACTTGGTAGGATGACTCTGAATGATGTCTAGATGAGAACTTCCCCATTTGGTTGCGATCTGTCAGCCGTGGTGACTGCCCGAGCCCAAAACCTGAAAACCTTTAGCACAGTCTACAGGTCTTATTTATGGATGGATTTCATTGTAACTGGTAGGTTGACTTCATATAATGTCTAGATGAGAATGTCCCCTTTTGGGCGCGAATGGTCAACTGTGACTGCACCAGGGGTCCGAAGCCCAAAAACCTTTAACACAGTCTACAGGTCATATTTATGAAGGGATTTCATTGTAATTTGGTAGGATGACTCCAAATTTTGTCTAGATGAGAATGCCCTCTTTTGGTCGCAATCATTCAGCTGTGATGGCTGCCAAAGCCTCAAACCCGAAAACCTTTAGACTAGTCTTTGTAACTTGGTAGAATGACTCAGTATAATGTTGAGATGAGGACGTCCCCTTTTGATTGCAATCGGTCAACTGTGATGGCTCCACAGGCCCAAATCCCGAAAACCTTTAGCACAGTCTCCAGGCCGTATTTATGAAGGGATTTCATTGTAACTTGATAACCCTGTTAATTGAATATAATTTCCCAACACAAAACCATTTACTATACCTCAAGTACAAATTTGACCTGTTAATTGAATATAGGTTTTAGAGTAAACTTGTGTTAATTGACTAAAAAATCTTGTATCCTGTCGCAAAATCACCCCGAATCTCCCCCAGTTTTTCTCTGTTTTTTGACCTATTTGGCCCCAGTACATCCAATACAGGCATTTGATCTATTATATTTTGTTTGACAGAACCCATGGAGCTTTATCAAATAAGACATAATAGAATAAATTCTAAGTTTATCTCTAGTGTACAGGAAAGTGACACAATCCCAGTTAATTGAATACTCCTTTTAATTGAATAATTTTCATTGGCAAAGTGGCTATTCAATTAACAGAGTTCCACTGTACTTTATATGAGCGTGACTGGCGGATGTCTTAGGAGTGGTTGATGCCACCTTTATGAATATTTCATCTTATAGCTCAGGTGTGGATGATCACATATGTTTGTTCTTTGATATGCTGATACACCAGTATGGGGGAAAGAAATTCCACACCAACAGGTTCTTTTGGCACTTTCTTGCCAGAATTGTTGCCCATATTGGACTCATTTCATCTGGTAGCTCAGGTGTGGATAATTGAAATTGGTTGTCATTTGGTGTGCTGATAGACCAGCAAAGGGAAAAAGGATTTCTACATAGTATGGGTTCTGTTTGCCCTTTCTTGCCAGAGTTGAGGCTTGCTTGGCTTGGAAAATAGTGATTCTATCCATCAAAACGAACATTTCACCTTGTAGTTTGGGTGTAGACAATCGAATATGGTTGTCATTTGACATGCTTGTGGCCTTGGGTGTTAAACAAAAGAGAAATTCAAATAAACCAAGCTTCAACACCTTTAAAAAAGTGAGTACAATTGTTTACATGGTGTGCACATCTTTTAAAAGTCCTATAATTTCAATCTTACTCCTTGAATTTTGGAAAAATTCAGAAAATTACTTGAAAATCCATCAGACTCCTTGAAAGTCCTTGAATTTTGCCCTATATCATTTTTACCTGTGTAATAGTGGACAATTGAAACATCTCTTTTGCACTTGTTTTAGTTGAAAAACAAAAAAAAAAAACGAACATAAATAATGGATAATCGATAAATGAGGAATTAAAGTTCAGGCATTATTTAACTGGGTGTCATTCTGTAAGTACCATAATTTTGTTGTTGCATAGCATTTTAGAAGCACCGTTTTCCTGGAATTTACAAGGATGAGGTAGAAGACATTTTTAACCCTTCACCCAGTGTAACGGCCAAAACCGACCACTGCTATTCTCAAAAATGCCCAATTAATTTCAATTATTTTTTTTCATTTTTGTCTCAATGAGGGGTCATAACCTATGTTTTTGAGACAAAAAATTAGTTATTCAAGAATTTTTTTGCAAGTGTCGTCTGCTTTTCATGTAAGGTAAAGGGTTAAAGTAGGTAAGGCTTCTAAAAATGGTTTTAAAAAAACATCCTTGGAAAATGCTGATATGTCCTTGAAAAGTCTTTGAATTATTTTGGTCCTGGACTGTAAGAACCCTGGTTTAGTTCTTGTAAGTGTTGTGCAAGTTATGTGTAACTAGTGGGCAAGACATTCCAGGATAGATACCTATACCTGCATAATGAAAAATGTTTAGTTGCAGTACATACCAAGGGAGCGCGGTGGCTCAGTAGGTAGAGGTGCAGGCTGCAAGCCGAGAGGTCCTTGGTTCGAATCCCACCTGCGGCAACCGCGTTGTGTCCATGGGCAAGACACTTCATCTCCATTGCCCGCGTGTGGGCACGATGACGCCGTGTACTAAGGC
Source organism: Pictodentalium vernedei (assembly GCA_031216915.1). NCBI lineage: Eukaryota > Metazoa > Mollusca > Scaphopoda > Dentaliida > Dentaliidae > Pictodentalium > Pictodentalium vernedei. Next base: position 86,546,742 of record CM062294.1, read on the forward strand.
GTACTGCATGTCGATGGGTCGCATGTCTTCAACCAATCTAACCCTGCCTGTGCTGCAGTGCGGAGTTACGTCGTTGCTCGGTGGTTCTCTGGCTTCCTCCACCCGTAAAACTGTCAAGGTCATGATTAACCATGGTGCATAAATATGTGACCTTAAACATCAATAAATAATAAGTACATACCAAGGGAGATAATCAAAGCTTTTATTTCCTGCTGGACTGAGTCATTGAAGCATCATTCACTCCCCATTTATATAATAAATGATACAACATTTTTCCATACACCTTAAAAGCGGTGAGGACTGTCAATGAATTGGTCACATTTCCTTTTAGCTCAACATGACAACGTCAAGTATGAGCTATTGGAATGGGTTCTCATCTGTCGTCCATCTATGTGTTCCAGGCGCATGTACGTACGTATATACCTACTTTCCTCCGTCTGTTCGCAATTCCTTTAGCACACCCTACTGGCCACAGCTCTCACCCAATCAGTTCCAAATTTCATATGTAGCTCAGGGACAGTGTTTAGATGGGGGCTATAAATAGGGTTAAAAAAAGAAAGTGACTGTTGATTGTTTTCATATACTAGGTCTTCATAAACAGAGTGTATTTTTATACTAAAACCAATGGCCCAGACTTAGCTGGTGCAACCTCAATATTATTAAGGGCCAAACACAAATTTTGAACCCTCCAATCCCCCAAATTTGCATTCAATACCGAAAATTAAAAGTCCTCTCTGGCCATCCATACTTTTAGTACTTGTGCATGCACAGTACCCAGGAAGAGACCGGAATTGTAGCCAAGCATCATTCTTTTGTTTGACCCAAGTCAGTAAACATTTGAACTGACATCTGTGCAATAACGTCTCATTTTTGAAGATGCCAGACACAAATCAGTGATGGTTTTCATGGAATCAACAGTGAAATTTTTTGTGATTGTCTATGTTATGTATCCTTGGGATGTTTATTCTGTACTATTGGGAGTGCAGCGAACTTATGATTTTGGCTTCATTATTATTGTATTTATAATAATAATTGGTACTAAATGTAAGTCCAGCAAGCCTTGTTGTTTGCTGGTAGTCAGGGCACTCCTTCTATACTTGTACTGTGGGATACGAATGTTGGAAATGGGTGTCAACCTGTGTAGTGGGCGGTGAAGTTCCGATGTAGGAGCTCTCACTGCTGGTTAATACTAGTCTTTCAGTCTCTTTTTCAGAGGAACAAGAACATGGTGATGGTACTTTGACACCTGTCTGTTACATGCTGCTGTTGTCGCACTCTGATGAGCCCTGCTCTGATTGGTAAACAGAGCTAGCTGCCAAGGTGCTCATGATATTTGCACAGGATTACGGACGTTAGAAGTTTAATCCTCTGCATGCAGCTAGCTCGACCGGTGAAGCGGTCGTCCCTATTTGGGAGCCAGGACGCCGGGTTGGTCTGTTGCAGTCGAGTGGTATAACGGTAGAGCGAGCACCTCAATATAAAGCACACCCAGCGACGATGGCAAAAGGAGAAGAAGCCTGAAAATTTCTTTACAGGGCGCTCGGCGAGATCTGGGGTCAGATCGCAAGTTGGAGAACACTCTCCGTCCTGTTGGCAGTTGGGGTCGACTGTGTCTGTTGCGAGAACCTATAATGAGTCGGAACACGTGTCTGGATGTTCCTTCCATTGCAGCCGACGTCGGTTGCAGTTATGGCTTCTTCTTCTTACATGGAAGGGCACGCAAAGGGGATGAGCCTACAAGTTTCTCAACAGAATCCACGGCGAGATTGGGGGGTTGGAGAGCGTTCTCCGTCCCGTTAGCAGTCGGGGTAGACTGTTTTCTGTCGTGAGAAACTTCAATGAATCGGAGCACCCGTCCGAAATGAGTGAGTCAGGATGCTCCTTCCACACTTCAGCAGGGGTTGGCTGTTGTTAAGGCTTCCTCTTCTTCCATGGAAAAGCACGCTAAGGGGTAGAAGCCTACAAGTTTCTAAACAGAATGCTTGGCGAGGTCTGGAGCCAGACAGCGAGCTGGAGAACCCTCTCCATTCCGTCCGCAGTCTGGGTCGACTGTTTCTGCTTCAAGAAACTTGCGTGAGTTGGGACGCCTGTTCACGCTTGCAGTCCGGGATGCACCTTCCAGACTGCAACCGGTGCCGGTTGCAGCTATGGCTTCTTTCTCTGCTTCATTGATGAAGCGCGTTAGACCGCACGCTAGCTGTCCGACTTCGCATGTTCATGCTGTTCCAAGGAGATGTTCCCAGTCTTCACCACAAAAGTGAGATTAACCTGTAGCTAGTGATTCGAGGCATTTTTATATGGGACTTGCGTCAAAAGATCTGGTGTTAGATCTCGGTCCCGAGAGCAGCATATGGTGAAGAAGCAGATAATCGCTGCTCTGCAAGCCTCGTTCATGGACCTGCTACTGCAGTTTGCGCAGCTTATCGCATCATCCCAGTAGTTGCAGGTTCAGCCGTCAACTGTCTCCGGGTGGGGAGTTGTCGAACGGTGCTGGGTGGGTCCAGTCAGTTGTACATTCGGATGGTGTTGACCATGTTTTTCAGATGGAACATTCAGATTGTGAGAGGGCTAAGGAGGTTGATTCTCCATCCCTCACGGAACGGCACATTAAGACTATGAATTTTTATTCATAAGTTCTTCCAGATCTTGTTCCATCTGAACAAAAGTCTGTGCTTGCTAGGCAAAAAACAGCTTGCGGTACCGGCTGAAGAAAAGACGAAGATCTTTCCTTCACGGATCTTTCTGCTCAGGTGTTTAAGGCATTTGATCCGATTAATGACGCCTCCCTTAGCCTGGCAATAGTATAAGAAAGGCAATGATCTATTCTTTCCAAATAGAAGATCGATAGCTCAGCTGTCTTGTTTCGAATAGAGCTATTAGAAGGAATAAGTATGTCTTTTCCTTCTCGGTGTTGTGTTCCGAGGTGTCAGAGGCATTTAGTGCTATTGTTGACGACATAGTAGCCTTATGTACTGTTAGAGCAGTCTTTTTTTATATATTAGTGGCTAACGCCGTACGTCTCCGTGTAGTGAGCTGTCTAAGGTCGCAGCGTTACACACTGATATCTGTCTTCACCGATATATGACTTTTAGGCTGTGTCAGCTACGCTGAGACCGCTATCTTTTTGGAATAAGGCTGTTAGAAGGAAAGATTACATTTTCCTTCTCAGTGTGGTATTCCTAGGCGTCACAGGCAATTAAACCTATGTTGTCACCTTAGTTTGGCTTATGTGAATTAAGAGCGGTCTGTTTATATATCATTAGCTGCTAACATCATAGTGGCCTTATATATTTTAGAGCGGTATTTTCTTATACATTGCGGCTAATGTTGTAAGTCTCCATTTAATGAGCTTTCCAAGGCTGCAGGTGTCACAGATATGTCTTCATGGAGATGAAGATTAATAAGCTGTGTTAGTTAAGCTGAGACTACTGTCTCTTTGGAATTACGGCCGTCAGAAGAGCGGTCCTTTATTCCTTACAGTGAGCGACAAATATTGTAAGTCCCCGTTTAGTGAGCTTTCAAGGTCACAAATGTCACCAAGATATCTATCATCACGGGATGAAGACTTATTAGCTGCGCTAGCTTATCTGAGACTACTGTCTCTTTGGAATTAGGGCCGTTAAAAGGAAAGAATATGTTGTTTCCTTCTCGGTACTGTATTCTTAGGTGTCAGGCTTTTAGTCCTTTTGTTGACGCCTTATTAGAATCAAGTGCGGCCCTTTTTCCCTTAACTTGAGCGACTAATGTGGTAAGTCTCCGTTTAGTGAGCTTTCTAAAGTCGCCAAAATTACACCGAGATATCTGTCTTCACGGAGATGAAATCTTCTAAGCTTCATTAGCTAGGCCGAGATCGCTGTCTTTTGGGAATAGAACTGCTAAAGGAAAGAGTTCATTTTTTCCATCTCGGTGTTGTTTTCTTAAGTGTCACAGACTTTAGTCTTATTGTTGACACTACAGTAGCCTGGATAGAATTATGAGCAGTGTTTTCTCCCTATCATTTGCAGCTAGCATTCTAAGTCTCCTTTAGTGAGCTTCTAGGGCCGTAATTAACAGCCATTTAATTGTCTTCACGAATAGGAAAATCTTTAGCTGCTTCAGCTCGGCTGAGACCTCTGTCCTATCAGACAAGGTACCATTACAAGAGATGATGTTGTTCTCTCCTTAACAGTATTGTTTTTGTATTAGTTGATGATGCCATATTAACCTTGTGTAATTAATGAGCGTTCTTTCGATTGCCTACAGTTAACTCCTTTTCAGGAATATATTTCCTGCTATAATTGGAACGAGGCACAATGAGTTCATCTAGGTTTTTTTGATCGGGTGCCGGAACCTAGTTTTTCATCTCCCGCTTCATTTTTAATCCAATCTATTGTTGTGGATTATATTTCCACTCGGTGGATTGGATATTATGTCTGTATGGTGTATTATTTGGCGCCATGGCGAACTGTCTTGATTTCAAGGGATATGTCGACGCTGTTTCAGCAGGTATATTCCTTGCAATAGTGCCATGTTCATCACGTCCCTCTCCGTCCTTAGTGGCATTATGGAGCCAGTCAGACGTGAGGGAGCCCTACGGTTTTTATTCTATTCTAGATAACTAACACTAAAGCATTACGAGTCATGCAGGGTTAGTTTGATTATGCTTCCTTTGACTAACTATAAGCTTTTTTGCTGTCTTACTCTTTGAGAATAGCAGCAGCAGTATAGCTTTGGGAATATAGCATGAAATTTCCTTTCCCTTTGGTGAAAAAGAGATTTGTCACTGTTCCAAGCTTTAGTATTACTGCACCAGCCTTACTTATCTTATGATTCGAGTGATGTGGGTGGGTGGAGGGGGGGGGTGGGGGGTGGGGGGTGGGTTGATATGATTTATTCATCGATCCCCCCCCTCCCTCCCCTGCCTGCCGGCCGGCCAGCCTGCCTACCAATATGTTAAGAGGCGATTACAGAGAAGGACGTAGTTCTCTTCCTGTAGGCCTCTTATGCATTCAATTATATGCATGTCTTTCATTGCTCTTCGATTGGTATGTGGGTTGTGGTCTAACAGCAACATCAGGGGCGCATCCACTCTTTAGTTGGTTTGCTTCTGGTGCTTGGTGGTTCATAAGTTTTATACGAGCATATGATTCCTGAACAGTAACTGTCTTTGGATTCCAAATTCCTTCATGAATACATTTGGTTAATATTGATAGCCTTCATGTACCTGTGTGGCAGTTATGTCTGTTATCTGGACGACATTCTCCAAATGTGGCAATTAGTCCACTCTGAGAAGTTTCGCTCAGAGTTGTCTGCTTTTGTTACGACGTATGAGTCTATTCATCAGGCTAATCGCATTAAAGTCGTTGTTATGCCTTCAGTTTCTGGGTTAGATTTTGTATCGTTCGGTCACACCCTTGATACAGGCTGTATTCAGATGAGGGTACATGCTGGATTCTGTGGACTGCGTGCATAATATGTATTTATTATTAGGCGTATTATTGAATAGATTCTCTTAAATTCTTGTTCTGCGTTAATATAGAGCTTATGAGAATTTTTAGGGCTAGTTTGATCAGTTATGGAGTTTCCTACAGGCCGTTTATGCATACGTTCTCTATATTTTTATACTGTACCAATGACCCAGACATAGCTGGTGCTAACTCTTAAAATATAGGGCCAAACACAAATTTTGCCCCCCAATCCCCAAAATTTGCATCCAAAACCAAAGAAAACATGTCCTGAATGGCCCTCCACACTTCACCTCTACTGCGCATGCACAGTGTCAAGGACGTTCCGAAATTGGCGCCATTATTCATTCTTAGTTTGGCTCTTCATCAGTTAACATCTGACTGATCTTTGTGCTTGTAAATCTCAGTTTAAATGATGCCAGACACATAAATATTAGTGAAATGGTGATTCTAAGGAGGATATAGAAGGAGGAGAGGAAAAATGTGTGACAGAAAATTATCAGGGCTGTAACTTAAAATTTTTTAATGAAATTATGTTAAGTTACCTATTTTCGAGGCAGCAGCCATTTTGTTGTCATTCTTGTTATCAAGTTACACTGCTTGTTCAGTGTTTTCCTCTCTCCCTTTCCTTTAAGTCCCCTCTTGCTATTCTCCCATGCTTTTGGCATATTTTCTGTAATTTTATTACTAAAATTTCTTGGGAGTTTTAGCTGAATAACAGAATGAATTCTGTTCTTTTCCCCATGTTTACGTCTTCACCTATGGGTGGTTAGGCGTAGTGTTCTGCATCTACCATCTGATGTTCTGCAGTTTCTTCCCTGGAAGTCTCTGTTTTGCATCAGATAGTGTTTTATTGGTAACTGATTTCGGGCCTGGGTGCCTGGAGTCTTATTCTAGTGTTTTTACACTTATTGTTTACATTTACAACAGCCCTCTGTGTGAGGGGGGATTTCTTGAAAATAATATCTGATGTTAATTTAATCAAAACTAGATACATTATTATTGTTCGTAAGTGTTGCATAAATTGTTTAAAATATTTTTAAAATTTTTGTCCACACTTAGGCTTGGGATCCATTGGGGCTCAACGTTACTTTTCAGAAACTTGGGCTGTTCTGAAAAAATATTTTTTCAAAATTTTTTGATTTCAATTATTTTTTCTATGTTAATGGATCATATTATTTTGTATTTTGATTGCAGGGGTTGGTGCGAGTACTAGGACTGTTTTCTTTTCACATTGAAAGGATTTTGGTCAATTGTTATAAGAGGAAATCTTCCTCTGACTTTTATAATCATTGTATATGTAGTCAGTGTACTCGCACTAGCTCCTGTTCTGTATGTGATAATTTCGATGACAACATGGGAAGCGTGTGTCACGGTATGTTAGTGGGGAATTGGACATTCCGGTCCTTTCCCCGCAGGGTCACTCTACTTTATCAATTTCTATTTCAGACTATCAAGATTAGGGTGATGTATCCGTGATGTCTTCCAAAAGTGTGCCTCCGTCGTCACAATTAATGAAGAGCTAGTGGAAAAGTGCTCATGTAAATACGCCAATTGCCTAAGAGGACCCTAGTAGGTTCGACGGCCTTTGACGTCCGCTAGCTCGCCCGGTGTAGCGTCCATTCATCGAATGGTCCGGCAGCCGGGTTCGTCCGTTGCGGTCTAGAAGGAGTTTTGGGTGATGCGAGCACTATAAATCAACCAAATGCACACCCAGTGACGGCGGATTAGAGGGAGAACGGAGGAAGCCTTTTAGTCCGGTTCCTAGCTCGTCCAGGTCCATCCGGATGGCGAGCGAGAGAGGCCCCTCTCTCGTACAACAATGTCTGGCCCCAGATGTTGTGGTACAAAATGTTTCGCATTCGGAGCATACGTCCGCCGCTCGGGACGCTCCGACATATAGTCAGTCCGGAGAGACTGTCAATAAGGCTTCCTCATTCTCATGGCAGCGCACACGACCGCTCTTGGCTACGTGACCTCGGATATCCAGTCAGCTTCGCCAATCGGAGAATCATCGGCGACCAGGTCATACCATCCGGTAGCCAGGGACACGAGGCCTGCAGACTCCGGACGTTCGCATAAGAAAGTGTGCGGGAGTCAACGTACACGGAGCTTCCGGCGGCAATGCATCGTAAGACCACTACTGCACAGGCCTCGGTGACGGACGTGCTATTCCAAATAGCACAGCTTATCGCAGCATCCCAGCAACGACTGAATCTGTCGCATCATGTATTATCCGACGATGCTGGGTCGGGACGCTCCGCGGAAGCGGGTCCGAAAATTTCATCCGGTCCGACGGGATGCCGAAAGGGATTCGGAGGATTTCGAGCTTTCCCTTTCGGAACAACATATGCTGTTGTGTATGTCATCTGACTTTATCTTCTACAGGTTCTTTCGTCGGACCAGAATGCTGCGATGCCGGATAAGAAACTGATAGCGTCGGTGGACTTAGAAATTTTTGGTTCGGTTCAGGGACATCGTCCCTCTGTTCCGACATAGTCCAATAATGTCACACAAACTTTCGAATTATTGAACGACGCTATATATTTTATTATTATATGCTTGCTATTGCCAAGCATTTCTGGTTTCTTGTTCGCAAAGTTACGGAGATATCTTTCAAAGTGTGCCTCTGTCGTCATAGTTAATGAAGAGCTAGCGGCAATAAGTGCTCATGATATATGTCTATCGCCTAAGAGGTCCCTTGTAGGATCGACGGAGTGACATTCGCTAGCTCACCCGGTGTAGCGTCCATTCATCGAATGGTTTGGCAGCCGGGTTCATCCGTTGTGGTCTAGGAAGGAGATTTGGGTGATGCGAGCACTATAATAACTTTAGTACTCACCCAGTGACGACGGATTGAGGACAGATTGGAGGAAGCCTGTTAGTCCGGTTCCTGGCTCGTCCAGGTCCGTCCGGGCTGTGAGCGAGAGAGGTCCCTCTCTCGTACAACAACATAGGGGACCGCTTGTTGTGGTTCAGATATTTTGCATTCGGAGCATATGTCCGCCGCTCGGGACGCTCCGTTATATTGACAGTCCGAGAGACTGTCGATAATGCTTCCTCATCCTCACAGCAGCGCACACGACCGCACATTGGCTACGTGACCTCGAGTATCCGACCAGTTTCGTCATGCAGTGATCCCACGGCAAACAGGTCACGCCATCCGGTAGCCAAGGGACACGAGGCCTTTACACTCCGTTCGCTCGCATAATAGAAGTATGCACGGGGTAACGATCACGGAGCTTCCAGCGGCAATGCATCGTAAGACCGTTTCTCCACAGGCCTCAGTGACGGACGTGCTATCCAAGTTAGCACAGTTTATCGCAGCATCCTAGCAATCGGCAGTTTCTCGGTCGGATCAGGAATTATCCGACGGTGCTGGGTCGGTGCGCTCCGCTGTTGCATCAGGTTCGGACGACCGAACGCTTTATAGGATCCGACAGGATGGCGAAAGGGATTCGGACGATTTCGAGTTTTCCCTTTCGGAACAACGGAAGCTGCCATACATTTCTTCCGGCATTATCTTCCAGTGGTTGTTCCTTCGGACTACATTGCTGCGATGTTGGATAAGAGACTTATAGCGTCATTGGACATGGAATTTTGGATCGGTTCAGGGACATTGTCCCTGACTTACCGACGCAGTCCAATAATGTCATTAGAACATTTGTATTATTTATCGACGCTATATATATATAAGCCTGCTACCAAGCATGATAGTTTAGTTTCTTGTCCGCAATGCTCAATTCTGCCTTTTATCATTTCTAGGAATATTTTATTTTGGCAGAACAGGGCATACCGAGAGTTTATATGCATTTAGACGGCGGGGTTAAAGACTGGAAATTATCTTTTTCGCCGTCTATGTCTTTTCCAACCACAATGTTGGAAACGACAATGATGTCTAATAGACTTAACTTAGATGCTTTATCATACGTAGTCCACCTTACTGAGGCGCTATCATTACGTCTTCTAGAGAAAGAATTCCGGGATATGATCCTCAATGTGATTTCTTTCAAGGGCAGTAGTTTGTTCACGTATAACTCCGCCCTTCAGTGGCAACTTGGAGTTGGTTAGACGTGACGCAGCCCTAGCTTCATCCACGCGCGTGGATAGTAAGGTGAAGAACTCTCTCAGAGTCGCTTCGGTCTCGGAGAAGCTTCTCTTCGACGGCAACTTTTCAGCAATCCATGAATTGCTCGATATACATGTTCTCTTGTCTATCAAGTGTAGCAAGTGATTCAGACTGGGGCAAACATTCGGTGGTTGACTCAGTGAGTGCCACTGCAGTTGCCGGATCCGAGTTTTATAATTATGACGGTTGCCAGTCAAACAGGTTGGGGTACAATTTTGTTCCCAACGGATTCGTAGTGCCAGGGTCTTTGGGTTCCGCAGTCTCTAGGCAAGCACTTATCTTCCACGGAATAATGTTTTTTAGGCTTGCTTTATGTCATTGGATGAACATTATTCAGAAACGCATGTACAAATCCTGTCCGATAATACGACAGTAGTTGCGTATCTCTGGAACCAGGGAGGCACTCAATCGTTTCCGTTATTCAATTTAACGGAAATAATCCTTCTGTTTGTTATAGTACACCTAGTTCTGATTCGGTCCGTCATATTCCGGGTCGTCTGATTGTATTACCGGACTCCCTTTCACGTAAGGGTCGCTTGTTGTCGTCAGAATGGACTCTAAACAAACAAGTATTCAATCAGATTTGCTATCAATGGGAGCGCCCAATGATAATTTATTTACGACACAACTTGCTAATCAATTGCAGACGTATGTGTTTGCATGTCCGGATCTCTGAGCTTATGTTGTTAACGCTCTATTGATATAATAGGACGGAATGATAGGATATGCGTATCCTCCTGCGCTGTTGTTTCAGCAAGTATTGCTAAGATAAACAACCACAATACATTTCTGTTGATAGCATCTCTGTCTTCACAGAGACCGCGGGTAAATTTACTCAGATGTCTTCTGTGGGACCTAACGCGAAAACTTCCTCCATGAGAGGATCTTCTTTCGCTGGGGAAAATCGTGTCTCTTCATCACAACCCGCAAGGTCTCAACCTTCACGTATTCCGTTGTGTGGTCCTTATTACATTGTAAGCATTGTACTGGACGAGCTTTGGACGCGATTTCTTACTGTAGGAGAACCTCTTCTTCGCTATTCTATGCGGCTAAAGTGGAGGCTCTTCCGTCGTTGTTGTAGGGATCACTATGTTGATATTGTTGATCCCTCCATACTACTCATTGCAACTTTCTAGTATACTTGTTTGACAAGATCTACTGCAGCCTGATACTATTAAGGTTATAGGTCTATGTTATCTCATACCTATGCACTCTATGATAGTTTACAATTGAGTCTTATGTCTCTTTATCTAAGTCAGTTAGTAACTTTTCGATAAATAGACTTAGAATCATTAGATTAAATTTCTATATGGAATTTAACTTCGGTTCTTTTTTAGCTAAGTAATCATTTGAGCCTCTGGAAACAGTAGTTTTCAAATTCTGACCTTTTAGACAGTAATTCTGTTGGCTTCTCTTTTACTGAAGAGTCAGTGAGCTTCATGCACTATCGGTGGATGATTCTCACTTTCGTAGTTTCGGAATCACTGCTTCCTTTACTATTTAGGTTGGATTTTTGGTTAAGAGTCAGGCTCCTAATAATATCCGGAGCCTATTGTTATTAAGGTCCTTCCGTCTTCGTACGGGCATAGGCCTTTACTCTGTCCGGTTAGAGTTTTACGTATTTATAAACAGATATCTGTTTATTACTACGGACGTAAGCTTCTTCTGTCTTTGATGCCTAATAGAAGGACGTTACGTTCCATTCTATTGCTAATGGATTCAATAAACTATCGGTACTGCTTATGGTATATCATTGACTCAGCAGTTGTGCTTGAGATTTAGGCTCATGAAGTAAGAGTTCTTTCTACATCTTGTGCTTACATTAATAGTGTCGCTATTATAGATTTTTGAAGGCTGCTCATTGCGCTCAGCCAATCACATTCATGAATTTTTTATCTCAGAAATATCGAGTCTATTTCTGGAGGCCTCTTTTGTTAGGTCTGTTATCTACTGCTCAGACTGTCATTCACTTAACAGTTGCTACTATAGCTAGGTAGGCTGTCTGTTTCGGCAGTGACTCCGTTCTGCTGCCCTCTTCGCTCTGGGCTATTTGACCCAGGGCAAGAAAAAAGGGGGGGGGGAGGGTGTTCCCTTGGGTCACCTGTTTTACTATGAAAACAAGGGGATACCTCTTCCGGAGTTAGTAATTCTGAGCTGTTACTGGGATGGTTTTTTAGTGAGAAGTTTATGTTTTAAAAATTCATTCAGGTCTTAGTTTTTAAAGTTTAGCTTTTGAATATAAAACGTGTCAAACGGACGTTATTATACAATCCTCAGACACTTTTTAGGAGTATAAAGAGTCTCTATTCTCTAGACTTACTTTATTAATTGGCTTACTTTAAAGATTATTAGTATAAGGATTATACTAGATATTAATAGAGTACATGGATGTATGATGCTCAATTTTGCAAGGTGTTGTATCTTTCTAATTTAACATAAATAAGAAAGATACATGTAAGGCCTAATACTTCTTTTTCCCTAGAGGGGATGACTCTATTTTATATAATTGAGCGTATTCCAACTTGCGCTATGTCCTAGGCCCTCCAGCCTTTTTACTATTCAGCTATGTCTGGGTCATTGGTACAGTATAAAAATGTTAAAAAATTTATAGTAATTTATATATTTTTTATACTTACCAATGACCCAGACGGGGATGGCCCTCCCAGGAGTTGGGAACTCATACCTCCCCGCTGAGTACATAGCGCTTACCAGGCACTGGTTATAAGAATGAATAATGGCGCCAATTTCGGAACGTCCTTGACACTGCGCATGCGCAGTAGAGGTGAAGTGTGGAGGGCCATTCAGGACATGTTTTCTTTGGTTTTAGATGCAAATTTTGGGGATTTGGGGGCAAAATTTGTGTTTGGCCCTATATTTTAAGAGTTAGCACCAGCTATGTCTGGGTCATTGGTAAGTATAAAAAATATATAAATTACTATAAATTTTTTAACTTTTGGCTTCATTATTCAGAGTGGTATATTCTTCCTCCGAACAGTTATTGATTTTAACGGACCAAGGGAACAATGAATTATGTGGGGACGGTCCGTGACAGGTTTTTTAATCATATCCCATTCCAGGTTCTGAATCCAGTCTTCAACCGGAAATGGTACACAAGTGGAATCCTATTCTCATAGAATTGAACAGTTACAATTTGGAAGTTCATTATTGGAATTAATTGTACACCTGAATGTGGTCTCCTGTTGGTTGACTCAGAAACGTATAAGTTCTATCAGATAACTTTCCATTGGGATTCAGTTGGACAAGTTTAAGGTTGTACATATTATATCACCGGTTATCGGCCTATCTTTGTATTCCAGATACAGCATACATTTAGAAGCTTGCGATTTTAATAACCGGGATCACCATGATATAGCCTTAGCTGATGATGTGGCATTAAGCACCAATAAATTAATAATTATTAATCAGGTGCCTTTTAGGCAAATATATATATTATTCTGTATCGCTTTTTCACTGATTCCAGGCTGCTTCCCTCTTTGTATTTGAAGATTATTCCTTCAAAAAAAGGGTGGGGGGGGGGGGGGTGGGAAGGGATGATTTCTCTTTACCTCTTGTGTGTCTTATATTAAGTGTGTAACTATGAGTGAAGATGTTATCGTCTGTAGATTATTCTGATCTTATGTACAGCTTGTTACATTATATAGCGTGTGTTTGTGGGCGTTAGTCTCTCTCTCTCGTACACGCTTTTCCTTATTTTAAGTGTCTTATTCCGGACTAGCCTTAAAATTGGAGCCTTGTTACACCCAATTAGCTTAATCAATTATGCTAAGTAATAGGGAATTTCTTGGATATTGCTCCTTATTTCAGTGGTATGTGTTCTCTATTGTTGTATAGAGAGACATATATGTAATTCCTTAAAATTTTAATCTCCTTTTCACCTTGGGAGTTCTAATGCAGGCTAAGGGCTGAATTTTGGTCTGCTATACGATTCAGCTAAGTCTGGGCCATTGGTTTTAGTATAAAAATATAAATTTCAAGTAATTTGTATATTTTTAGTCCCCTACGGGAACCGTAAGGGGTCTATAGGATTGCACTCCGTCCGTCCCTCCGTCTGTCTGTCCATCCGTCCGTCCATCCGTCCATCCGTCCGTCCGTCTGTCCGTCTGTCTGTCTGTCTGTCTGTCTGTCTGTCTGTTTTTTATGTTACCACCTCTCCCTCCAACATGCTTTAACCTACACCTTTCATATTTGGTGCATGGATAAATGGTTCTGAGGGGATGATGCACACTGAAAATTTTGTTTTCAAAATCCAAGATGGCGGAATGGCGGCCATTTTTGTTGTGTTTTTTAAGTTTTTTTTCTCTGTTTTCATGTTACCACCCCTCCCACCAACACGGTTCAAGCTACACTTTGCATATTTGGCACATGGATAGAGGGTTGGGAGGGGATGATGCACATTCATTTTTTTTTTTCAAAATCCAAGATGGCGGCATGGCGGCCATTTTTGTTGTGTTTTTTAAGGTTTTTTCTCTATTTTATGTTACCACCCCTCACTCCAACATGGTTCAAGCTACACTTTTTATATCTAGCACATGGATAGAGGGTTGTAATGGGATGTTGCACGTTCAATATTTTTTTTTCAAAATTCAAGATGGCGCCATGGCAACCATTTCTGTTGTGTTTTTTAAGCCTTTTTTATGTGTACCCATACTATGTATGGTACACATAATGCCGGCATCTGGGGTGACCATCCGTCGTTCGTCCATCCTTTGTCCGTCCGGCGTCCGTATCCATTTTCTTTGGCATTCGATAACTTGAAAAATATTGCTTGGATTGTCAAGTTACTTTATATTTGTGTTCAGGTTACTGATGTGCCGAGCTGTATAGTTTTTGGTGTAAATCGGATAATTCGATCCTGAGATCTTAACCCTTTATCCTTCAAATTGAAAATTCCTCCAATCCCTTTGGCATTCGATAACTTGAAAAATATTGCTTGGATTGTCAAGTTACTTTATATTTGTGTTTAGGTTACTGATGTGCCGAGCTGTATAGTTTTTGGTGTAAATCTGTTATTTTGATCCCGAGATATTAACCCTTTATCCTTCAAATTGAAAATTTCTCCAATCCCTTTGGAATTCGATAACTTGAAAAATATTGCTTGGATTGTCTGGTTACTTTATATTTGTGTTCAGGTTACTGATGTGCCGAGCTGTATAGTTTTTGGTGTAAATCGGATAATTTGATCCCGAGATATTAACCCTTTATCCTTCAAGTGAAAATTCCTCCAATCCCTTTGGCATTCGATAAATTGAAAAATATTACTTGGTAAGGCTTCCACGTTTACACGTGTAAACGTGAACGTTTCGTTTATGGGCATTAAACGTTTACAGTTCTGGTAAACGTGTACACGGAATGAAGTTTTAATAGAGTAATTTCAGAATTGCAGATTAATGCAGAAAGTCAAAGAAACCAAAAAATAATTTCCAACTTTGTAATGCAATATTTTGGTAATGCTTCAGAAAAACTGTGTACTGGTTCCGACTGGCGCCGCCGCCACAGTAACCGAACGAAGTCATCTTCAAATCATGTGATATCATATGTGACACAGTCACGTGAGCCGCATGGCACGTGCTTATCTTTGGTGTTTCCTTCGAAACATGTGTGGAATGTTTTAGTTTATTCGGATTTACATGTATATTCCTAAAGTGATACACAGTTGTTCTCGATGATTTCGTTCACCTGACATGGATTATTAATTTATTATTCACACATGGGATGATCTTAGGATCGATTTATGGAGTTTGACAGACAGACTGGCACTTGCGGTGTTTGAAAATTTGGATTCCCCTGCATGGTTTGTAGACTTTGTTTATTTTTGCGACATTGCATTCCACTCTCAAGTCCGGTATTGTCACTATTGTGTGCCATGGCAACTCGCTCCAACATTACTGTTTGAAAAAATACAAGGAATTTCACCCCGAACCCACCAGAAGACCAGAGACCCCCATAAATTTCAAAATTTACCTGGGGGAATATCCCCCAGAACCCCCCCCCAGACCGAGCAACTTTGCCTTCAGCATCTGCATGCTGTGATCGTTCGTCTACGTCGTTTTTGGACGAACTGTAAATCGGCTGTCTCAATAACATAAATTGTATGCCCTGTACGCAAAGATATGATGAACTTACTGTGTATTATTACACACTTCTATCAAATATTGACTACTTGCATTGTTACTGTTAGTACTTGTAAACGTTTACGTTTCGTTTACAGACAGTCGTTTAAACGTTTACAATTTTGTCTAAACGTGGAAGCCTTATTACTTGGATTGTCAAGTTACTTTATATTTGTGTTTAGGTTACTGATATGCCGAGCTGTATAGTTTTTGGTGTAAATCTGTTATTTTGATCCTGAGATATTAACCCTTTATCCTTCAAATTGAAAATTCCTCCAATCCCTTTGGCATTCGATAACTTTAAAAATATTGCTTGTATTGTCAAGTTACTTTACATTTGTGTTCAGGTTACTGATGTGCCGAGCTGTACAGTTTTTGGTGTAAATCTGATAATTTAATCTTGAGATATTAACCCTTTATCCTTCAAATTGAAAATTTCTCCAATCCCTTTGGCATTCGATAACTTGAAAAATATTGCTTAGATTGTGAAGTTACTTTATATTTGTGTTCAGGTTACTGATGTACCGAGCTGTATAGTTTTTGGTGTAAATCTGTTATTTTAATCTTGAGATATTAACCCTTTATCCTTCAAATTGAAAATTCCTCCAATCCCTTTGGCATTTGATAACTTAAAAAATATTACTTGGATTGTCAAGTTACTTTAAAATTGTGTTCAGGTTACTGATGTGCTGAGCTGTATAGTTTTTGGTGTTAATCTGATAATTTGATCCGGATTTATTAACCCTTTATCCTTCAAATTGAAAATTCCTCCAATCCCTTTGGCAGGAAATAACTCAAAAAATATCAAGCCGATTGTCATGTTACTTTATATATTTATTCAGGTTACTGATGTGCTGTGCTGTATAGTTTTTTATATAAATCTGATATTTTGATCCGGAGATATTAACCCTTTATCCATCAAATTAGACACTCCTCCAGTCCATTTCTATATGTACCCATACCTTGTATGGTGTACATAATGTCGGCATCCGTGGTGGCCCTTCATCATACAGCTTTCTACTAGTTGCGCGTATGGGTACACATCTGACGATTTCATCGGCCTATTTTCTCTATTTTAGGTTACTACTGCTCCCTCCAACATGGTTCAAGCTGCACTTTTCATATATGGTACATGGATAAAGGGGTTGTGAGGGGATTATGCACGCTCAATATGTTTTTTTCAAAATCTAACATCTGTCTGTCTGTCTTTTTAGCTCACCTGAGCGAAGCTCAAGGGGAGCTTAACTAATCACTTTCTGTCCGTCGTCCGTCGTCCGTCGTCCGGCGTCCGTCGTCCGTCGTCGTCCGTCCGGCGTTAACTTTACATTATCGACTTCTCCTCCTAAACCACTAGCCCAATTTTATTCAAATGTTGGCTAAATGTTTATTACCTAATGCCAATTCAGATTTGTTCAAATGAAGTTGCCCCTCCTCCTGGGTGGTACCACACCCCCAAGGGGCACCAAAATCTTTGTAAATCTTCTTCTCATGAACCAGCAGTAGCAGAGACTTGATATTTGGTGTGCAGCTTCCTTTTGAGGTGTAGACTCAGATTTGTTCAAGAGAAGTTTGTGGGGCTATACTTGACGTTGTTATGAGAGGGGCAAAATTTTTTGCCCCGCCCAAAATTTCTATTTTCCAAACCGAGAGGCTGATTTGAACCAAATTTTATGTGAGGGCTTATTGGGTCATGAGTACTTGATTTATGCAAAAAAAAATTTTCCTGCAGCCCCGTGGGAACCGCAGGAGCTAAAAATAGAAAAAATTTAAAACGCCCATATCTCCAAAACTGCACGGCACTGAAAATTTTTATTTGGTGTGCAGCTTCCTTAGGACCAACAGAAAGGATTGGTAAAAAAAAATTGCCATCGGTTTTATCATAGGGTACAGTTTCGGGACTTTGAAAAAGTGCTGAGTCAGCACTTTTTAACACTGTAGGCAATGGGAAAAACATTAAAAAATCTTCTTCTCCAGATCCAGCAGGCAGAATCTTTTGATATTTGGTATGCAACATTGTAGGGTGGATCTGATTCAAGTTTGTTCAAATCGGCCCCCTGGGTTCATATTTGGGCTCAGTATAGGAGCCCGATTTCGAACTTAGTGCATTTCAGGCAAATTTCTTAAAAAATCTTCTTCTCCAGATCCAGCAGGCAGAATCTTTTGATATTTGGTATGCAACATTGTAGGGTGGATCTGATTCAAGTTTGTTCAAATCGGCTCCCTAGATTCATATTTGGGCTCACTATAGGAGCTTGAATTCGAATTTAGTGCATTTCAGGCAAATTTCTTCAAAAATCTTCTTCTCCAGATCCAGCAGGCAGAATCTTTTGATATTTGGTATGCAATGTTGCGGGGTAGATCTGATTCAAGTTTGTTCAAATCGGCCCCCTGGATACATATTTGGGCTTACTATAGAAGCCCGAATTCGAACTTAGTGCATTTCAGGCAAATTTCTTAAAAAATCTTCTTCTCCAGATCCAGCAGGCAGAATGTTTTCATATTTGGTATGCAACATTGTGGGGTGGATCTGATTCAAGATTGTTCAAATCGGCCCCCTGGGTTAATATTTGGGCTCAGTATAGGAGCCCGATTTCGAACTTAGTGCATTTCAGGCAAATTTCTTAAAAAATCTTCTTCTCCAGATCCAGCAGGCAGAATCTTTTGATATTTGGTATGCAACATTGTAGGGTGGATCTGATTCAAGTTTGTTCAAATCGGCCCCCTGGGTTCATATTTGGGCTCAGTATAGGAGCCCGATTTCGAACTTAGTGCATTTAGGCAAATTTCTTAAAAAATCTTCTTCTCCAGATCCAGAAGGCAGAATCTTTTGATATTTGGTATGCAACATTGTGGGGTGGATCTGATTCAAGTTTGTTCAAATCGGCTTCCTAGATTCATATTTGGGCTCACTATAGAAGCTCGAATTTGAACTTAGTGCATTTCATGCAAATTTCTTAAAAAATCTTCTTCTCCAGATCCAGCAGGCAGAATCTTTTCATATTTGGTAAGCAACATTGTGGGGTGGATCTGATTCAAGTTTGTTCAAATCGGCCCCCTGGGTTTATATTTGGGCTCAGTATAGGAGCCCAAATTTGAACTTAGTGCATTTCAAGCAAATTTATTAAAAAATCTTCTTCTCCAGATCCAGCAGGCAGAATCTTTTGATATTTGGTATGCAACATTGTGGGGTAGATCTGATTCAAGTTTGTTCAAATCGGCTTCCTAGATTCATATTTAGGCTCACTATAGAAGCTCGAATTCGAACTTAGTGCATTTCAGGCAAATTTCTTAAAAAATCATCTTCTCCAGATCCAGCAGGCAGAATCTTTTGATATTTGGTATGCAACATTGCGGGGTGGATCTGATTCAAGTTTGTTCAAATCGGCCCCCTGGATTCATATTTGGGCTCACTATAGAAGCTCGAATTCAAACTTAGTGCATTTCGGGCAAATTTCTTCAAAAATCTTCTTCTCCAGATCCAGCAGGCAGAATCTTTTGATATTTGGTATGCAACATTGCGGGGTGGATCTGATTCAAGTTTGTTCAAATCGGCCCCCTGGATTCATATTTGGGCTTAATATAGAAGCCCGAATTCGCACTTAGTGCATTTCAGGCAAATTTCTTCAAAAATCTTCTTCTCCAGATCCAGCAGGCAGAATCTTTTGATATTTGGTATGCAACATTGCGGGGTGGATCTGATTCAAGTTTGTTCAAATCGGCCCCCTGGATTCATATTTGGGCTTAATATAGAAGCCCGAATTCGCACTTAGTGCATTTCGGGCAAATTTATTAAAAAATCTTCTTCTCCAGATCCAGCAGGCAGAATCTTTTGATATTTGGTATGCAACATTGTGGGGTGGATCTGATTCAAGTTTGTTCAAATCGGCTTCCTAGTTTCATATTTGGGCTCACTATAGAAGCTCGAATTCGAACTTAGTGCATTTCAGGCAAATTTCTTAAAAAATCTTCTTCTCCAGATCCAGCTTCAGAATCTTTTGATATTTGGTAAGCAACATTGTGGGGTGGATCTGATTCAAGTTTGTTCAAATCGGCCCCCTGGGTTTATATTTGGGCTCCGTATAGGAGCCCAAATTTTAACTTAGTGCGTTTCAGGCATATTTCTTAAAAAATCTTCTTCTCCAGATCCAGCAGGCAGAATCTTTTGATATTTGGTATGCAACATTGTAGGGTGGATCTGATTGTGATTCATGAACGTATTTATTTGTAAAGTTGATAGAATCTTAGACAAAATTTGCAGAAAAGATCTACTATAGTAGGGGTGGTATCCAGGGTGAACCGTTTACCCAAATCTAGCAGTACTAATGCATTATTCACACAAATCTTCGTTCAAATTTTATGACCCCTCATTGGAACACACGCATTCAGCTCATTCCAACAAAGGTCATATGCCATGTTTTCGAGACAAAGGAATAAAAATTTTAGTTATTCATGAAATTTTTAGGCAACTGTTGTCTGTTATTCACATTGCTTCATGAAATTTCAGTACTTTTAGAAGTTACCTCAGTAATCAAGGGTTAATTCCCCTTAATTAAATGTTGCCTCTAAAAAACAACCACTTTGCATATCTTACCTTTTTACCAGCATAACTGCCAAAACTTGTCAGCATTCTTCGCAAAAATCGCTATTCAAATTTTAATTTTTGTCTCTTAAACATACATGTACTTATCGCTTGTAAATACCCCATTGGAATGAGCTTTTTGAGCTCATTCCAATGAGAGGTCGCACACCATGCTTTTTGAGTCAAAAAAGCAATTTTTTTTAGTTATTCCAGAATTTCGTACGTAAAACACAGCTTTATGACTTCACATTAAAATGAGCTCTCTAAGCTTGTTCCAATCAACATTCACGCACTATGTCTTTCACACAAAAAATAAAATTTTCCATTTGTTCAGGAATTTTGTTTGCAAGAACACTCTTACCCCCCCCCCCCCCCCCCCCCCCCCCCACAAACACACACACACAAACACACACAAACACAGACACACACACCTAAAAGTTCGTCAGCAAAAAAACAGTTACTTCAATTTTTAAATGCATTATAGGAACAACTTGCCTAATCAAATTTAAATACTTTTGCATCATTCTGTATCTAGAACAAACCATTTACCATATCTTTACGCAAAATTCTCCAGCATCATTCACAAAAAACACCATTATTTATATATTCACATTTCTGTCTCAAAAATATACCTGATCTTCCCATACCCCTATTGGAATAAGCTGTTTGAGCTTGTTCCAATGATGATAAAAAAAAATAAAATTTGTGAAAATTTTTGTTTTCTTGCATGCAAATATATACATGTAGCACATGGAAGATATCCACAGTTGGGGAGAGATGTCCAAGGCTATCTCTTCACATTCCTTGTTTGTGCTTCATGCTAAACCAGTTTGTCTGCAGAGATAAATTTGCTTTATTAAAAATCATTGGAGATTGGCCACACACCAATGATTTTAAATAAAACTAATTTTAGGTAACAAATGTTGAACTTCAAACAAAATCTATCACTCAACCAGTTAATGTTGATGAGGCATGACATGGTGAAGGTGACCTAAAATACTTCTTAGAGTCACTTTGTCAGGTGAGCGATTAAGGCCACGTGGGGCCTCTTGTTTATGTTACCACCTCTCCCTCTAATATGCTTCAAGCTACACCTTTCATATTTGGTACATGGATAAATGGTTCTGAGGGGATGATGCACAGTCAATATTTATTTTTCAAAATCCAAGCTGGCAGCATGGCGGCCATTTTTGTTGTGTTTTTTTAGCTTTTTTTCTCTATTTTATGTTACCACCCCTCCCTCCAACATGGTTCAAGCTACGCCTTTCATATATGGTACATGGATAAAGGGTTGTGAGGGAATTATGCACGCTCAATATTTTTTTTTTCAAAATCCAAGATGCTTATACACTCTAGTGTCTTCTGTGACAAAAACACCTTATGTCACAAAAGCGCCGTAGGGGACTAATACCACCTCGGTGGTCAAACACTTGTTTATACTTACCAATGGCCCAGACAGGGATGGCCCTCCCATGAGTGGGCACTCATACCTCCCCGCTGAGTTATAACCTTAGGAGGCATAACTAGGAAAAATGATGCTTGGCGCCAATTCCGGTCATGCGCAAATACTAAAAGTATGGAGGGCTGGATATGACTTTTAATTTTCAGTACAGTATGCAAATTTTGGGGATTGGGAGATTCAAAATTTGTGTTTGGTCCTTGATAATATTGAGGTTGCACCAGCTAAGTCTGGTAAGTATAAAAAATATACAAATTACTTTAAATTTATTATTTTTTCCAATTTCAGGGTTTACATCCCAGGATTATTACAGAAGGATTTGAAAAAGCAAGAGATAAAGCATTACAGGTACCGTATTTACTCGATGAATTGGAACACTCTTTGTTTTGGAACACCTGAATATTTCAGAAAAATAATATTTTTATACTGTACCAATGACCCAGACTTAGCTGGTGCTAACTCCAACAAAACCAGCGCCAAACACAAATTTTGCCCCCCAATCCCCAAAATTTGCATCCAAAACAAAAAGAAATCATGTCCTAAAGGACCTCCATAGTACGCCTCTACTGCGCATGCGCAGTGACGCAGTCGTCCCGAAATTGGCGCCAATTATCATTCTCTGTTTGGCCCTTCATCAGTCAACATCTCACTGATCTTTGTGCTTGTAAATCTCAGTTTAAAGGATGCCAGACACGTAATTTTTGGAGAAAATGTGATTCTAAGGAGGATAGAAGGAGGAGAGGAAAAAAGAAGTGGCAAAAAATAATCAGGTCTGTACTTAAAAAATTTTTTGTTGAAATTATGTTAAGTTGCCTATTTTCGAGGCATGGGCCTCTTGTTGTCATTCTTGCTAATTGTTGCACTGCTTATTCAGTGTTTCCTCTCCTCTAGCCTTCTAAAGTCCCCCCTTGCAATTCTCCCATGCTTTTGGCATATTTTTGAGAAGTTTCATTTCTAAAATTTCCTGGGAGAGTTGCTTGGTTACAGAATGTTTTCTGTTATTTTCCCCATAGTTACGTTTTCACCCATGGGTGTATAACGTTTGTGTTCTGCATCTTCCATCTGATGTTCTGCAGATTCTCCCCTGGGAGTCTCTGTTTTGCATCAGATAGAGTGTAATTGATGACTGATTCCGGGCCAGTTTTTTCAGTGCCTGGAGTCATGTTTTCTAGTGTGTTTACACTGTTAGTTTTCATTGGCAACAGCCTTTTTTGAGGGGGGCTGTTTGCCTTTGTAGTAGTTTATCTCATTATAAGATACATTTTTATTATCCGAAAGTGTCTCATTAATTATTTTATATAAATTTAAAATTTTTGACCACACTTTGCCATCGGATCCATCGGGGCTCAACGTTACTTTTCAGCAACTTGGGCTTCTCTGAAAAAATATTTTTTCAAAATTATTTTGTTTTGCAATTGTTTTTTCATTTATTAATGGATCATGTTATTATGTATCTTTGTGTCAGGGGTTTTTGCGAGTAACTAGGACTTATTGTTGTTCTTTCACAATGAAGGGACATTGTTCAAATTGTAATAGGAAGAAATCTTCCTCTGACTTTCATGATCATTGTATTAATTGTAGTCAGTGTTCTCGCATTAATCCCTGTCCTATATGTGAACATTGGGATGAGAAACATTGGAAACGTGTGTCACGATATGTTGTTTCTGGAGAAAGAGCGATGCCGGCTCTTTCTCCACAAGGTCACTCTACTCTCTCAGTTTCTATTTCAGAGGAACCAGAACAGGGTGATGTTTCCATGTTATCTTCTTCAAGTGTGCGTCCGTCGTCACAAATAAATTCAGAGCTAGCGGCAAAAGTGCTCATGGAGATTAGACAAATGTCGTCCGCTAGCTCGCCCGGTGTAGCGTCCATTCACCGAATGGTTCGGCAGCCGGGTTCGTCCGATGCGGTCCAAGAGGAAATTTTGGGTGATGCGAGCACTATAAACATAATAGATGCACACCCAGTGACGGCGGATAGTAAACGAGAACGGAGGAAGCCTTTTAGTCCGGTTCCTAGCTCGTCCAGGTCCAGCCGGGCCGCGAGCGAGAGAGGCCCCTCTCTCGTACAACAACATCTGGGACCAGATGTTGTGGTACAAAATGTGTCTTTAGCGGAGCATACGTCCGTCGCTCGGGACGCTCCGTTGTATAAGCAGTCCGCAGAGACTGTTAAGGCTTCCTCTTCTCGTCGGCGCACACGACCGCACCTTGGCTGCGTGACCTCCGATATTTTGCCAGCTTCGCCGGTGAAGGATTCTTCGGCGACCAGGTCACACCATCCGGCAGCCAGGGATTCGAGACCGATGGACTCCGGACGTTCGCATAGGAAAAGTATGCGGGAGCCATCTGATGCGGAGCTGCCCTCGGCGAAGCAGCGAAAGACCGCGCCTCCGCAGGTCTCGACGTCGGACATTCTAGTGCAGATAGCACAGCTTATCGCAGCATCCCAGCAGCCGACAGAAACGGTGTCGGATCGAGAATTATCCGACGGCGCTGGGTCGGTACGCTCCGCCGAAGCATCGGGGGCGGACGACCGGGAACATCGGGAGGTCCGACCGGATGGTGAAAGGGA
The DNA here is from genome assembly GCA_031216915.1 of Pictodentalium vernedei. Classification (NCBI taxonomy): domain Eukaryota; kingdom Metazoa; phylum Mollusca; class Scaphopoda; order Dentaliida; family Dentaliidae; genus Pictodentalium; species Pictodentalium vernedei. The sequence continues at coordinate 86,571,058 of CM062294.1, forward strand.
TACGGATGAATTGGAGCTATCCCTTTCGGAACAACATAAAGCTGCCGTGGACTTCATCCGGCACTTTCTCCCTCAAGTTGTTCCGTCGGGCCAGACTGCTGCGCTTCCGGACAAGAGAATTATAGCGTCATTGGACTCTGAATTTTTTGAGCGGTTCAGGGACATCGCTCCCGAGTTTCCGTCGCAGTCCAATAATGTTGCAAGATCATTTGAATTATTGAACGACGCTATATTTAAACTTGCTTCCAGGACGGGGAAAGCAGGTTTCTTGTCCGCAAATACTCTCAACCTGCCTTTCATTAATGCAAGGAATAAATTCGACACGGCAGGACAGGGTATACCGAGAGTTCCTCTGCGTATGGACGACGAGGCGGAAGACTTAGAGCTATCATTACCGTCGTCAGCTTCTATTCCAACCGCGGTGTTGGAAACAGCTATTGCGTCTAACAGAGCCAATTTAGATGCCTTATCTTACGCAGATCACCTTACTAAGGCGTTATCACTGCGCCTTCAAGGGGAAGAGTTTCAGGATATACAATCCTCTTTAAGACTTCTTTCAAGGGCAGTAGCTTATTCCACGTGTAACTCCGCCCTTTCAGTGGCAAATCTGGAGTTGGTTAGACGTGACGCAGCCCTGGCTACATCCACACTAGTGGATTCTAAGGTGAAGAACTCTCTTAGAGTCGCTTCGGTCTCAGGAGAACTTCTCTTTGACGGCAAGCTTTCCGCTATTTATGATAATATTAAAAAGAAAGCTAATGATTCTCTGTTGTTCAGATCCGCTCCTAAAAGGTCGGATACAGCAGACACGAATAAGGCAGGCACTTCTGGGTCTAATGCGCCCAAGAGAGGTTCCTATAGAGGTTCCGGTGCGTCCTCTTGGTCTTATTCGAGAGACCGTCAGGATAGCGACTCTCGTTCGGGACGTCCTTCAGGCCGGGACAATCGGTCGGACGCCCCGAGGTCGACGAGGCGAGGTGCGGGTCGTGGAAGACGTGGTTTCTCCTACCGCAGGCCTCGCAGGTCCAGGAGGTGATGGCTTAAACCTCTATCGCGTTCCGGTTGGCAGAAGGTTGTCGAGTTTTTCACAAGAGTGGGCGTCGATTACGGACGACCCGTGGGTGAGAGGAGTGACTTCGGAAGGTCTAAAGATATCCTTCGAACGAAAGCCTCCATTAACTCGAAGTCCAAAGTGGACTCATCTTCCGTCAAATCCACAGAAAAGAGACGCTCTGTTATCAGAGGTGCAGTCTCTTTTAATGAAGAACGCGGTAGAGGTCGTAGAAAACCAGGAATCGCTGGGATTCTACAGCCATCTGTTTCTGGTTCCGAAACCAGACGGCTCGTTCCGTCCAGTCATAGATTTGAGCTGGATAAACAAGCTGATCGTCGCTCCGAAGTTTTATATGGAGACGATTCGATCGGTCAGAGCGAGTATTCGGGTGAACGATTATGCAACGAGCATAGATCTCAAAGATGCGTACTTTCACGTCATGGTACATCCGACATTCCGAAAGTATCTACGCTTCGCAGTCCTGGGAGTGGTGTATCAGTTCCGGGCCATGTGCTTCGGATTGAATCTAGCACCCTGGGCTTTCACTCGGGTAATGAACTCGGTAATGATCTACTTCCGAGCTCATTCGTCTGCGGTAACGTCGGCCTACCTGGACGACATTCTTCAGAGGTACGGCAACGAGTTAACGCTTCAGAACGATGTTCAGAATCTTCTTCTATTGCTCCGACGTCTCGGTTTCATAGTAAACGAGGAGAAGTCGGATCTGGTGCCGTCCAAGTCATTCACTCATCTGGGAATGAGCTTCGAGACGCACAACAATCTCGTTCGTCTGCCGTTAACCAGAGCGAAATTAGTCAGTTGTTACGCTCGCTATTGTCTGCATGCAGACAAAGTCACGGCGAGAGAATTTATGAGACTGATAGGTCTGTGCGGAGCCGCCGCGGATCTCATTCCGATGGGGCGGCTACGCACACGTCCTCTTCAAATTTTCCTGACTCAGAATTGGAGTGTGAAAATTCATTCGCTCGATGTAGACGTTCTCTTGTCAGATCAAGTGAAACAAGAGATTCAGACTTGGGCAAACATTCAGTGGTTAACTCAAGGAGTTCCGCTGCAGTTGCCGGATCCGAGTTTTACCATTATGACGGATGCCAGTCAAACAGGTTGGGGTGCATCATTAATCCCAACGGATTCGAGATGCCAGGGTCTTTGGGATCCGCAATTCCTGTGCAAGCACATAAACATCAAGGAAATAATGTCAATTTGGCTTGCGTTACGTCACTGGATGGACATTATTCACGATGCTCATGTCCAAATCCTATCCGACAATACGACAGTAGTGGCGTATATACGGAATCAGGGAGGCACTCATTCAGTTCCGTTGTTCAATCTAACGGAAAGAATCCTTCTGTTTGCGTTGGAACATCACGTTCTTCTTTCGGTCCGTCACATACCGGGTCGTCTGAATGTGCTAGCAGACTCCCTTTCACGAAAGGGTCGCTTGTTGCCGTCGGAGTGGACTCTCAACAAACAAGTATTCAATCAGATTTGCTACCAATGGGAACGGCCAATGATAGACTTATTTGCGACACATCTCAACAATCAGTTGCAGACGTATGTGTCCCCGTGTCCGGATCCAAGAGTATTTGCAGTAGACGCTCTGTCGATCCCTTGGGACGGAATGATAGGATATGCGTATCCTCCAGCGCCGTTAATTCAACAAGTATTGCTAAAGATAAAACAATCTCAATGCAAGATTCTGTTAGTAGCATCTCTGTCGCCACAGAGACCGTGGATAAATCTACTCAGGTGTCTGTTGTGGGACCTACCGCGGAAATTTCCTCCACAAGAGGATCTTCTTTCGCAGGGGAAATCGCGCCAACTCCATCACAACCCGCAAGGTCTCAACCTTCACGTTTTTCCGTTGTGCGGTCCTTCTTGCATGGCAAGCACTTTACAGGACGAGCAGTGGACGCGATTTCTAACTGTAGGAGGACCTCCTCTTCGCTAAACTATGCGGCTAAGTGGAAGGTTTTCCGTCGTTGGTGTAGGGATCATTCTGTAGATATATTTGATCCCTCTATACCAGACATTGCAAACTTTCTAGTATACTTGTTTGACGAAATCAAACTGCAGCCTGTTACTATAAAGGGTTATAGATCTATGTTATCTGATACCTATGCACATCATGATAGTTTACAAATTGGATCTAATGTCTCTTTATCGAAATTGGTTCGAAACTTTTCGATAAATAGACCTAAAACTCTTAGATTAATTCCTAAGTGGAATTTAGCTTGGGTTCTCCTTAAATTGAAGGAAAAGCCATTTGAACCTCTTGGGACAGTAGATTTCAAATTCTTATCTTATAAGACAGCTTTTCTCTTAGCTTTCTCTTCTGCCAGAAGAGTCAGTGAGCTTCATGCACTATCGGTGGATGATTCTCATTATCGTAGTGTTGGGAACACTATCACCTTCACTACTAATGTGGGTTTTTTAGCTAAGAATCAGGCTCCTAATAAATATCCGGAACCTATTGTTATTAAGGCTCTTCCGTCTTCAGACGGGCGTAGGCCTTTACTCTGTCCTGTTAGAGCACTACGTATCTATAAACAGAGATCTCAGTTCATCAGAAAGGGACGGAAACGTTTCTTTCTGTCTTTGATGCCTAATAGAAAGGACATTTCAGTCCATTCTATTGCTAGATGGATTCAGTTAACTATCCGTACTGCTTATGAAGATTTATCTTCTTCTCAGCAGTCTGTGCTTAAGATTTCTGCTCATGAAGTAAGAGCTCTTTCTACTTCCTGGGCTTATGCTAATAGTGTTGCTATTACAGATTTAATGAAGGCTGCTTATTGGTCTCAGCCATCCACATTTACTAATTTTTATCTCAGAAATATTGAGTCCATTTCTGGAGACCTGCATTGTTTAGGTCCGTTATCTGTTGCTCAGAATGTCGTCCACTAAACAGTTGCAACTATAGTTATGCAGGCTTTCTGTTCCGGCAGTGACTCCGTCCGGCTGCCCTCTTCGCTCTGGGCTATTTGACCCAGGGCAAGGGGAAGGGGGAGAGGGGTGGGTGTTCCCTTAGGTCACCTGCTTTATAGTGAAAAGCAAGGGAATGCCTCCTCCAAGACAGTATTTCTGAGTCGCTTCCGGGATGGTTTTAAAGTGTAATATTAATGTTTAATTTCATTCATGTCTTATTTTTAAAGTGTAGCTCGGTGTGAAGCATTTGTATATGTCAAGTGTCAAACGGGCTTTAATATACAATACTCGGACACTTTTAAATGATTATAAAGAGTCTCAATTCTCTGGACTACTTTATTTATTGGCTTGCTTTAAGAATAATTAGTATAAGGGTTATACTGGATGTTAATAGAGAACATGAATGTTATTGTGCTCAATTATTAAGGGTAGTGTATCTTTCTAATTTAATATTAAATAAGAAAGATACATGTAAAGCCTAATACTCCTTTTCTCCTTAAGGGGTTACCTCTTTATGTATAATTGAGCTTATTGGATTTTCCTCTATGTCCTAGGCCCTCCAGCCTGTTTACTATTCAGCTAAGTCTGGGTCATTGGTACAGTATAAAAATGTTAAAAAATTTATAGTAATTTATATATTTTTTATACTTACCAATGACCCAGACGGGGATGGCCCTCCCTGAGTTGGGAACTCTTGCCTCCCCGCTGAGTACATAGCGCTGACCAGGCACTGCCAGTAAGAATGATAATTGGCGCCAATTTCGGGACGACTGCGTCACTGCGCATGCGCAGTAGAGGCGTACTATGGAGGTCCTTTAGGACATGATTTCTTTTTGTTTTGGATGCAAATTTTGGGGATTGGGGGGCAAAATTTGTGTTTGGCCCTGGTTTTGTTGGAGTTAGCACCAGCTAAGTCTGGGTCATTGGTAAGTATAAAAAATATATAAATTACTATAAATTTTTTAACTTTTAAAACTACTCAAATTATTTGAACAGTTTAAAAATTATTTTTCGGAATTCCTCCTAAGTATTGATACAGGCTGAATAGGAAGGCTACATGAGTCACAGTTGTACTTTGTTGATACTTTCGATGTACTGCATTTATTAAACTTTAAAGGATATATGAATAAACAGAATATGTCAACTGTGTTACCTCTCGCAAGGTACCGGTAGGTAGATCTACTTTGTTGATACTTTTGATGTGCCGTATTTATTAAAAGATATATGTCAATTGTGTTTGTTATTACTCACGTCGGTGAAAGAGGGAAATATCCAATGCATGCGTTCAAGGTAAGATCGAGGTAAGTTGAATTCAAACGGTAAATCCCGATGCAAACCTCCAAGAAACCCCTATATTTCCATGTCACAAAAGCGAACTACACGTGCGAAGAAATAGGTCACAAGGTCAGGAAATGCGATTGTGAATATCCGCGAAGTAAGTGGGACCCTTCGACAGTACAACTCGGCCCCTCGACGTCCGTTGTTTGGGTGATGGAACAGAATACCTGGTTTTATTGCGAAAAGACATGGATATGTTTTAAAAATGTTATGCCACAATATACTGGCAAGCTCAAGACAAAAAGGCACCAATAACGTCTTCATGTCTTGAATTTTCCAGTCATCTGAGGCAGCGAAGTTCCGCTCCAAAATAGATTATCTCAATGGGTAGGCTAAATAACTTGGTTCCCAGTGTGAAAACAAAAGAAAACAGAACATACCTTAAAAATATTTTTTTTATTCAGTGTAAGATAAACAATGTGTAAGATAAACAATAATAGAATAATATGATAACAAAATATTTAAACATGTGACATGGAGCTACTTTCTATTCTTTCTTTGCGTTAGATCTGGTGGGGGAGGGGTGGGAGGGGGTCGTGGCTACGAAGTTACCAGCGTCAATTTATTCATTGTTAAATTCCCCCATTCCTGCATGTATATAAACACAGGACATCTGATGATTCCTTAGCAGGGGTGGGGGGGGGGGGGGTGGGGGGGGGCTGTTTACGAATATGATTTTATTATCAAGATCACGGTGTCAATAATATTGCACCTCCGAAGTTACCAGCGAGAATTTATTCATTGTGAATTCCCCTCGTTCCTGCATGTATATAAACACCGGAGATCTGATGATTTCTTAGCGGGGGAGGAGGGGGGGGGGGGGGGGGGGGGGCTGTTTACGAATATTATTTTATTATCAAGAGTTGAAAATTACCGGCAGTGATTTGATGATTTCTTAGCGGGGGAGGGGGGGGGGGGGCTGTTTACGAATATTATTTTATTATCAAGAGTTGAAAATTACCGGTAGTGATTTTCAGTTCTTGATAACAAAATAATATTTGTCAACAGGCGATAGAAATTTTAAGAGCGCAGGCTTGCACCAAGGACAAGACATTGTGGGACTCCAGAAATCACGGTGTCAATAATATTGCACCTCCGAAGTTACCAGCGAGAATTTATTCATTGTGAATTCCCCTCGTTCCTGCATGTATATAAACACCGGAGATCTGATGATTTCTTAGCGGGGGAGGAGGGGGGGGGGCTGTTTACGAATATTATTTTATTATCAAGGGTTGAAAATTACCGGCAGTGATTTTCAATTCTTGATAACAAAATAATATTTGTGAACAGGCGATAGAAATTTTAAGAGCGCAGGCTTGCACCAAGGACAAGACATTGTGGGACTCCAGAAATCATGGTGTCAATAATATTGCACCTCCGAAGTTACCAGCGAGAATTTATTCATTGTGAATTCCCCTCGTTCCTGCATGTATATAAACACCGGAGATCTGATGATTTTTAAACAGTTTGGGATGGGCAGAAAAAAATAACAAAACAAACAGTAAAACAAACAATTCACTTGGATCCTTTATTAAATGTGAGCTCTTTTTGTCTTGACTTGTTTTTACTTTCAAAACAATATCACTGTTCTAGCGTTTCTTACATGTTCCTGTCATTAACACTTGTTGATTTCATGTCGGCGGCACGTTTGAATTGAGAGTCTGACAGATGTTTCCATTCATCAGTCGGAACTGTAATCACCTTGTATAATGAACTTTTTATTAAGCTACAAGTAATTAGCTCTTTGTTTGCAAATAATACAATGGATAAAACCTACCGGCTTTACAGTGTAATTTTAGTCTGTGAGATACATTTTGACAAGTTTGCTGAACGAAACGGTTAACTCAGATTGGCTCATTTTTCACCAGTGTTGTTTTAACTTACGTCAATCAAACTGTTGAGGGGGCACTCTCGTATTATCTCTCGAGATTATTCAGTGCCAAGAAAATCTGTGTTGTGAATAACTTGTTTTGAGCAATGAATGAGAAGATTAACGTTTTATTGTATCTTCCACACAGAATTAATCTTTTTCTCACTAATGAACACTGGGAGCGAGATTGTGATTACCGGTAGGCCTATTAAAGATTGTTTTCACTTTAAAAGAAGTTGGACCTGGATTTATTTCTCCCGTGTGCACCGTGGTATGATACACGTTCGTTTTCGACGTATTTTCCCATTTCCTAAATATTGAAACACTTTGATTTTGACGAATTTTTCTATTTTCAAAATATTGGAGCACTTCAAAAATTAATTATTTTAGACTGTTCCAATTCATCGAGTAAATACGGTAACTTAAAAATGCATAACCCTTTACCTAACTTGAAAAGCAGACGACACTTGCAAACAAAATTCTCAATGAGCTCATTCCAAAGAGAGGTCATAACCTATGTTTTTGAAACAAAAAATGAAAATTAATTGCTGATTTTTGAGAAGAGCGCTGGCCGGTTTTGGCCATTACGTTGGGTAAAGGGTTAAGGCATAATACAGTATGGGTGTCTTTAGATGTTATAGTTAAAGTACTCCCATTTTTAACAGCCTGTTCCAAAAACATGTTCATGGTTAGAAGTACAAGCCTAATAAAAGAATGATATTTAGCAGGTCATGAGTATTAATGTGTACAGCTGTATACAGCACTATTCCTTGACTGTTATCCAATCACCTGCATTCAGCAGTACAACCATCCTCGCTCAGTACTACAGTTTGCTTTTGAGAAATTTCATCTTACCATGTGTTATAGCAACTCAGTATCTTGCTGATAGGTTTTTCCCTCAAACATTTTATTAACCCTTTACCTGACATGAAAAGCAGACGACACTTGCAAACAAAATTCTTGAATAACTAATTTTTTTCATTTTTTGTCTCAAAAACATAGGTTATGACCCCTCTTTGGAACGAGCTCGATGAGCTCATTCCAAAGCGGGGTCATAACCTATGTTTGTTAGCTGCGATGAGCAGCTCTATATGTGGCAATGTTGGTTGTCACCAACTAGTTTTAAAACATCATTGGCATTGCACGAATCATCGCAGCTTCGACTCTGTGACAGTAAATGGAAAAAATAATGAAAATTAATTGGCGATTTTTGTGAATAGCACTGGTCGGTTTTGGCCGCTACATTGGGTAAAGGGTTAAAGCACTTTTTCTTCCAAGAAGTTTTCAAAATTCTCCATTTTCTCATGTTGTTGCTATGGATTCTAAACGTGCTTCTCAGTTTTCCAGCATGATGTGACCATGATGATGTCATTAACACCAATCCACAAACCGGTAACAGCTTCGCAGTTTGATTTATGTTGACTTCAGGGGTTTTATATTCCCTTGTTTCTAAACCTGTTAATTATACCCTCACTTTTGATTGGGGAAGACTGAATTACTTGAACATGTCTTTTGTGTTCATCCCTGTGTCTTGTCTCTACATTTAAGAGCTGCATAGTGGCGTTGGTGTTTAGATTCAGTTCAGGATATGGGTTTACGATTTGTAGTTTTCACCCTTGTATGGTTACGGTCAGCATTGTGGGGTTTATATTGTTACTCCTTGTTGGGTTATTTTCTTCCATCTCTAACCCTAGAATTCTCCTTCGTAAGAACATCGTCTAAAATCATAAACATTCAATAACTTCACCAATAATTGACAGATGGCGATGAAGTTTTAATATGTATTTTCCCCATTATATGCCAGAAGTGCCCCAAAGCTACGATTTTTGAGTTATGATAGGGTCTTAACTCTTAACCTGCTGAGTACTATTTAAATATTTTTCATCAAATCTAGACATGGCTGCTATCAGCAGCCATGACTAGATTTGATGAAAAATTCAAGAAAATTTGACTTGAGAAATCATTGGTCAAAAACTTGATGCAGTTTATGGGAGAAAATTTGGTTAAACGTGCTCAAATTTTACTTATTTAGTGGCAAGATTTTTCCTGTGCTGGGCAGGAATATCTGCCAGCAGCGTGCAAGGAGTTAATATGAACCCTATTCCCAATGCAATCTGAGCATGATTTTTTTCAATTCCCCGCCTCAAAATTACCAGTCCGTCCTAACTGAACAAAATCACAAGTGCACGAACACAGTTGGTAGATGTACAAGTATCAGGATTTCAGACGTCAACGGAACCAAAAAATCGTTTCCACGGTTTAAGAGACACGGAACCCGCCGGTAACGAAATTTAGGTACCGTCTATGAGCAGTTATGGGAACCTTTTTGAAGTTTTTCCGAATCAAGGGAATTTTATATCATTCGTAGCTTTTTAGAATTCAGACATGTTTCCCTCCTAGATAAAACTGCCTGCATACATTGATATACTTGTAAATTATATGTGAAATGATATTGGGACGTTTCGGCCCCGAGACGTTTCGGCCTCCTATATTAACAGTCCGGAGTGAAGGGAATTACCCCTGGCACGATAGTTACCAAACAGAGGTTATTGGGATGTTGATTTTTTAATATATATTTATTGTTTTAGATATTATAACGCCAGTAAACCTGTGCATGATACCTTTGTTCAAAAAACTGCTTTTCAGTTTTCAACATATATTGAACACAGGCGCTTGTTATTTTATCATACTTAAAACAATTCTCAGACACACAATGAAATTACTTGTGATAATGTTACTGACGAAAAAAACGTCAAGATGTTTACAGAATGAGCCAATCACATTCACTTCAGCAAAAGGGTCCCGCACTTTACTCATTCCGAGAATGTTATTGGTTGAAATGTCTAACGTGTGCAAACGGTACACATGTGTTTTTCTCACTTCAACTTGTTTCTGTATTCGATGTAAACAGCATTTCGTGTCTATCACAGTGATGATTGTTCACCAACGAGCAGCTCTTATGAGCATTTCTTTCAACAACAATTGTTTCAATGTCTTTAGTGACAGATTGAGTGGGTAACGATATTTCGGTTCCGTCATTTTGTGACCACGGTACCGACACTCTACTGGTAACGATCGTTACCGTGAAATCCTGACACTTGGGTGTATTGTGAAAACCCTGATAAATCAATAGGCAACGTTAAGTGTAGCACTCAATACCATTTCAACATTGTGAGTCTCATTTTTCAGCAGGAAATGCATGCAAATACATTAACAATCACTATGGCATCAGAGACTAGCTGACCGGGCTACTTGAGACAGGCCTGGAAATAAGTGGTCGGTCACGGACAGTGACCGCCACGAAACGTCGACGTGACCGGCGCTAACTATATCCAACCGGTCATGAATGACCGACGCATTTTTCTCCCAAGTACTGTACTGACCCGTGTCGCAGCCCATATTCGTGATTAAGCCCCCACCCAACTTTCTGCATTTCGAAAACAAGGTGCCCTCTCCGTGTTTAAGCCCACTCCCCCAATTTCGAAAACTGTAAAAGTCCGTCGGTTCGCTGGTGAATTTGAAATGAAATTAGGTGAGTAACAACATGTTGTCATTACCTGGAGGCTGGAAAACAGTGCAGATTTCCTTTTCCATCTAACATTCAAGAAATTGATTGTTGTATGCCTTGATATGTCAAAAAGAGGTAAATGGTTTTATTTTATTAAAATAAAATTCATTCCGAAGCAAAAATGATGTTGTTTTTATTTTCACGAATTCACTTTGCTGAATGATATCCACAAACTTGACAGCATGCACCTTACTTGTCAATTATTCCAAAAGCACGCCTATAACAGACTGAATAATTTATACATGAACAACGGAGTGTTAAATGTATATTTTTACCAACTGAATTGTAATTGCTTTCTATTGTGTCCGGTTATTTTTGAAGACAGCTTGGGGGTGAATCCATACAAGAATCTATACAAGATGCAAAAATTACAAATTATTATGTCAACAATCAGAAACAACCACTCGTATAATAATCGCACGTGGCTGTGTTGACAACACAGTCACACACAAAATAAATGTCTTTAAAGTCTGCCAAGGATATTTGTATGGCTTTTCCCACAATATGTATAAAACTTGGGCCAGGCAGTGACTGAATAAAACAGCCATCGCAATGGAAGCGAATAATAAATAAGGCATTTGAACTCGTTAATTGGTAATTTCCTTTAGAAGTATTAGCATCAATACATTTTCTATAGTAAATGTCCTGAGTACTCCAGGGTACCACCATAGGGGTAGACATGTGAATTTTCCCACAAAAGTCAATCCCCATAAGTGTGCCACAGTGATGGAACCCTTGAGTATTAAGAGAAACTATCATGAAATGTGTATTCACTTCAGTATATCTCATAAGCATACTATAAGGATGGCACCCTGGAGTACTACAAGAAACTACTATTAAAAGTGTATTGTTCTCAATATCAATACATTCTCTATAGTAGTTTACCAAAGTATCCCTGGTCGGTCCGAAGCCAGGAGACTGGGTGCAACCCGACAAGCGCAAATATATTCCACCTGGCTACTAGATCACTGCCGCTCTAAAATGTTGTGAAAGTCACATATCTACTTGAAATTTCCAACCGGGATGTTCATGATGATGGGGGGGGGGGGGGGGGGGGGGGGGGGGGGGATTAGTATTGAGTCAAGAGTGGGTGTAACTTGGATAGAATGAGTATTGTAATGAATATGAAATGAGCGAGTCCCTCAGGTGACATGGAAAGAAGAAAAAAATCTCAATTCCTGTGAACGAACTGAATTTGCACCCGGTGTGAATTCGGATAAAATGAGAATTTTTTTGTTTCTTTGCATGTCACCTGAGGGGCGAGTTCACGCACGTACATCTTTGTAGTTTGTGCTATTTTGGGCGTTTTTTTTAATCACGTTTTATTTTATATTTGCATTATTCATTTGATGTTTCATTGAGTAATTAGTGTTATTGAGTAATTGGAAAAATTTCAGCCCTGGCGTCGTCTTATTACATGCCTCCATAATATAGGCTGAGTCGCTTAGTGGAATAAACACAAGCGCCCATACAACAATTACTCGAGAAATCACAGGCGCACCTAACGCCTATATCACGGTTAATGGACCAGTAATTATATCAAGGTCCCCGATATACATCGTGTCAGCCAAATAACGTGTGCTGTTCCTCTTCACTGTGAATCACAGGTGCACTTGACGCCTACATCACAGTTGACCGACCACCCAATTGAAAAAAGGTTGCCGATACATTCTAACGCATCTATCGTATCACCAACGTTAGTCTGAATTAAAGGCACCTGCATTCAACAATTCAGCATGCCTCCACAAATGTGCCTTATTATGCATGCCAAATACTGATACGTTGTCATAAATAAAACATATTACACGCCGTCATAATATAGGCTGTGTCGCTTAGTGCAATAAACACAAGCGCCCATACGACAATTAACCGAGAAATTACAGGCGCATTTAATGCCTATATTACGGTTAATGGACCACTAATTTATCACGGTCCCTGATGTACATCATATCAGCCAAACAACGCGTGATTCTTTTCTTCACTGTGAATCACAGGTGCACTCGACGCCTATATCACAGTTAACCGACCATCAATTGTATAAAGGTAGCCGATACATTCTAACTCATTTATCGTATCACCAACGGTAGTCTGAATTACCTAACTGTCGTCAGACGGATACACTCTAATGTCAACAATGACTCACCCAGATCAATGGCTGAAGCTATGAATCATACATAGCTAGCATGTCGAATCACGATTTGACCTAAATAAACTGAATTACACGACAAACAGCACTTATCAGACTCCAGTTTTTGAAATGAGTCGTATGCTGGAATAAACACGAGAACTAGTCCTGGCGGAATACACATAACTCAGCCACAAGTTCTGTGCGCAGCACATTGTAACCATATTGGGACTCCCACGGTTGCTTCCGACTTGCTCATGGTGCCTGTCCTCCCCCCCCCCCCCACTTACTTTTATTCACAGAGCAGCTGAAATATGAGTAAATATATTAAAATAATTGAACACTGAAAGTAAAACATGTTACATACTCATTGGTGATTTGACAAATGATACTGAAAACCAATGTTGATTTTGTATTTCGTTCATAAAGTGAATGATGTGGGATCTTCATTTTATCAGTATCGTTTATCAAGAAAAACCCAGTCACAGACTCTTCATGTTTAAGCCCATCCCTCGATTTGTTCTCAACCAACTGCAAGCACCCCCTGGGCTAAGACACGGGTCAGTATGCCCTAGTTAATATTTGATTTGGAAGCCAAAAAATATGACCGACCCGGATAACTGTATGACCGATCCGATCATTATGGAGCCGGTCATTATGACCGATGCACCAAAAAAATTATTTCCAGGCCTGCTTGAGAGAAGTTGTTGAGATTGGAAACCTTTCCTCCTTAATAAAAAGCAGCTTTGAAGTTGCCTTGTGAAAATCCAGTCTATCTTGAAATTGGATGAAACAGTGATACCTTACCAGTGTGGGGATGGAATTCAGTGAAATTTAGTATGAGGGATCCTTGTGACAAGCTGCTCCTGCACTTGTTATAAAACATCATATATATTTTTATACTGTACCAATGACCCAGACATAGCTGGTGCTAACTCTTAAAATATAGGGCCAAACACAAATTTTGCCCCCCAATCCCCAAAATTTGCATCTAAAACTAAAGAAAACATGTCCTGAAAGGCCCTCCACACTTCGCCCCTACTGCGCATGTGCAGTGTCAAGGACGTTCCGAAATTGGCGCCATTAATCATTCCAAGTTTGGCCCTTCATCAGTTAACATCTGACTGATCTTTGTGCTTATAATCTCAGTTTAAATGATGCCAGACACATAAATATTAGTGAAATGGTGATTCTAAGGAGGATAGAGGAGGAGAGGAAAAGAATGTGTGACAGAATATTATCAGGGCTGTAACTTAAAATTTTTTAATGAAATTATGTTAAGTTACCTATTTTCAAGGCAGCAGCCATTTTGTTGTCATTCTGATTATTTAGTTACACTGTTTTTTAAGTGTTTTCCTCTCTCCCTGTCCTTTAAGTTCCCCCTTGCTATTCTCCCATGCTTTTGGCATAGTTTTTGTAATTATTATTACTAAATTTTCTTGGGAGTTTTAGCTGAATAACAGAATGATTTCTGTTCTTTCCCCATGTTTACGTCTTCACCTACGGGTGGTTAGGCGTTGTGTTCTGCATCTACCATCTGATGTTCTGCAGTTTCTTCCCTGGAAGTCTCTGTTTTGCATCAGATAGAGTATTTTTGGTAACTGATTTCGGGCCTGGGTGCCTGGAGTCTTATTTTAGTGTTTTTACACTCATTGTTTACATTTACAACAGCCCTCTGTGTGAGGGGGGGATTTCTAAAAAATAATATCTTGATGTTATTTTAATCATAACTAGATACATTATTATTGTTCGTAAGTGTTGAATAAATTGTTTAAAATATTTTTAAAATTTTTGTCCACACTTAGGCTTGGGATCCATTGGGGCTCAACGTTACTTTTCAGAAACTTGGGCTGTTCTGAAAAAATATTTTTTCAAAATATTTTGATTTCAATTATTTTTTCTATATTAATGGATCATATTATTATTATGTATTTTGATTGCCAGGGGTTAGTGCGAGTACCAGGACTTGTTTTCTTTTCACATTGAAAGGATATTGATCAATTGTTTTAAGAGGAAGTCTTCCTCTGACTTTATTATCATTCTATATGTGGTCAGTGTACTCGCATTAACTCCTGTTCTGTATCGTATGATTTCGATGACAATATGGGAAGCGTATGTCACGGTATGTTGTTGGGGATTTGGACACTCCGGTCCTTTCCCCGCAGGGTCACTCTACTTTATCAATTTCTATTTCAGACGATCAAGATTAGGGTGATGTATCTGTGATGTCTTCCAACAGTGTGCCTCCGTCGTCACAATTATGAAGGGCTAGCGGAAAAGTGCTCATGTAAATACGCCAATTGCCTAAGAGGACCCTAGTAGGTTCGACGGCCTTTGACGTCCGCTAGCTCGCCCGGTGTAGCGTCCATTCACCGAATGGTTCGGCAGCCGGGTTCGTCCGTTGCGGTCTAGAAGGAATTTTGGGGTGATGCGAGCACTATAAATTAACCTAATGCACACCCAGTGACGGCGGATCGGAGGGAGAACGCAGGAAGCCTTTTAGTCCGGTTCATAGCTCGTTCCGGTCCATCCGGACGGCAAGCGAGAGAGGCCCCTCTCTCGTTCAACAACATCTGGCCCCAGATGTTGTGGTACAAAATGTGTCGCAAGCGGAGCATCTGTCCGTCGCTCGGGACGCTCCGTTGTATAGGCAGTCCGCTGAGACTGCTAAGGCTTCCTCTTCTCGTCAGCGCACACGACCGCACCTTGGCTGCGTGACCGCCAATATATTACCAGCTTCGCCGATCAAGGATTCTTCGGCGACCAGGTCACACCATCCGGTAGCCAGGGACACGAGGCCTGCAGACTCCGGACGTTCGTATAGGAAGTGTGCGGGAGTCAATGTACACGGAGCTTCCGGCGGCAATGCATCGTAAGACCGCTACTGTACAGGCCTCGGGAACGGACGTGCTTTCCTTAATAGCACAGTTTATCGCAGCTTCCCAGCATCAACTGAATCTGTCGCATATATTTTATCCGACGATGCTGGGTCAGGACGCTCCGCGGAAGCGGGTACGGACGTCCGAAAGTTTCATCTGGTCCGACGGGATACCGAAAGGGATTCGGAGGATTTCGAGCTTTCCCTTTCGGAACAACATATGCTGTTGTGTATGTCTTCTGACTTGGTCTTCTACAGCTTCTTTCGTCGGACCAGAATGCTGCGATGCCGGATAAGAAACTGATAGCGTCGGTGGACTTAGAAATTTTTGGTTCGGTTCAGGGACATCGTCCCTCAGTTCCGACATAGTCCAATAATGTCACACAAACTTTCGAATTATTGAACGACGCTATATATATTATTATTTTATGCTTGCTATCCAAGCATTTCTGGTTTCTTGTTCGAAGAGTTATGGAGATGTCTTTCAAAAGTGTGCCTCTGTCGTCATAGTTAATGAAGAGTTAGCGGCAATAAGTGCTCATGGAATATGTCTATCGCCTACGGAGTGACATTCGCTAGCTCACCCGGTGTAGAGTACATTCATCGAATGGTTCGGCTGCCGGGTTCGTCCGTTGCGGTCTAGGAAGGAGATTTGGGTGATGCGAGCACTTTAATTACTTAGTACTCACCCAGTGACGGCAGATTGAGGACAGATCGGAGGAAGCCTGTTAGTCCGGTTCCTGGCTTGTCCAGGTCCGTCCGGGCTGTGAGCGAGAGAGGTCCCTCTCTCGCCCAACAACATAGCGGACCGCATGTTGTGGTTCAGATATTTTACATTCGGAGCATATGTCCGTTGCTCGGGACGCTCCGTTATATTGACAGTCCGAGAGACTGTCTTTATTGCTTCCTCATCCTCACAGCAGGGCACACGACCGCACATTGGCTACGTGACCTCGAGTATCCGATCAGTTTCGGCATTCAGTGATTCCACGGCGAATAGGTCGCGCCATCCGGTAGCCAAGGGACACGAGGCCTATACACTCCGTTCGCTCGCATATTGGAAGTATGCACGGGGTAACGATCACGGAGCTTCCAGCGGCAATGCATCGTAAGACCGCTTCTCCTCAGGCCTCAGTGACGGACGTGCTATCCGAGTTAGCACAGTTGTTTCGCAGCATCCCAGCAATTGACAGTTTCTCGGTCGAATCAGGAATTATCTGACGGCGCTGGGTCGGTACGGTCCGCGGTTGCATCAGCTACGGACGACCGAACGCTTTATAGGGTCCGACAGGATGGCGAAAGGGATTCGAAAGATTTCGAGTTTTCCCTTTAGTAGTATCGGAAGATGCCTTTCATATCTTCTGGCATTATCTTCCAGTGATTATTATTTCGGACTTCATTGCTGCGATCTTGGATAAGAGACTTATAGCGTCATTGGACTCGGATTTTTCGATCGGTTCAGGGACATTGTCCCTGACTTACCGACGCAGTCCAATATTGTCATTACAACATGTGTTTTATTTTTCGACGCTATATATATATATATACAAGCCTGCTACTAAGCATGATAGTTTAGTTTCTTGTCCGCGTTGCTCATTTCTGCCATTTTATCATTTATACAAATAGTTTATTTTGGCAGAGCAGGGCATACCGAGAGTTCATATGCGTCTAGACGGTGTGATTAAAGACTGCATATATTCTTTTTCGCCGTTTATGTCTTTTCCAATTTCAATGTTGGGAACGACATTATGTATAGTAGACTTAACTTAGACGCTTTATTATACGTAATCTGCCTTACTGAGGCGTTATCATTACGTCTTCAAGAAAAGATTTACGGGATATTATTCTCAATGTAATTTCTTTTGAGGGCTGTAGTTTGTTCACGTATAACTCCGCCCTTCAGTGGCTGATTGGAGTTAGTTAGACGTGACGCAGCCCTAGCTACATCCACACGCGTGGATAGTAAGGTTAAGAACTCTCTCAGAGTCGCTTCGTTCTCGGAGGAGCTTCTCTTCGACGGCAACTTTTCGGCCATCCATGAATTGCTCGATTTATACGTTCTCTTGTCTATCTAGTGTTACAAGAGATTCAGACTGGGGCAAACATTCGGTGGTTGACTCAGAGAGTGCCGCCACAGTTGCCGGACCCGAGTGTGGCTGTTATGACGGTTGCCAGTCAAACAGATTGGGATATAATACTGATCCCTACGGATTCGAAGTGCCAGGGTCTTTGGGTTCCGCAGTCTTTTAGCAATCAGTTTAACTTCCGCGGAATAATGTTTTTTAGGCTTGCTTTATGTCATTGCATGAACATTATTCAGAAACGCATGCCCAAATTCCTGTCCTTTAATTCGACAGTAGTGGCGTATCTCTGGAACCAGGGAGGCACTCTTTCGTTTCCGTTATTCAATTTAATGGAAAGAATCCGTCTGTTGGTTATAGTACACCAAGTTCAGTTTTGGTCTGTCATATTCCGGGTCGTCTGATTGTTTTATCGGACTCCCGTTCTCTTACGGGTCGCTTGTTGCTGTCAGAATGGACTCTCAACAAACAAGTATTCAATCAGATTTGCTATCTATGGGAGCGCCCAATGATGATTTATTTATGACACAGCTTGCTAATCAATTGCAGACGTATGTGTTGGCTTGTCCAGATCTCTGAGCTAATATTGTTAACGCTCTATTGATCTATAGGACGGAATGATAGGATACGCGTATCCTCCGGCGCTGTTGTTTTAGCAGGTATTGCTAAGATAAACAACCACAATACATTTCTGTTGATAGCATCTCTATCTTCACAGAGATCATGAGTAATTTACTCTCTTGTCTACTGTGGGTCTTAACGTGAAATCTTCCTCTATGTGAGGATCTTTTTCACTGGGTAAATCGTGTCATCTTTATCACAACCAGCAAGGTCGCAACCTTCATGTATTCCGTTGTGTGGTCCATATTGCATTGTAAGCACTGTACTGGACGAGCTTTGGACGCGATTTCTTACTATAGGAGATCCTCTTCTTCGCTATTCTATGCGGCTAAAGTGGAGGCTCTTCCGTCGTGGTGTAGGGATCATTATGTTCATATTGTTGATCCCTCCATACTACTCATGGCTATTTTTTAGTATACTTGTTTCACAAGATCTACTGCAGCCTGTTATTATTTAGGTTATAGGTTTATGTTACCTCATACCTATGCACTCTACGATAGTTTACAATTTAGTCTTTTGTCTCTTTATCTAAGTCAGTAACTTTTTGATAAATAGACTTAGAATCTTTAGATTAAATTCCTATACGGATTTTAACTTCGGTTCTTATTTAGCTAAGTAATCATTTGAGCCTCTGGAAACAGTAGTTTTCAAATCCTGACCTTTTAGACAGTAATTCTGTTGGTTTCTCTTTTACTGTAGAGTCAGTGAGTTTCATGCACTATCGATGGATGATTTTCACTTTCATAGTTTCGGAATCAATACTTCCATTACTATTTAGGTTGGATTGTTGCATAAGAGTTAGGCTCCTATTATCCGGAACCTATTATTTTAAGGTCCTTCCGTCTTCGTATGGGCATAGGCCTTTACTCTTTCCGGGTACAGTTTATGTATTTATAAACAGATATCTGTTTATTACAAAGGGCGTAAGCTTCTTCTGTCTTTGATGTCTAGTAGAAGGACGTTACGCTCCATTTTATTGTTAATGGATTCTATTAACTATCGGTACTGCTTATGGTATATCATTGACTTAGCAGTTGTGCTTAAGATTTCGGCTCATGAAGTAAGAGTTCTTCTACTTCTTGTGCTTACATTAATAGTGTCGCTATTATAGATTTTTGAAGGCCGCTCATTGCGCTCAGCCATCCACATTCATGAATTTTATCTTAGAAATATCGAGTCAATTTCTGGAGGCCTCTATTGTTAGGTCTATTATCTACTGCTCAGAATGTCATTCACTTAACAGTTGCTACTATAGCTAGGTAGGCTGTCTGTTTCGGCAGTGTCTCCGTTCGGCTGCCCTCTTCGCTCTGGGCTATTTGACCCAGGGCAAGAAAAAGGGGGGGGGGGGGGGGGTGGGTGTTCCCTTGGGTCACCTGTTTTACTATGAAAACAAGGGGATACCTCCTCCGGAGTTAGTAATTCTGAGCTGTGATTGGGATGGTTGTTTAGTGAGAAGTTTAGGTTTTTAAAATTCATTCAAGTCTTAGTTTTTAAAGTATAGCTTTTGAATATTGCATATGTCAACGGACATGATTATGCAATTCTCAGACACTTTTAGGAGTATAAGAGTCTCTATTCTCTAGACTTACTTTATTATTGGCTTACTTTAAAAATTATTAGTATAAGGATTATATTGGATATTAATAGAGAACTTGGATGTATGAAGCTCAATTTTGGAAGGTGTTGTATCTTTCTAATTTATCATAAATAAGAAAGATACATGTAAGGCCTATTACTTCTTTTCCCTACAGGGGATGACTCTATTTTATTTTATTGAGCGTATTCCATTTTGCTCTATGTCCTTGGCCCTCCAGCCTTTTTACTATTCAGCTATGTCTGGGTCATTGGTACAGTATAAAAATGTTAAAAAATTTATAGTAATTTATATATTTTTTATACTTACCAATGACCCAGACGGGGATGGCCCTCCCAGGAGTTGGGAACTCTTGCCTCCCCGCTGAGTACATAGCGCTTACCAGGCACTGGTTATTAGAATGATTAATGGCGCCAATTTCGGAACGTCCTTGACACTGCGCATGCGCAGTAGGGGCGAAGTGTGGAGGGCCTTTCAGGACATGTTTTCTTTAGTTTTAGATGCAAATTTTGGGGATTGGGGGGCAAAATTTGTGTTTGGCCCTATATTTTAAGAGTTAGCACCAGCTATGTCTGGGTCATTGGTAAGTATAAAAAATATATAAATTACTATAAATTTTTTAACTTTTTACCAGAGTTACAGTCCCTATTTTGTCAATTTTTCATGATTTCTTTTTTCGTCAGCAGCAATATCTTGGCAGTGAGTGGTTGGAAATCAATGAAATTGATATGAGGTATCCCTGTGACAAACTGCTCCTGCACGTATTATAAAAAGGCCACTTTGTCTGTCCATCTGTTTGTCCATCCATCCATCTGCAGCTATATCTCAGCAGTGAGTGGATGGATTTCAGTGACATTTTGTATGAAGGATCCCTGTGAAAAGCCATTTCTAAACATGTTATAAAAAAGTTGCCCACATATTTTCAACCAGAGTTACATGCCTTGCATTTCAAAGGTGTGTGCCAAATTATTTCCCATAGCGAGAGACCACAATTTACAGAATCTGCTTGTTAACCCTTTTGCTGCTGTACAATTTTGTAATACCCTGTGCTGAGCCATATATTGGGAACAATGGTAGAAAACGATGAAAATTGAAAAAAGACAGAAACGTAAAATAACTTATAATTTTAAACCTGCCAGAACATAATTGAACACTTTTGGAGTCTAATGTTTAGTTCCAATACCTAATTTTGGTGTGGTATAATCCTCATACATGGATAAGAACATAGTGCAGGGCCACCTGGACAGGCTGAGCAGTAATATCTGGATTTGCGAAAGTCATTTGAATTATCTAAATCGCCTGCATCGCTATCATAGTCCGCAAATAATTCTGTAACAACTTTATCGGTTGTAAAAATTTTTTTTAGACATGTTTACTTTTGAAGAACTTCACACGTAACTCGAACTAGAAACTTGATATGAGGTTGACTTGGGTATTTCATATGTAGTTTTGGTGTGATGTGTAGATTGCGAGCTATCAAATTTTTTTGAATTTTGTTGAAAAACATGGCCGGCAGTGGCCATCTTCTAAATGCCTGTATTGGATGTACTGAGGCCAAATAGGTCTATAAACAAAGAAAAACTGGGGAGAGTTATGGTAATTTTGCGACAGGATACAGGATTATTTCAATTAACAGGGGTTTACTCAGTAACCTATATTCAATTAACAGGTCAAATTTATACTGGAGGTATGGTAAAAGGTTGTTGTGTTGTAAAATTATATTCAATTATCAGGGTTATTATACCCCCACTTTCGGAGAAAATGGGGGTATACTGGGTTACATGCATCTGTCCGTCTGTGCGTCCATGTGTGAGTCCGTCCGAGAATATTCATAACTTAAGTAAATTATTATTTTTAGCTCAACTTTGACGAAGTCAAATTTGAGCTATTGTCATGGCCCGTCGTCCGTCTGTCTGTCCGTCCATCCGTCTGTCCGTCTGTCCGTCAACAATTGGCTATGGCTCGGGCTAGAGGTCGTATTTATGAACCGATCTTTACGAAACTTCTTGTGTACCTTTGTTATGACCCTGGGACGGGAATGAGTGTTTTTAGGTGTGGTCCGAAATTCAAGATGGCTGCCAGTGGCCATTTTGTACCGATGATGCAAAAATCAGTTTTTTGTACAGAACTTCTGTATGAAAGTTCTGATTTGAATAAAGTTTTGTATAAATGTTTAGTACCATGGGATACATCACATATAATACGGGTTTTTTTCTCGTGCGTAAATTATGCAAATTAGACTGACTTTGATTTATTTAGTGTTACTTTCAGAGCTGTAAGTGCCAAGCTGCTATGGCTCGGGCTAGAGGCCGTATTTATGAACCGATCTTTACGAAACTTCTTGGGTACCTTTGTTATGACCATGGGACGAGAACGAGTGTTTTTGGGTGCGGTCCGAAATTCAAGATGGCTGCCAGCTGCCATTTTGTACCGACGATGCAGAAATCTGTTTTTTGTACAGAACTTCCATATGAAAGCTCTGATTTGAATAATTTTTTGTATGAATGTTTAGTACCATGGGATACATCACATATAATACGGGTTTTTTTCTCGTACGTAAATTGTGCAAATTAGACTAATTTTGATGTTTTTTGGGGTTACTTTCAGCACTGAAGTGCAAATGCCAATACGGCTCGGGCTAGAGGCCGTATTTATGAACCGATCTTTACGAAACTTCTTGGGTACCTTTGGTATTACAGTGGGACGAGAACGAGTGTTTTGGGGTCCGATCCGAAATTCAAGATGGCCGATGGCAGCCATTTTGTACAAAATTAGGTGCAATCAGATTTTTGCACAGAACTTCCATATGAAAGCCCTGATTTGAATAATTTTTTTGTGTGAATGTTTAGTACCATGGGATGCATCACATATAATACGGGTTTTTTTCTCGTGCAGAAATTATGCAAATTAGATGAACTTTGATTTTTTCAGTGCGACTTACACACAGTAAGTACACATGTCAATACGGCTCAGACTAGAGTCTGTATTTATGAACTGATCTTCACGAAATGTCTTGGGTACCTTTGTTATCACCTTGGGACGAGAACGAGTGTTTCTGGGTGCGGTCTAAAATTCAAGATGGCTGCCAGTGGCCATTTTGTACCGAAATTAGGTCTAATCAGTTTTTTGTACACATCTTCTATACAGCTCAGACTAGAGGCCATATTTATGAACCAATCTTTACGAAACTTCTTGGGTACCTTTGTTATCACCGTGGGATGAGAGCGAGTGTTTTGGGGTGTGGCCCGAAATTCAAGATGGCCACCAGCAGCCATTTTGTACCAAAATTAGTGCAATCAGTCTCTTGTATAGAACTTCTGTATGAAAGTTCTGATTTGAATAAATTTTTGTATGAATGTTTAGTAACATGGAATACATCACATATTGTAAGGGGTTTTTTTTCGTGCAGAAATTATGCAAATTAGATGAACTTTGATTTATTCAGTGCTACTTACACAATGTAAGCACACATGTCAATATGGCTCAGGGTAGAGGCTGTATTTATGAACCGATCTTCACAAAACTTCTTGGGTACCTTTGTTATCTCCTTGGGATGAGAATGAGTGTTTCTGGGTACGGTCCAAAATTCAAGATGGCTGCCAGTGGCCATTTTGTACCGAAATTAGGTTTTTTTGTCACAAGTTCTATACAGCTCGTATTTATGAACTGATCTTCACAAAACTTCTTGAGTACTTTTGTTTTCACCTTGGGACAGGAACGAGTGTGTTTTGGGGTGCCTTTGTTAGCACTGTGCTATGAGAACAAATATTTTGGGGTTCAGTCAGACCCACTCTGGGACTCGTTTATATGTACCTTTGTTATCAGGTCATTACCTAGATGTTTGTCATTGCTGTGTCACATACTATACATGTTCATGTCTTTGTCTTGACAAGTTGAGCTACAGTGTCATTGACACTTTCATTTATAATATTTGTTGGTCATAGGTATGCCCACACTAGTTATTTTTTTTTTTATTATTATTTTTTTTTATTACTTGTTCACTTAGAAATTGTGTCCGTCCGAGCCAAATTTTGTCTGTTCAGCCTGTATCTTGGGTATCGAATGTTCTGTAGCAATGAAATTTGCCATGAACACTGCTTATGGTATAGGCTTTAAAAAAAGGATTCAACGATATTTCTCACATTCTCCTTTTTAGAGTTATTCCCTTTTTTGACTGAGAAATTGTAGGAAATAGACATTATTTGTCTGTTCAGCCTATATCTCAGGTATGGGTTTTCGGATTTCAGTGAAATATGGCATGCAGTTTGCCTATAACAAAGGCTTCTGTCTCCTTGCATAAAACTCCAAACAGCAAACAATTTACCATACCTTTTGACTTAGAAATTGTTGGAAATTGTTGAAAACTTTCGAAGAAAATGTGAGGGGGGCGGGGGTGGGCATACTGGATTGGGGATATCGGATTTCAGTGAAATATGGCATGCAGTTTGCCTATGACAAAGGCTTCTGCCTCATTGCATAAAACTTCCAAAAACCGAACAATTTACCATACCTTTTGACTTAGAAATTGTTGGAAATTGTTGTAAACTTTCGAAGAAAATGGAAGGGGGGGGGGGGGGGGGGGGTATAGTGCATTGCGTCCGTCCATCTGTGCATCCATCCATCAGTCCATACGAGAGTATTCATAAATAATATTTTTTGGTCATAGGTATGCCCACACTAGGCGGTACACCACGTGGGGATATGCACCGGACAAAAGTCCAGCTCTTGTTCAATTAAGAGACATCCAATTAAGTGGGCTCCACTGAATTAGAAAGATATGATGCTTGGAATTATAGTATTTTGACATCAGTGTGCAGCAGGTTAATTTTTTTAAAAACTGTTGAAGTCTGTTTTGTCAATTGTCAACATTTTGTCTAAATCCCTCTTGATTTCATCATTTTGTTTAACACTAAGGTGTTGGATGATGTGAAGGTGAAAAAAGATGTTGATCGAGATACACTGGTCCAAGTTGCCAGAACATCACTGAGGACTAAAGTACACCAAGAGTTGGCTGATCTTTTAACTGAGGTAAGTTTGAAAACATGATACATAATAACTATATCAAAGAATATCATAACCCTTTACCCTGTGGTCATGATTAGCCATTGTGCAGAAATATGTGACCTTAAACACCAATAAATAAATAATAATAAATAACCCTTTACCCAATGAATCGCCTGCATCCGGCCGCGTAATATGCAAATTCAGCAGCTGTAAAAATATTATTTTTCGAAATATTTTAACAAAACCATATCATGTGACCCCCTCTTTGGAATGAGCTCATTCCAAAGAGGGGTCACATGATATGGTTTTGTTAAAAAAATTTGAAAAAATTTAAAAAATAATATTTAAAATAATAAATTTTGAAATCGTCTGCATTGGGTAAAGGGTTAAGATGTGAAATTCTGCTCAATACTGCTTATTAGCAACTATTTTTGTTGCCCAAAAGAGTGTTGATAAATGTCATATGGTAAAAGCAATATGTTTACCAAGTGCAAATAAAATGTGAGTATTTATGCCTAAAAAAGTTAAAAATCTGTTTCTCAGGTCCTCCAGCATGGTCCTTCTGGCTGCCGCATGCTATCTTTTTATGACCAGTGCTAACTTGAAAAAATCAAAATTAAATGGTTTATGTTTGATATTTTACCCAAGTTAATAAAATTGATAAATTTGTCTCTTGAGTGCAACAAGGCTTTGCAATGCTTTAGCTTTGCAAAGCCTTCTTGCACCCAAGGTATAAAATTCACCTCCACCCATGCTATTATGTAGATTATGAGGCCTAAAACATAAAACAAACCAAGAACATGAACTTTCGATGGCAAAGAAATGATGACAAAAATAAAAAATCAAATAAAAAACTGCCTGCCCACATGCAATTTTATAAAAAATGGCCTGAGACTGTTAAGGCAGTCAAAACTTGACTAAAAATCTCTGCTAAGCTACTGGACACATAGAGGCTATGGGCTGGTGGGAATTCAGGACACTTGGCTAGGCCCTTAAGCGTTAAATGTATGGTAAATAGTTTGGTGTTTAAAAGTAATATCTGTAAAACTGGAGAATTCAGTGATGAGAATATTTTTTTTTTTTTACAAATTGCAATATTTTTTTATTAAATGTATTTTGGATTTTGTTAACTGGATTTAACTCTGTAGCCCTTTGCAGTTATGTCATATCTATTAAAGGCATGGTAAATAGTTTGATGTTTAAAAGTAATATCATCTAAAAAATTAGAGAATTCAGTGATGATGATTTTTTTATTTTTTTTTTACGAATTGCAATATTTTTATTAAGTGAATTTTTCATTTGGTTAACCCTTTACGAAATGGCCAAAACCGGTCAACGCTATTCACAAAAATCACCATTCGATATTTTTATACTGTACCAATGACCCAGACATAGCTGGTGCTAACTCTTAAAATATAGGGCCAAACACAAATTTTGCCCCCCAATCCCCAAAATTTGCATCTAAAACTAAAGAAAACATGTCCAGAGAGGCCCTCCACACCTCGCCCCCACTGCGCATGCGCAGTGTCAAGGACGTTCCGAAATTGGCGCCATTTATCATTCTAAGTTTGGCCCTTCATCAGTTAACATCTGACTGATCTTTGTGCTTTTAAATCTCAGTTTAAATGATGCCAGACAAATAAATATTAGTGAAATGGTGATTCTAAGGAGGATAGAAAAGGAGGAGAGGAAAAGAATGTGTGACAGAATATTATCAGGGCTGTAACTTAAAATTTTTTAATGAAATTATGTTAAGTTACCTATTTTCAAGGCAGCAGCCATTTTGTTGTCATTCTGATTATTTAGTTACACTGTTTTTACAAGTGTTTTTCCTCTCTCCCTGTCCTTTAAGTTCCCCCTTGCTATTCTCCCATGCTTTTGGCATAATTTCTGTAATTATTATTACTAAAATTTCTTGGGAGTTTAGCTGAATAACAGAATGAATTCTGTTCTTTCCCCATGTTTACGTCTTCACCTACGGGTGGTTAGGCGTTGTGTTCTGCATCTACCATCTGATGTTCTGCAGTTTCTTCCCTGGAAGTCTCTGTTTTGCATCAGATGGTGTATTTTTGGTAACTGATTTCGGGCCTGGGTGCCTGGAGTCTTATTTTAGTGTTTTTACACTCATTGTTTACATTTACAACAGCCCTCTGTGTGAGGGGGGGATTTCTAAATAATAATATCTTTATGTTATTTCAATCATAACTAGATACATTATTATTGTTCGTAAGTGTTGAATAAATTGTTTAAAATATTTTTAAAATTTTTGTCCACACTTAGGCTTGGGATCCATTGGGGCTCAACGTTACTTTTCAGAAACTTGGGCTGTTCTGAAAAAATATTTTTTCAAAATATTTTGATTTCAATTATTTTTTCTATATTAATGGATCATATTATTATTATGTATTTTGATTGCCAGGGGTTAGTGCGAGTACCAGGACTTGTTTTCTTTTCACATTGAAAGGATATTGATCAATTGTTTTAAGAGGAAGTCTTCCTCTGACCTTATTATCATTCTATGTGGTCAGTGTACTCGCATTAACTCCGGTTCTGTATCGTATGATTTCGATGACAATATGGGAAGTGTATGTCACGGTATGTTGTTGGGGATTTGGACACTCCGGTCCTTTCCCCGCAGGGTCACTCTACTTTATCAATTTCTATTTCAGACGATCAAGATTAGGGTGATGTATCTGTGATGTCTTCCAACTGTGTGCCTCCGTCGTCACAATTAATGAAGGGCTAGCGGAAAAGTGCTCATGTTATACGCCAATTGCCTAAGAGGACCCTAGTAGGTTCGACGGCCTTTGACGTCCGCTAGCTCGCCCGGTGTAGCGTCCATTCACCGAATGGTTCGGCAGCCGGGTTCGTCCGTTGCGGTCTAGAAGGAATTTTGGGGTGATGCGAGCACTATAAAATTAACTTAATGCACACCCAGTGACGGCGGATCGGAGGGAGAACGGAGGAAGCCTTTTAGTCCGGTTCATAGCTCGTTCCGGTCCATCCGGACGGCAAGCGAGAGAGGCCCCTCTCTCGTTCAACAACATCTGGCCCCAGATGTTGTGGTACAAATGTGTTGTTAGCGGAGCATACGTCCGTCGCTCGGGACGCTCCGTTGTATAGGCAGTCCGCTGAGACTGCTAAGGCTTCCTCTTCTCGTCAGCGCACACGACCGCACCTTGGCTGCGTGACCGCCGATATATTACCAGCTTCGCCGATCAAGGATTCTTCGGCGACCAGGTCACACCATCCGGCAGCCAGGGATTCGAGACCGATGGACTCCGGATGTTCGCATAGGAAAAGTATGCGGGAGCCATCTGATGCGGAGCTGCCCTCGGCGAAGCAGCGATAGACTGCGTCTCCGCAGGTCTCGACGCCGGACATTCTTGTGCACATAGCACAGCTTATCGCAGCATCCCAGCAGCCGACAGAAACGGTGTCGGATCGAGAATTATCCGACAGCGCTGGGTCGGTAGCGGGGACTCGAGGCCTGCAGACTCCGGACGTTCGCATAGGAAGTATGCGGGAGTCAACGTACACGGAGCTTCCAGCGGCAATGCATCGTAAGTCCGCTACTGCACAGGCCTCGGGAACGAACGTGCTTTCCTTAATAGCACAGTTTATCGCAGCATCCCAGCATCAACTGAATCTGTCGCATATATTTTATCCGACGATGCTGGGTCGGGACGCTCCGCGGAAGCGGGTACGGACGTCCGAAAGTTTCATCCGGTCCGACGGGATACCGAAAGGGATTCGGTGGATTTCAGGCTTTCCCTTTCGGAACAACATATGCTGCGATGCCGGATAAGAAACTGATAGCGTCGGTGGACTTAGAAATTTTTGGTTCGGTTCAGGGACATCGTCCCTCAGTTCCGACATAGTCCAATAATGTCACACAAACTTTCGAATTATTGAACGACGCTATATATATTATTTTTTATGCTTGCTATCCAAGCATTTCTGGTTTCTTGTTCGAAGAGTTATGGAGATGTCTTTCAAAAGTGTGCCTCTGTCGTCATAGTTAATGAAGAGTTAGCGGCAATAAGTGCTCATGGAATATGTCTATCGCTTACGGAGTGACATTCGCTAGCTCACCCGGTGTAGCGTACATTCATCGAATGGTTCGGCTGCCGGGTTCGTCCGTTGCGGTCTAGGAAGGAGATTTGGGTGATGCGAGCACTTTAATTACTTTAGTACTCACCCAGTGACGGCAGATTGAGGACAGATCGGAGGAAGCCAACAACATAGGGGACCGCATGTTGTGGTTCAGATATTTTACATTCGGAGCATATGTCCGTTGCTCGGGACGCTCCGTTATATTGACAGTCCGAGAGACTGTCTTTAATGCTTCCTCATCCTCACAGCAGGGCACACGACCGCACATTGGCTACGTGACCTCGAGTATCCGATCAGTTTCGGCATTCAGTGATTCCACAGCGAATAGGTCGCGCCATCCGGTAGCCAAGGGACACGAGGCCTATACACTCCGTTCGCTCGCATATTGGAAGTATGCACGGGGTAACGATCTCGGAGCTTCCTGCGGCAATGCATCGTAAGACCGCTGCTCCTCAGGCCTCAGTGACGGACGTGCTATCCGAGTTAGCACAGTTGTTTCGCAGCATCCCAGCAATTGACGGTTTCTCGGTCGAATCAGGAATTATCCGACGGCGCTGGGTCGGTGCGCTCCGCGGTTGCATCAAGCTACGGACGACCGAACGCTTTATAGGGTCCGACAGGATGGCGAAAGGGATTCAAAAGATTTCGAGTTTTCCCTTTAGTAGTATCGGAAGATGCCTTTCATATCTTCTGGCATTTCTTCCAGTGATTATTTTTCGGACTTCATTGCTGCGATCTTGGATAAGAGACTTATAGCGTCATTGGACTCGGATTTTTCGATCGGTACAGGGACTTTGTCCCTGACTTACCGACGCAGTCCAATATTGTCATTACAACATGTGTTTTATTTTTCGACGCTATATATTTATATATATATACAAGACGGCTACTAAGCATGATAGTTTAGTTTCTTGTCCGCGTGGCTCATTTCTGCCATTTTATCTTTTTTACATATAGTTTATTTTGGCAGAGCAGGGCATACCGAGAGTTCATATGCGTCTAGACGGTGTGATTAAAGACTGCTTATATTCTTTTTCACCGTTTATGTCTTTTCCAATTTCAATGTTGGGAACGACATTATGTATATTAGACTTAACTTAGACGCTTTATTATACGTAATCCGCCTTACTGAGGCGTTATCATTACGTCTTCAAGAAAAGATTTACGGGATATTATTCTCAATGTAATTTCTTTTGAGGGCAGTAGTTTGTTCACGTATAACTCCGCCCTTCAGTGGCTGATTGGAGTTGGTTAGACGTGAGGCAGCCCTAGCTACATCCACGCGTGGATAGTAGGTTAAGAACTCTCTCAGAGTTGCTTCGTTCTCGGAGGAGCTTCTCTTCGACGGCAACTTTCCGGCAATCCATGAATTGCTTGATTTTTACATTCTCTTGTCTATCTAGTGTTACAAGAGATTCAGACTGGGGCAAACATTCGGTGGTTGACTCAGAGAGTGCCGCCGCAGTTGCCGGACCCGAGTGTGGCTGTTATGACGGTTGCCAGTCAAACAGATTGGGATATATACCGATCCCTACGGATTCGAAGTGCCAGGGTCTTTGGGTTCCGCAGTCTTTTAGCTATCAGTTAACTTCCGCGGAATAATGTTTTTTAGGCTTGCTTTATGTCATTGCATGAACATTATTCAGAAACGCATGCCCAAATTCCTGTCCTTTAATTCGACAGTAGTGGCGTATCTCCGGAACCAGGGAGGCACTCTTTCGTTTCCGTTATTCAATTTAATGGAAAGAATCCGTCTGTTGGTTATAGTACACCAAGTTCAGTTTTGGTCCGTCATATTCTGGGTCGTCTGATTGTTTTATCGCACTCCCGTTCTCTTACGGGTCGCTTGTTGCTGTCAGAATGGACTCTCAACAAACAAGTATT
This sequence comes from Pictodentalium vernedei, assembly GCA_031216915.1. NCBI lineage: Eukaryota > Metazoa > Mollusca > Scaphopoda > Dentaliida > Dentaliidae > Pictodentalium > Pictodentalium vernedei. Next base: position 86,602,140 of record CM062294.1, read on the forward strand.
CAATCAGATTTGCTATCTATGGGAGCGCCCAATGATGTTTTATTTATGACACAGTTGGCTAATCAATTGCAGACGTATGTGTTGGCTTGTCCAGATCTCTGAGCTAATACTGTTAACGCTCTATTGATCTATAGGACAGAATGATAGGATACGCGTATCCTCCGGCGCTGTTGTTTTTAGCAGGTATTGCTAAGATAAACAACCACAATATATTTCTGTTGATAGCATCTCTATCTTCACAGAGATCATGAGTAATTTACTCTCTTGTCTACTGTGGATCTTAACGTGAAATCTTCCTCTATGTGAGGATCTTTTTTCACTGGGTAAATCGTGTCATTTTTATCACAACCAGCAAGGTCGCAACCTTCATGTTTTCCGTTGTGTGGTCCATATTGCATTGTAAGCACTGTACTGGACGAGCTTTGGACGCGATTTCTTACTATAGGAGATCCTCTTCTTCGCTATTCTATGCGATTAAAGTGGAGGCTCTTCCGTCGTGGTGTAGGGATCATTATGTTCATATGGTTGATCCCTCCATACTACTCATTGCTATTTTTTAGTATACTTGTTTCACAAGATCTACTGCAGCCTGTTGTTATTTAGGTTATAGGTTTATGTTACCTCATACCTATGCACTCTACGATAGTTTACAATTGAGCCTTTTGTCTCTTTATCTAAGTCAGTTAGTAACTTTTTGATAAATAGACTTAGAATCTTTAGATTAAATTCCTATACGATTTTAACTTCAGGTTCTTATTTAGCTAAGTAATCATTTGAGCCTCTGGAAACAGTAGTTTTCAAATTCTGACCTTTTAGACAGTAATTCTGTTGGTTTCTCTTTTACTGTAGAGTCAGTGAGTTTCATGCACTATCGATGGATGATTTTCACTTTCATAGTTTCGGAATCAATACTTCCGTTACTATTTAGGTTGGATTGTTGCATAAGAGTTAGGCTCCTATTATCCGGAACCTATTATTTTAAGGTCCTTCCGTCTTCGTATGGGCATAGGCCTTTACTCTTTCCGGGTACAGTTTATGTATTTATAAACAGATATCTGTTTATTACAAGGGCGTAAGCTTCTTCTGTCTTTGATGTCTAGTAGAAGGACGTTACGCTCCATTTTATTGTTAATGGATTTTATTAACTAGCATACTGCTTATGGTATATCATTGGCTTAGCAGTTGTGCTTAAGATTTCGGCTCATGAAGTAAGAGTTCTTCTACTTCTTGGGCTTACATTAATAGTGTTCTATTATAGATTTTTGAAGGCTGCTCATTGCGCTCAGCCATCCATTCATGAATTTTATCTCAGAAATATCGAGTCCATTTCTGGAGGCCTCTATTGTTAGGTCTATTATCTACTGCTCAGAATGTCATTCACTTAACAGTTGCTACTATAGCTAGGTAGGCTGTCTGTTTCGGCAGTGTCTCCGTTCGGCTGCCCTCTTCGCTCTGGGCTATTTGACCCAGGGCGAGAAAAAGGGGGGGGGAGGGTGTTCCCTTGGGTCACCTGTTTTTACTATGAAAACAAGGGGATACCTCCTCCGGAGTTAGTAATTCTGAGCTGTTTTTAGGATGGTTGTTTAGTGAGAAGTTTAAGTTTATAAAATTCATTCAAGTCTTAGTTTTTAAAGTATAGCCTTTGAATATTGCATATGTCAACGGACATGATTATGCAATTCTCACACACTTTTAGGAGTATAAGAGTCTCTATTCTCTAGACTTACTTTATTATTGGCTTACTTTAAAAATTATTAGTATAAGGATTATTGGATATTAATAGAGTACATGGATGTATGAAGCTCAATTTTTGGAAGGTGTTGTATCTTTCTAATTTATCATAAATAAGAAAGATACATGTAAGGCCTATTACTTCTTTTCCCTACAGGGGATGACTCTATTTTATTTTATTGAGCGTATTCCATTTTGCTCTATGTCCTTGGCCCTCCAGCCTTTTTACTATTCAGCTATGTCTGGGTCATTGGTACAGTATAAAAATGTTAAAAAATTTATAGTAATTTATATATTTTTTTATACTTACCAATGACCCAGACGGGGATGGCCCTCCCAGGAGTTGGGAACTCTTGCCTCCCCGCTGAGTACATAGCGCTTACCAGGCACTGGTTATTAGAATGATAAATGGCGCCAATTTCGGAACGTCCTTGACACTGCGCATGCGCAGTGGGGGCGAGGTGTGGAGGGCCTCTCTGGACATGTTTTCTTTAGTTTTAGATGCAAATTTTGGGGATTGGGGGGCAAAATTTGTGTTTGGCCCTATATTTTAAGAGTTAGCACCAGCTATGTCTGGGTCATTGGTAAGTATAAAAAAATATATAAATTACTATAAATTTTTTAACTTTCATTATATTTTTCATTATTTGACTCAAAAACATAGCTTATGACCCTTCATTGAAACGAGCTCGCTGAGCGCGTTCCAATGAGGGGTCATAAGCAATGTTTTTGATGCAAAAAGTGAAAAAATTAGTCATTCAAGAATTTTATTTGCAGGTGTCGTCTGCTTTTTGTGTTGGGTAAAGGGTTAACAAGATTTAACTCTTATAACCTATTTGCAGTTAATATGCCAAATCTGTGCTAAATAGTTTGGTGTTTGAAAGTTATATTAACCCCACAACACAGTTGTCAAAATTTCAAGCTGCAATTTTACACACAATACCCCTAGGAATTTAACCAATTCAATCTTGTTTGACAGCGCACATTGAGCTCTGTTACACAAGATTGAATTAGTTAAATTCCCAGTTGCATTGTGGGAAAAATTTGCGCCTTGAAATTTTGGTTTGTCATCCTAAGTGTTCAGAGGGTTAGATGAAAAGTGTAATTCTTTTAAGTGATAACAATGAAGTGCATTTCACTGTTTTTTAAAAACTTAATTTTTATAATGTAAAAGATTCAATTTTTCGGATTCAGATTCAGACGTGAGATATTTTTATTTTCGGCATGCATAAAAAGATTTAACACACATACCAGGGACCAGCCGTGAGGGTGACTAGGGCGATTATGTCGCCCTTCTAGGCTCTAAGTCGCCTAGAAAAATAGTCGGGGCGATTACAAATCGCCCTTTAAAAATTGGCCAAAATGAGGAAAGGCTGAACTGAGTGATCCGAGGTTTACATAAAAACGATTATTTTCAAGAATCGAATGTGCTTGAGTGTAGTAAATGGGCATTTTCATTCGTCAAATAAGCAAATGAATTGGCATTGTTGCTTTTGGCGGATTTTTAGTCGAGTTGTGACGAAGTCAAACTCGACTTATAGTTTGGTGAATGGTGGGCGGGCGTCCGGGCGGGCGGGCGTAAACAATTGGTTTCCGGATGATAACTTGATAGTGGTTCAACTCACATTCATTAAACTTCATACGTAGGTTGGCCTTGGTGGGAGGAAGAACCCTATTGATTTTGGACTCGCTACGTCAAAGGTCAAGGTCAACGTGACCTTGAACATAGTAAATCGCAACAATTCCTTTCCGGATGATAACTTGATAGTAGTTCAACCTACATTCATGAAACTTCATAGGTGGGTTGGCCTTGGTGCGAGGAAGAACTCTATCGATCTTGGACTCACCAGATCAAAGGTCAAGGTCACAGTGACCTTTAACATAGTATATCGCAACAATTGGTTTCCGGATGATAACTTGATAGTGGTTCAACCTAGAGTCATGAAACTTCATAGGTGTGTTGGCCTTGGTGCGAGGAAGAACCCCATTGATCTTGGACTCACCAGGTCAAAGGTCAAGGTCACAGTGACCTTGAACATAGTATATCGCAACAATTGGTTTCCGGATGATAACTTGATAGTGGTTCAACCTAGAGTCATGAAACTTTACAGGCGTGTTGGCCTTGGTGCGAGGAAGAACCCTATTGATGTTGGACTCACCAGGTCAAAGGTCAAGGTCACAGTGACCTTGAACATAGTATATCGCAACAATTGGTTTCCGGATGAGAATTTGATAGTGGTTCAACCTAGAGTCATGAAACTTCATAGGTGTGTTGGCCTTGGTGCGAGGAAGAACCCTATTGACCTTGGACTCGCCAGGTCAAAGGTCAAGGTCACAGTGACCAAATTGCAACAATTGGTTTCCAGACAATAACTTGACAGTGGTTCAGCCTATAGTCATGAAACTTAATAGCTGCATTGGCCTTGCTGTGAGGAAGAACCCTACTGATCTTGAACTCGCCAGGTCAAAGGTCAAGGTCACAGTGACCTTGAACATAGTAAATCGCAACAATTGGTTTGTGGACGATAAATTCATAGTGTCTTAAACTACATTCATGAAGCTCCTTAGGTGGGTTGACTTCTTGCAAGGAAAAACCCTATTGATACTGGACTCGCCAGTTCAAAGGTCAAGGTCACAGTGACCTTGAACATAGTAAATCACAACAATTGGTTTCCGGATGATAACTTGATAGTGGTTCAGCTTACATTCAATAAACTTCATAGGTAAGTTGACCTGGGTGCGACGAAGAACCCTATTGATTTTTTTGGACTTGCTAAATCAAAGGTCAAGGTCACAGTGACCTTCTATGTAATAAATCATAAACAATTGGTTTCTGGATGATAACTTGATAATGGTTTGACCCACATTCATGAATTTCATAGGTAGGTTGGCCTAGGTGAGTGGAAGACCCTTATTTATTTTTGACTTGCTAGGACAAAGATCAAGGTCACAGTGACCTTGAACATAAATCATAAACAATTGGTTTCCAGATGATTATTTGACAATGGTTCCACCCACGTTCATGAAACTCCATAGGTAGGTTGGCATTGGTGCAAAAAAAAGCCCTATTTACTTTGCAATCACTAGGTCAAAGGTCAAGGTCACAGTGACTCTTCACATAGTAAATTATAAACAATAGGTTTTCGGGATAATGAATTGATAATGATTAAACCCACTTTTTTGCTGTCACAACTCGACATTGGATCAGTGATCCTATCGGCATTTTTAGCTCAACTTTGACAAAGTCAAATTTGAGCTATTGTCATGGCCCGTCGTCCGTCCATCCGTCTGTCCGTCTGGCCGTCTGTCCGTACGTCAGCAATTGGCTATGGCTCGGGCTAGAGGTCGTATTTATGAACCGATCTTTACGAAACTTCTTGTGTACCTTTGTTATGACCCTGGGACGGGAACGAGTGTTTTTAGGTGTGGTCCGAAATTCAAGATGGCTGCCAGTGGCCATTTTGTACCGATGATGCAAAAATCAGTTTTTTGTACAGAACTTCTGTATGAAAGTTCTGATTTGAATAAAGTTTTGTATAAATGTTTAGTACCATGGGATACATCACATATAATACGGGTTTTTTTCTCGTGCGTAAATTATGCAAATTAGACTGACTTTGATTTATTTAGTGTTACTTTCAGAGCTGTAAGTGCCAAGCTGCTATGGCTCGGGCTAGAGGCCGTATTTATGAACCGATCTTTACGAAACTTCTTGGGTACCTTTGTTATGACCGTGGGACGAGAACGAGTGTTTTTGGGTGCGGTCCGAAATTCAAGATGGCTGCCAGCTGCCATTTTGTACCGACGATGCAGAAATCTGTTTTTTGTACAGAACTTCCATATGAAAGCTCTGATTTGAATAATTTTTTGTATGAATGTTTAGTACCATGGGATACATCACATATAATACGGGTTTTTTTCTCGTACGTAAATTGTGCAAATTAGACTAATTTTGATGTTTTTTGGGGTTACTTTCAGCACTGTAAGTGCAAATGCCAATACGGCTCGGGCTAGAGGCCGTATTTATGAACCGATCTTTACGAAACTTCTTGGGTACCTTTGGTATCACCGTGGGACGAGAACGAGTGTTTTTGGGTCCGGTCCGAAATTCAAGATGGCCGATGGCAGCCATTTTGTACAAAATTAGGTGCAATCAGTATTTGCACAGAACTTCCATATGAAAGCCCTGATTTGAATAATTATTTTGTGTGAATGTTTAGTACCATGGGATGCATCACATATAATACGGGTTTTTTTCTCGTGCAGAAATTATGCAAATTAGATGAACTTTGATTTTTTCAGTGCGACTTACACACAGTAAGTACACATGTCAATACGGCTCAGACTAGAGTCTGTATTTATGAACTGATCTTCACGAAATGTCTTGGGTACCTTTGTTATCACCTTGGGACGAGAACGAGTGTTTCTGGGTGCGGTCTAAAATTCAAGATGGCTGCCAGTGGCCATTTTGTACCGAAATTAGGTCTAATCAGTTTTTTGTACACATCTTCTACACAGCTCAGACTAGAGGCCATATTTATGAACCAATCTTTACGAAACTTCTTGGGTACCTTTGTTATCACCGTGGGATGAGAGCGAGTGTTTTTGGGTGTGGTCCGAAATTCAAGATGGCCACCAGCAGCCATTTTGTACCAAAATTAGTGCAATCAGTCTTTTGTATAGAACTTCTGTATGAAAGTTCTGATTTGAATAAATTTTTGTATGAATGTTTAGTAACATGGAATACATCACATATTGTAAGGGTTTTTTTTTCGTGCCGAAATTATGTAAATTAGATGAACTTTGATTTATTCAGTGCTACTTACACAATGTAAGCACACATGTCAATACGGCTTAGGGTAGAGGCTGTATTTATGAACCGATCTTCACAAAACTTCTTGGGTACCTTTGTTATCTCCCTGGGATGAGAATGAGTGTTTCTGGGTACGGTCCAAAATTCAAGATGGCTGCCAGTGGCCATTTTGTACCGAAATTAGGTCCAATCAGTTTTTTGTCACAAGTTCTATACAGCTCGTATTTATGAACTGATCTTCACAAAACTTCTTGAGTACTTTTGTTTTCACCTTGGGACAGGAACGAGTGTGTTTTGGGGTGCCTTTGTTATCACTGTGCTATGAGAACAAATATTTTGGGGTTCAGTCAGACCCACTCTGGGACTCAAAGACTTTTTCTAGTTCAGCATCTGACTGTCACCCACCTTTACAATACTTTACCTATACATTTGTTACAGGCAACGGTCAGTATTCATGTACAGACCGTTACAATACTTTATATGTACCTTTGTTATCAGGTCATTACCTAGATGTTTGTCATTGCTGTGTCACATACTATACATGTACATGTCTTTGTCTTGACAAGTTGAGCTACAGTGTCATTGACACTTTCATTTATTTCTATTTTGTTCCGTTTCAGTCAGAGCTTCAAGTGTCGAAACAAAAATAGGTGACTTTCGCGACTTAACAAAATAACCCAGTTTGAAAGTAGGTTACTTCGCTTTGGATGCCGAAAATGTATACACAACAAACGTATTTCTTATCAACCTACTCACAATTGTTTACTTCAGGCTTGCACTACAGTGGAAGTCCCTAACTCGGATATAATACTCTCTATTTTTGTCTTTCCCAAGCAAGTTGGGAAAGAAAAGTGGTGCAAAAGCACCAATAAAAAATAAGCCAAAACTGGGTCGAGTGCAACCGGCGCAGACCCAGTACGGGACGCTCTCTCCCAAGTACAACTCCACGACTTCCATTGCCAGTGCGCATATACCGTCTCTAAAGACTCATTCTTTTTATAATCCGCTTCGTGTCGAGATGTTTTTGCAGGCTTATCAGTGTTCCACCAGCTCGATGTTTGATGATTCCTGATTCATTGTACCACAGTGTATCCTTTGTATTCTCAGGAACAGTGTTTTTTTATATTCTCTTTTCTATTATATGTCCATAATGTATATTTATTTGATCTGTCTCGAGTCGCGCGCGAATTTCGTGTGCCACGCGGTTCGGACTTAGATTATTTCACAATTATTGTTAATGCTTTTTTTGCAAAATTTTCTAATTGTGTTAGAGTTAGGTGTCAGCGGGGTACCACTCCTACAGTGTTTCTTCTTTCTTTTGAGAGTAGTCTTCCTGTTTTGTGGTTCCCGGTCGACCGTCTGGGGTCTTTGTTTCTGTCACCTTTCTCTCTTCTTTGGGGGTGTTCTGTTTTCTGATTTCACCTTCTCTGCTCCTCTCACCTCTATCATGCCCAGGACAATTCCTTGTGGGCAATGTCTGCTGCCAAAGCATGTGGACGATGTGCATTTGTCGTGTTCCTCCTGTAATGGGTGTTCGGCCGAGCGGCCATGTGGTGTCTGTGGAACATGGTCTTCCACCTTCTGGGCGTCAGTAAACCGTGTCGTTCGTTCTCGTGGCCGTGCCTCCCGCTCCCGCGGGAAAGGAGAACGTGGTCGTTCGGGGCCTCCCGAGCCGACTTTGTCTGGTGAGAGTTATTCCTCCTCCGTGGGGGATGTGCAGTCTTTTCCTGTGGTGGATACTGCGGGAGCTGTTGAGTGTTCTGGTGAAGAGATGCCTGGTTCCGGGACTACGGTTCCCCTCAGTCGACATCTGAGGCTGTCACTAGGGTTGTGACAGCCTCAGAGCCTTCCTGTTGCTTCCAGCGAGGCTATGAGTGGTTTCCAGGCGCCTCCTATGGCGCCGCCTCCCGGGATTGGAAACAGGCCGGTTTCTGATTCCTCTGGTGTTCCGACACCATGGGAGGCGTCGGCTGGTTTGCCCACGATGGGCTATGTGTCTTCCGACTCTGGGGAGGAGTCCGACATGCTTGAGGTCGAGGGCCAGCAGTCTTCGGACATGGGGGCAGCTCTTGACTTTGTGTTTGGGTTTCTGCCAGATCTCAAACCTGCTAACCAGCCGACAGTGTCAGCCTGGCCGCGATATCGGTCGCGCGCCAACAGCCTATGGAGCAACCTGCTTCTGGGCTGTCACTAGGGTTGTGACTCCTCCTTCGGAGCCGAGCCGGTGTGCTCTCTCCACTATTTCACCAGCCTCAACGACTCTCGACGTATCTACTGCTACTGCTGGTCCATCTGCTTCGTCGTCTGTTTCAGCCGGCCTCAGCTTTTCGCTGCAGGGGACTACAGGAATGTCCGATACTGTAGACGTGGGATATCGGCCTCAGCCTTCCCTGACTTCAACTCGGTGAAGTCGGAAGGGGCTGCCGGCCGAACCCATCTCTGTGGTCTCTTCGCCGTCGAGCACCACAGTTGTGTCTTTGGATTCGGATGTTTGTAGTGGAAACACTATGAACTCCGTGGCGTTTCCGTCTACTCATTCTGACCACACGTCCAGTTTTGGGGGACCAATGCCTTTTGTGCAGCCTGGACCTTCTGCCCCGCAGAGGTCCGTGGTGACTCTCATGAGTTCTCGCCATATTGATCCTCGGGGTGCATCGTACCCCTATACGTATACGTCTGCCTTCAGATGTTTCGGCTGCCGCCCGTCGTCCCGCGTCAGGTGTTTTGGAGGATCGTGACCCTTCGCTGGTTAAGAGGGTCAGAGGTGAAGCCACTTTGCCGGTTCGCTCCCCTGTCGAACCGGTCGGTACGGGCAGTGAGCTTAGGGAGGCCCTCTCCTTACTCACTCAGGTTCTTTCTAAGAGCCTTCCTGTTGCTTCCACCGAGGCTATGAGTGGTTTCCAGACGCCTCCTATGGCGCCGCCTTCCCGGGATTGGAAACAGGCCGGTTTCTGATTCCTCTGGTGTTCCGACACCATGGGAGGCGTCGGCTGGTTTGCCCACGATAGGCTATGTGTCTTCCGACTCTGGGGAGGAGTCCGACATGCTTGAGGTCGAGGGCCAGCAGTCTTCGGACTTGGGGGCAGCTCTTGACTTTGTGTTTGGGTTTCTGCCAGATCTCAAACCTGCTAACCAGCCGACAGTGTCAGCCTGGCCGCGATCATCGGTCGCGCGCCAACAGCCTATGGAGCAACCTGCTTCTGGGCGCCTTCGACCGTGCCAGTCGGTACAGGTGGTTGAAGCTTTTTCAGCATTGGATTCCAAGCTGAATTCCAAGGCTTTGAAGACTTCGTTCTTCACCAGGGTTGACACCTTTTTGCCTCCTGTGCGTTATCGTTCCTACGATTCCGCCAATCCGTCGGTCTGCCAGACTTTGACGGTTCTGGATCAGGACTCCACTTCCCTCGGGCTTTCCAAGCCCAAGTCTGCCGTCATTCCAATGACGACTCTGGAGTCCACGTTGGGCTTATCTAGAGAGATGCTTGGCATGCTTTCTCTCTCAGATCATGTCGTCTCAGCTTTGGCTGCTTATCTGCCTCCAGATAAGTTTGACGAGGTACAGGCTCCTTTGCGTGTGCTGTCCAAGGCGCTTATGCACCTTACTCACACGCATGCCTGTAACACGGCTAATTTGGAATTGGTTCGAAGGGACGCTGTGCTGGACACAGGACGATCCCTTCCCGAGGAGAAGCGTGCTGCTCTTCGATCTGCTTCTTTGGCAGGTCCGCAACTTTTCCATGGTTCCGTGTCGACGGTCTGGGATGACGTCCTACGTCATTCCAAAGATCAGCTGTTGTTTCGTCAGCTTGTTCAGCCTTCTCGGGGAGGCTAGGGCCGTTCCAAGCCTAACAAGTACCCTTCTGCTTCCTCTGTGAAGCAAAAGGCTGGTCCTTCTGCCGCCGCCTCTACTTCTTACTCACGGGGTAAAGGTAGGGGTCGGCAGAATCGAGGGAAGTCTCAGGATTCTTCATTTAGCAGAGGAGGTGGTTTCTCCTCTCACGGGCCTCGTCGGGGCTCGAAATGAAGGTCCTCACCTCGACTCGTCCCAGGTTGGAGGAAGGATAGCAGAGTTCGCAGACCATTGGACCACCATCACATCCGATCCATGGGTGTTAGATGTTGTTCGGTCCGAGCTGCGCATATCCTTCCGACGGCACCCCACTCTGTCAAGGGTGGCTCTTCCAACCACAGTTCCTTCAGACGTTTTACGTCGGGAACTTTTGTCCACGGAGATTGCCAATCTCCTGGCAAAGGGGGCGATCGAGGTCGTCAAGAACGTTCAGTCAGTGGGTTTCTATTCCCGCCTGTTCTTGGTGCCGAAGAAGGACGGCCGACTCCAACCGGTTATCGATCTGAGTATCCTGACCAGTCTATCATTGCTCCCAAGTTCAGCATGGAGACTTTCAGGTCGGTCCGCCAATCTATTCACCAGGGAGATTTCGCAGCCAGCATCGACCTGCGAGACGCTTTCTTCCACGTTCCGATGCATCGGGCGTCACGGAAGTATCTCAGGTTCGCTTTTCTGGGGCGAGTTTACCAGTTCAAGGCCATGCCTTTCGGCCTCAACCTGGCTCCTTGGGCGTTCACCAGACTGATGTCGCATGTGATAGCGTTCCATCGCACACAGTCCAGGGTGACTACTTCGGCATATCTGGACGATATCCTCCAGAGGCATTCCAATGCTGCCTTACTGGAATCGGATGTCGCCACTCTGTTGAGCTTGCTCACGTTGCTAGGATTCAGAGTCAACGAGGAGAAGTCGGACCTGGTCCCATCTCAGTCGTTTTGTCATCTGGGGATGTCTTTCCAAACCAAATTCAATTTGGTGGCGGTTCCCCAGGCCAAGGCTGTGATTCTCTCAGCTTTTGCTCTGACTCTGTCCCAGTCCAGGTCCGCGACCGCTCGGAGTTTTCTCCGGCTGATCGGTCTCTGCGGTTCGGTGACGGATCTCATTCCTGTAGGTCGGCTGCGTGTCAGACCTCTCCAACACTTTCTGCTCAGTCGTTGGAGGCCGAATGTAGATTCTCTGGATCAGGTGCTTCCATTTCCGGACTCTCTGTATCCTCACCTTCTTCCCTGGACAGATGTTCAGTGGATTACGCAGGGTGTTCCACTGGACTTACCCACGTCCGATCGCGTTCTGACGGCAGATGCCAGCGATCTCGGATGGGGTGCGACGTTGGATCCTCTCGGTCTTTCCCTGCACGGGATGTGGGACCAGGATCAAGCAGCTCTACACATCAACCAGAAGGAGCTTCTTGCTCTTCTTCTGAGTTTCAGGCAGTGGATCCCTCACCTGTCGAATCGCCAGGTCCTTCTACTATCCGACAATTCGACAGTGGTTGCTTACATTCGGAACCAGGGCGGCACGCACTCGGTTCCGATGTACGAGTTAGCTTGGGATCTTCTACTGCTCGCTCAGGATGTTCACGCCGGAGTGGTTGTTCGTCACATTCCTGGTCGTCTGAACGTCCTAGCCGACTCCCTGTCCCGACAGGGCAGGGTTATTTCCACCGAGTGGATGCTTCACAGGGCAGTGTTCCAGTCGCTTTGCGATCTCTGGGGATGTCCCCACATCGACCTCTTTGCGACTCGTTGGAACCATCAGGTGGACACTTTCGTGTTCCCGTGTCCAGATCCTCTGGCTTTTGCCGTGGACGCTCTGTCACTCGATTGGAACGGTCTAGTCGGCTACGCCTTCCCGCCGGTTCCGATTCTTCCTCAGGTTCTCGCCAAAATTCGAACCTGCAGTTGTCAAATCATTCTGATCGCTTCCCTGTCGCCTCAGCGGGTGTGGATCAATCAACTCCGCTCGCTGATGGCGGCGGTTCCGGCACGTCTCCCGCTACGTCGCGACCTTCTTTGTCAAGGTCACCCAAGGAGGTTTCACGTCGACCCGACTTCGTTGTGCCTTCACGCATATCTTTTGTCAGGTCCTGTCTCCTCCGTAGAGGTTTTTCGAGACGAGCAGTGGAGTGCATTTCTTCTTCAAGGAGGCACTCCACTGGTTTAGCTTATGCAGCTAAATGGAAGGTCTTCTGTCGATGGTGTGCTGATCACTCTGTTGATTATGCCAATCCTTCGATTTCACAGATTGCGGAGTTTCTGGTATATCTGTTTGATTCTCGGGATCTCCAGCCTGTTACCATCAAGGGTTACAGGTCTATGCTTTCAGAGACTTTTTCTTATGTGGGGAAGCGTCGTATTGGCACTAATCCTTACCTCTCCAAGCTTGTTCGGCACTTTTCTTTGAAAAGGCCTCGGACTTTGCAGCTTACTCCACGATGGAATCTTTCGTGGGTGCTGCTTTGCTTGGGGGGGCGCCGTTCGAACCTTTATCCCAGGTGGATATGCATTTTCTCACATATAAGACGACTTTTCTGATGGCATTTGCTTCGGCCGGACGGGTTAGTGAGCTTCACGCCTTCTAGGTTGACCCGGCCTTTTTTAGGAGCTCTCCCAACAGTGTTACTTTTACCCCTGATTGCTCCTTTTTGGCTAAGAATCAGTTACCAGATACTACTCCTCCTCCTATCTGTATCAGGGCTCTTCCTTCTGTTGAGGGTACTCGCCCTTTGCTCTGTCCGGTCCGTGCTATTCGCATTTATCTTGATCGGACACGCTTCATACGGAAGGGCAGAAAACGTTTTTTTCTGTCTCTCATTCCGGGTCGACAGAAGATCTCTCCTCAATCCATTTCTCGATGGATTTGTCTTGCTATTCGTACGGCTTATAGTCGTTTAGCAGCTGGCGATTGTATTACCAATCGTTTTTCTGCCCACGAGGTGCGGGCACTGTCTACCTCTTGGGCTTATTCTAACTCCGTCAAGTTGTCGGATGTTATGCAGGCAGCCTACTGGAGAAATGCTTCTACTTTCTCCACCTTTTATTTGCGCCAGTTGCAGGAGCAGTCGGAGGACCTTTTTGTCCTGGGTCCTCTTTCTTCTGCTCAGGCTGTTGTCTGCCATAGCCATTAGGCTTCTTGAAGGTCAGTTTCAGCCTTGTGCTGTTACTGCCCTTTTTCTGTCTGTGTGTCACACAGGCTCATATGTCTCTTTTCATTGTCCTTTACCAATGATTGCGACATTATGGTTGATAAGCCTCGGGACCTCTTCCTTCTACTTCACGGTTCCAGTGCACTGGGGTTATGTGGGGGTTGGTTATGCGATTCCTTCCAGCCTTTTGTCTATTCAGCCTGAAGTAAACAATTGTGAGTAGGTTGATAAGAAATCTAAATTTTATAGTAAATTTCCTTTCTTATTATACCTACCACAATTGTTTACATGGAGGCCCTCCCGTCTTCTTTACGGGTAAAGAATCTTTCCTCCCCGCTGATCACATAACTCTAACGTTTACGGATTCAAAAAGAATGAGTCTTTAGAGACGGTATATGCGCACTGGCAACGGAAGTCATGGAGTTGTACTTGGGCGAGAGCGTCCCGTACTGGGTCTGCGCCGGTTGCACTCGACCCAGTTTTGGCTTATTTTTTATTGGTGCTTTTGCACCACTTTTCTTTCCCAACTTGCTCGGGAAAGACAAAAATAGAGAGTATTATATCCGAGTTAGGGACTTCCACTGTAGTGCAAGCCTGAAGTAAACAATTGTGGTAGGTATAATAAGAAAGGAAATTTACTATAAAATTTAGATTTTCTAACACTGTATCTTTATTTCGTTTTGCTGACGACTGTTAACTGTTGGGCCGTCTATTCCCAGAAAAACACGAATGGAATTGAAACACATGAAAAAAAGTTTTAGTAATGTCAAGAAAAGCTTTGTATAGGGCACAAGTGTGCATGTGAAGGATCTTGAAAAAGGGGTCCTCCTAAGCACCGGAATGACACGAAATGATGCAGAATGACACCGGAATGCCATAAAAATGATGCAGAATGACATTTATTTTACAAAATACTTGACACCAGAATGTATTTTGTTTATTAACTAAAACAAAGTACCTTCCAAGCAACCTTCTTACATCTAGTCCTGTTCACTCTTTCAGACTTAGGAAATTATTAGCTTAGTAGATTTTGGTGAAAGGCAACCGCAGGAGGGTGCTGGGGGGATTGGCATGAAGAAGAGGGGAGGGGTCATGAAGGAGAGGGTAGCAGTGGGGGATTTTCAGTCAATAATTCTTTGTGATTTTTTAACTTGGCATAGATGCATCATAGACAACTGGACCTGGATTAATCGGACGTTAATGGAGGACCACAAGCTGAAAATATGAATGGGAGGGGGGTACATAAATATTTTCAATATTCCCCACTTGCCTATGAAGTCTCCCTACTTGACTCTGCAGTCTCCCTATTTTTTCTGGAGGGAGTCATAAAGTCTCTCTAAAATTTCCCCCTAGGCTGGTCCCTGACACATACATCAGATCAGGGACAAGTCTGGGGGGTGGAGGGGGGGGAATTTTATTGAGTCTTCACGTTTCCCTTCCAGAAAAAATAGGGAGACTGTAGGTAGACTTCATAGGCAAGTGGGGAAAATTAAGAATATTTATGTGCCGCCCCTTCATATTTTAAGCATGTGGTCCTCCATTAACGCCCGATTAATCCAGGTCCAGTTGTCTATGATGCATCTATGCCAGGTTAAAAATCACAAAGTAATTATTGATTGAAAATCCCCCACTGCTACCCTCTCCTTCATGACCCCTCCCCTCTTCTCCATGCCAATCCCCCCAGCACCCTCCTGTGGTTGCCTTTCACCAAAGTCTACTAAGCTAATAAATTTCCTAAGTCTGAAAGTGTGAACAGGACCAGATGTGAGAAGGTTGCTTGGAAGGTGCTTTTTTTCAAGATTCTTCATATGCACACTTGTGCCCTGTGCAAAGCTTTTCTCATCACTAAAGCTTTTTTTTTCACGCATTTCAATTCCATTTGTGTCTTTCTGGGAATAGACAGCCCAACAGTTAACAGACGTTGGCAAAATGAAATAAAAATACAGTGTTAGAAAATATGTCTGTTGTGTGTACATTTTCAGCATAGAATTTTTGGCATTCTAAGCGATGTAACCTTCTTTCAAACTCGGTTATTTTGTTGAGTCGCTTAAGTCACCTATTTTTGTTTCGACACTTGAAGCTCCGACTGAAACGGAACAAAATAGAAATAAAAACAAACATGCAAAAAGCGACAATGGACAATTGATTCTCCTGTGATTTCAAATAAATGGTCGCTTATTTGACGAATGAAAATGCCCATTTATCACACTCTTAAAGCATATTCGATTCTTGAAAATAATCATTTTTAGCTTAACTTGACAAAGTCAAGATAAGCTATTGCCATCACGCGTGCGGAAGTCTGTGAGTCTGTTCACATTTTCCTTTAACACGGGCTACACCCCGCAGTTCTTGTCTGATCGTCACAAAATTTCATATGCAGGTTTGGGGTCACATGTCTAGATGAGAACGTCCCCTTTTGGTCGCGATTGGTCAACCTGTATGGCTGCCCGAGCCCAAAACCCGAAAACCATTAGCACAGTCTACAGGTTGTATTTATGAAGGGATTTCATTGTAACTTGGTAGGATTCCTCTGTATAATGCCTAGATGAGAACGCCCCTTTTGGGCATGATCTGTCAACCATGATGGCTGCCCAAGCCCAAAACCCGAAAACCTTTAGCACAGTCTACATGTCATATTTATTGAGGAATTTCATTGTAACTTGGTGGGTTGACTTCATATAATGTCTAGATGAGAAAGTCCCCTTTTGGAAGTGATTGGGCAACTGTGACGGCTACAGGGGCCCGAAGCCCGAAAACCTTTAGCACTGTCTACAGGTCATATTTATGAAGGGATTTCATTGTAACTTGGTAGGATGACTCCAAATAATGTCTAAATGAGAACGTCCCATTTTGATCGCGATCATTCAGCCTTGATGGGTGCCCGAGCCCAAAAACCTTTAGTAGGGGCAAAAGGTCATATTTATGGAAGGATTTCATTGTAACCTGTTAGGTTGACTCCATATAATGCCTAGATGATGACATCCCCTTTTGGTTGTGATTGGTCAACTGTAATGGCTACAGGTGCCGGAAGCCCGAAAACCTTGAGCACAGTCTACAGGTCATATTTATGAAGGGATTTCATTGTAACTTCGTAGGATCACTCCAGATGGTGCCCAGATGAGATTGTCCCCTTTGGTTGCGATCATTCAACCATGATGGCTGCCCTAGCCCAAAGCCCGAAAACCTTTAGCACAGTCTACACTACAGGTCATATTTATGAAGGGATTTCATTGTAACTTGGTAGGTTGACTTCATATAATGTCTAGATGAGAACATCCCCTTTTGGACACGATTGGGCAACTGTGACGGCTACAGGGGCCTGAAGCCCGAAAACCTTTAGAATGGTCTACAGGTCATAATTATGAAGGGATTTCTTGGCAGCTTGGTAGGATGACTCCTTATGATGTCTAGATGAGAATTTCCCCATTTAGGCGTGATCTGCCAACCGTGACGACTGCCCAGGCCCAAAATCTGAAAACCTTTAGCACAGTCTACAGGTCATACTTATTGAGGAATTTCATTGTAACTTGTTAGGTTGACTCCATATAATGCCTAGATGATGACATCCCCTTTTGGTTGTGATTGGTCAGTTGTGATGGCTACAGGTGCCCGAAGCTCGATCAACCAAAAAAATGTTTAGAACGAAAGGTTAAGGACGACCTATGTAAACTGTTCAGGAGTAGTTACTCTCATGTTTGGATCTGTCTTCTATCATTGCAGTCAGTTGAAGATCTGGTAGCTCCAATTTGGTGATATTAAAACTAGTCTGCCGGTCCACACCATTCACAATTAACCCTTTACCCAATGTAATGGTCAAAACCGGCCAGCGCTGTTCTCAAAAATCACCAATTAATTTTTTTTATATTTTCATTTTTTGTCTCAAAAACATAGGTTATATCCCCTCTTTGGCACCAGCTCGTTCCATTGAGGGGGTCATAACCTATGTTTTTGAGACAAAAAATGAAAAAAAATAATTATTCAAGAACTTTGTGTTCTGTCGTCTGCTTTTCATGCTTTTCATGTTAGGTAAAGGGTTAACTGATTTATATAATTCTTCTCTTTTAGGCTAAAAAGGGGTTTTGGTTCATGAGCAATCCCCAGCTGGAAATTAACCTCCTCGTAGTACATACGTCAAATATGACAGGATATTTCTTCTTTTAAAAAGGTGTATAAACAGAGGATATGGATTGAGTGTTTTTCTCATATAATATTTATGAAACGAGTCTAAGAATTTTCCGTTTGGGCGAGCCTCTGGCGCACCCAAACGGAAAATTCGGACGAGTTTCATAAATATTATATAAGAAAAACACTCATTTCATATTCTATTTATCATATGACACACACACGCACAAATTAGCCACTTAGTATGACTTTTTAACCCTTTACCCAACGAATCGCCCGCATCCGCCCGCGTAATATGCAAATTCAGCAGTTGAAAAAATATTATATTTTTATACTGTACCAATGACCCAGACTTAGCTGGTGCTAACTCTAACAAAACCAGGGCCAAACACAAATTTTGCCCCCCAATCCCCAAAATTTGCATCCAAAACAAAAAGAAATCATGTCCTAAAGGACCTCCATACTACGCCTCTACTGCGCAGTGACGCAGACGTCCCGAAATTGGCGCCAATTATCATTCTCTGTTTGGCCCTTCATCAGTCAACATCTCACTGATCTTTGTGCTTGTAAATCTCAGTTTAAAGGATGCCAGACACTTAATTTTTGGAGAAAATGTGATTCTAAGGAGGATAGAAGGAGGAGAGGAAAAAGAAGTGACAAAAAATAATCAGGGCTGTACTTAAAATTTTTTGATGAAATTATGTTAAGTTGCCTATTTTCGAGGCATGGGCCTCTTGTTGTCATTCTTGCTAATTGTTGCACTGCTTATTCAGTGTTTCCTCTCCCCTAGCCTTCTAAAGTCCCCCCTTGCAATTCTCCCATGCTTTTGGCATATTTTTGAGAAATTTCATTTCTAAAATTTCCTGGGAGAGTTGCTTGGTTACAGAATGTTTTCTGTTATTTTCCCCATAGTTACGTTTTCACCCATGGATGTATAACGTTTGTGTTCTGCATCTTCCATCTGATGTTCTGCAGATTCTCCCCTGGGAGTCTCTGTTTTGCATCAGATAGAGTGTAATTGATGACTGATTCCGGGCCAGTTTTTTCAGTGCCTGGAGTCATGTTTTCTGGTGTTTTTACACTGTTTGTTTTCATTGGCAACAGCCTTTTTTGAGGGGGGCTGTTTGCCTTTGCTGTAGTTTATCTCACTATAAGATACATTTATATTATCCGAAAGTGTCTCATTAATTATTTAATATAAATTTAAAATTTTTGACCACACTTTGCCATCGGATCCATCGGGGCTCAACGTTACTTTTCAGCAACTTGGGCTTCGCTGAAAAAATATTTTTTCAAAATTATTTTGTTTTGCAATTGTTTTTTCATTTATTAATGGATCATGTTATTGTGTATCTTTGTGTCAGGGGTTTTTGCGAGTAACTAGGACTTATTGTTGTTCTTTCACAATGAAGGGACGTTGTTCAAATTGTAATAGGAAGAAATCTTCCTCTGACTTTCATGATCATTGTATTAATTGTAGTCAGTGTTCTCGCATTAATCCCTGTCCTATATGTGAACATTGGGATGAGAAACATTGGAAACGTGTGTCACGATATGTTGTTTCTGGAGAAAGAGCGATGCCGGCTCTTTCTCCGCAAGGTCACTCTACTCTCTCAGTTTCTATTTCAGAGGAACCAGAACAGGGTGATGTTTCCATGTTATCTTCTTCAAGTGTGCGTCCGTCGTCACAAATGAATTCAGAGCTAGCGGCAAAAGTGCTCATGGAGATTAGACAAATGTCGTCCGCTAGCTCGCCCGGTGTAGCGTCCATTCGCCGAATGGTTCGGCAGCCGTGTTCGTCCGATGCGGTCCAAGAGGAAATTTTGGGTGATGCGAGCACTATAAACATAATAGATGCACACCCAGTGACGGCGGATAGTAAGCGAGAACGGAGGAAGCCTTTGAGTCCGGTTCCTAGCTCGTCCAGGTCCAGCCGGGCCGCGAGCGAGAGAGGCCCCTCTCTCGTACAACAACATCTGGGACCAGATGTTGTGGTACAAAATGTGCCTTTAGCGGAGCATACGTCCGTCGCTCGGGACGCTCCGTTGTATAAGCAGTCCGCAGAGACTGTTAAGGCTTCCTCTTCTCGTCAGCGCACACGACCGCACATTGGCTGCGTGACCGCCGATATCTTACCAGCTTCGCCGATCAAGGATTCTTCGGCGACCAGGTCACACCATCCGGCAGCCAGGGATTCGAGACCGATGGACTCCGGACGTTCGCGTAGGAAAAGTATGCGGGAGCCATCTGATGCGGAGCTGCCCTCGGCAAAGCAGCGAAAGACTGTGCCTCCGCAGGTCTCGACGCCGGACATTCTTGTGCAGATAGCACAGCTTATCGCAGCATCCCAGCAGCCGACAGAAACGGTGTCGGATTGAGAATTATCCGACGGCGCTGGGTCGGTACGCTCCGCCGAAGCATCGGGGGCGGACGACCGGGAACATCATGAGGTCCGACCGGATGGTGAAAGGGATACGGATGACTTGGAGCTATCCCTTTCGGAACAACATAAAGCTGCCGTGGACTTCATCCGGCACTTTCTCCCTCAAGTTGTTCCGTCGGGCCAGACTGCTGCGCTTCCGGACAAGAGAATTATAGCGTCATTGGACTCTGAATTTTTTGAGCGGTTCAGGGACATCGCTCCCGAGTTTCCGTCGCAGTCCAATAATGTTGCAAGAACATTTGAATTATTGAACGACGCTATATTTAAACTTGCTTCCAGGACGGGGAAAGCAGGTTTCTTGTCCGCTAATACTCTCAACCTGCCTTTCATTAATGCAAGGAATAAATTCGATACGGCAGGACAGGGTATACCGAGAGTTCCTCTGCGTATGGACGACGAGGCGGAAGACTTAGAGCTATCATTACCGTCGTCAGCTTCTATTCCAACCGCGGTGTTGGAAACAGCTATTGCGTCTAACAGAGCCAATTTAGATGCCTTATCTTACGCAGATCACCTTACTAAGGCGTTATCACTGCGCCTTCAGGGGAAAGAGTTTCAGGATATACAATCCTCTTTAAGACTTCTTTCAAGGGCAGTAGCTTATTCCACGTGTAACTCCGCCCTTTCAGTGGCAAATCTGGAGTTGGTTAGACGTGACGCAGCCCTAGCTACATCCACACTAGTGGATTCTAAGGTGAAGAACTCTCTTAGAGTCGCTTCGGTCTCAGGAGAACTTCTCTTTGACGGCAAGCTTTCCGCTATTTATGATAAAATTACAAAGAAAGCTAAGGATTCTCTGTTGTTCAAATCTGCTCCTAAGAAGTCGGATACAGCAGACACGAATAAGACAGGCACTTCTGGGTCTAATGCGCCCAAGAGAGGTTCCTATAGAGGTTCCGGTGCGTCCTCTTGGTCTTATTCGAGAGACCGTCAGGATAGCGACTCTCGTTTGGGACATCCTTCAGGCTGGGACAATCGGTCGGACGCCCCGAGGTCGACGGGGCGAGGTGCGGGTCGTGGAAGACGTGGTTTCTCCTACCGCAGGCCTCGCAGGTCCAGGAGGTGATGGCTTAAACCTCTATCGCGTTCCGGTTGGCGGAAGGTTGTCGAGCTTTTCACAAGAATGGGCGTCGATTACGGACGACCCTTGGGTGAGAGGAGTGACTTCGGAAGGTCTAAAGATATCCTTCAAACGAAAGCCTCCATTAACTCGAAGTCCAAAGTGGACTCATCTTCCGTCAAATCTGCAGAAAAGAGACGCTCTGTTATCAGAGGTGCAGTCTCTTTTAATGAAGAACGCGGTAGAGGTCGTAGAAAACCAGGAATCTCCGGGATTCTGCAGCCATCTGTTTCTGGTTCCGAAACCAGACGGCTCGTTCCGTCCAGTCATAGATTTGAGCTGGATAAACAAGCTGATCGTCGCTCCGAAGTTTTATATGGAGACGATTCGATCGGTCAGAGCGAGTATTCGGGTGAACGATTATGCAACGAGCATAGATCTCAAAGATGCGTACTTTCACGTCATGGTACATCCGACATTCCAAAAGTATCTACGCTTCGCAGTCCTAGGAGTGGTGTATCAATTCCGGGCGATGTGCTTCGGATTGAATCTAGCACCCTGGGCTTTCACTCGGGTAATGAACTCGGTAATGATCTACTTCCGAGCTTATTCGTCTGCGGTAACGTCGGCCTACCTGGACGACATTCTTCAGAGGTACGGCAACGAGTTAACGCTTCAGAACGATGTTCAGAATCTTCTTCTATTGCTCCGACGTCTCGGTTTTATAGTAAACGAGGAGAAGTCGGATCTGGTGCCGTCCAAGTCATTCACTCATCTGGGAATGAGCTTCGAGACGCACAACAATCTCGTTCGTCTGCCGTTAACCAGAGCGAAATTAGTCAGTTGTTACGCTCGCTATTGTCTGCACGCAGACAAAGTCACGGCGAGAGAATTTATGAGACTGATAGGTCTGTGCGGAGCCGCCGCGGATCTCATTCCGATGGGGCGGTTACGCACACGTCTTCTTCAAATTTTCCTGACTCAGAATTGGAGTGTGAAAATTCATTCGCTCGATGTAGACGTTCTCTTGTCAGATCAAGTGAAACGAGAGATTCAGACTTGGGCAAACATTCAGTGGTTAACTCAAGGAGTTCCGCTGCAGTTGCCGGATCCGAGTTTTACCGTTATGACGGATGCCAGTCAAACAGGTTGGGGTGCATCATTAATCCCAACAGATTCGAGATGCCAGGGTCTTTGGGATCCGCAATTCCTGTGCAAGCACATAAACATCAAGGAAATGATGTCAATTTGGCTTGCGTTACGTCACTGGATGGACATTATTCACGATGCTCATGTCCAAATCCTATCCGACAATACGACAGTAGTGGCGTATATACGGAATCAGGGAGGCACTCATTCAGTTCCGTTGTTCAATCTAACAAAAAGAATCCTTCTGTTTGCGTTAGAACATCACGTTCTTCTTTCGGTCCGTCACATACCGGGTCGTCTGAATGTGCTAGCAGACTCCCTTTCACGAAAGGGTCGCTTGTTGCCGTCGGAGTGGACTCTCAACAAACAAGTATTCAATCAGATTTGCTACCAACGGGAACGGCCAATGATAGACTTATTTGCGACACATCTCAACAATCAGTTGCAGACGTATGTGTCTCCGTGTCCGGATCCAAGAGCATTTGCAGTAGACGCTCTGTCGATCCCTTGGGACGGAATGATAGGATATGCATATCCTCCAGCGCCGTTAATTCAACAAGTATTGCTAAAGATAAAACAATCTCAATGCAAGATTCTGTTGGTAGCATCTCTGTCGCCACAGAGACCGTGGATAAATCTACTCAGGTGTCTGTTGTGGGACCTACCGCGGAAGCTTCCTCCACGGGAGGATCTTCTTTCGCAGGGGAAATCGCGCCAACTCCATCACAACCCGCAAGGTCTCAACCTTCACGTTTTTCCGTTGTGCGGTCCTTCTTGCATGGCAAGCACTTTACAGGACGAGCAGTGGACGCGATTTCTAACTGTAGGAGGACCTCCTCTTCGCTAAACTATGCGGCTAAGTGGAAGGTTTTTCGTTGTTGGTGTAGGGATCATTCTGTAGATATATTCGATCCCTCTATACCAGACATTGCAAACTTTCTAGTATACTTGTTTGACGAAATCAAACTGCAGCCTGTTACTATAAAGGGTTATAGATCTATGTTATCTGATACCTATGCACATCATGATAGTTTACAAATTGGATCTAATGTCTCTTTATCGAAGTTGGTTAGAAACTTTTCGATAAATAGACCCAGAACTCTTAGATTAATTCCTAAGTGGAATTTAGCTTGGGTTCTTCTTAAATTGAAGGAAAAGCCATTTGAACCTCTTGGGACAGTAGATTTCAAATTCTTATCTTATAAGACAGCTTTTCTCTTAGCTTTCTCAGTGAGCTTCATGCACTATCGGTGGATGATTCTCATTATCGTAGTGTTGGGAACACTATCACCTTCACTACTAATGTGGGTTTTTTAGCTAAGAATCAGGCTCCTAATAAATATCCGGAACCTATTGTTATTAAGGCTCTTCCGTCTTCAGACGGGCGTAGGCCTTTACTCTGTCCTGTTAGAGCATTACGTATCTATAAACAGAGATCTCAGTTTATCAGAAAGGGATGGAAGCGTTTCTTTCTGTCTTTGATGCCTAATAGAAAGGACATTTCAGTCCATTCTATTGCTAGATGGATTCAGTTAACTATCCGTACTGCTTATGAAGATTTATCTTCTTCTCAGCAGTCTGTGCTTAAGATTTCTGCTCATGAAGTAAGAGCTCTTTCTACTTCCTGGGCTTATGCTAATAGTGTTGCTATTACAGATTTAATGAAGGCTGCTTATTGGTCTCAGCCATCCACATTTACGAATTTTTATCTCAGAAATATTGAGTCCATTTCTGGAGACCTGCATTGTTTAGGTCCGTTATTTGTTGCTCAGAATGTCGTCCACTAAACAGTTGCAACTATAGTTATGCAGGCTTTCTGTTCCGGCAGTGACTCCGTCCGGCTGCCCTCTTCGCTCTGGGCTATTTGACCCAGGGCAAGGGGAAGGGGGGGGGGGTGTTCCCTTAGGTCACCTGCTTTATAGTGAAAAGCAAGGGAATGCCTCCTCCAAGTCAGTATTTCTGAGTCGCTTCCGGGATGGTTTTAAAGTGTAATATTAATGTTTAAATTCATTCATGTCTTATTTTTAAAGTGTAGCTCGGTGTGAAGCATTTGTATATGTCAAGTGTCAAACGGGCTTTAATATACAATACTCGGACACTTTTAAATGACTATAAAGAGTCTCAATTCTCTGGACTACTTTATTTATTGGCTTGCTTTAAAAATAATTAGTATAAGGGTTATACTGGATGTTAATAGAGAACATGAATGTTATTGTGCTCAATTATTAAGGGTAGTGTATCTTTCTAATTTAATATTAAATAAGAAAGATACATGTAAAGCCTAATACTCCTTTTCTCCTTAAGGGGTTACCTCTTTACTATATAGTTGAGCTTATTGGATTTTCCTCTATGTCCTAGGCCCTCCAGCCTGTTTACTATTCAGCTATGTCTGGGTCATTGGTACAGTATAAAAATGTTAAAAAATTTATAGTAATTTATATATTTTTTATACTTACCAATGACCCAGACAGGGATGGCCCTCCCTGGAGTTGGGAACTCTTGCCTCCCCGCTGAGTACATAGCGCTGACCAGGCACTGCCAGTAAGAATGATAATTGGCGCCAATTTCGGGATATCTGCGTCACTGCGCATGCGCAGTAGAGGCGTAGTATGGAGGTCCTTTAGGACATGATTTCTTTTTGTTTTGGATGCAAATTTTGGGGATTGGGGGGCAAAATTTGTGTTTGGCCCTGGTTTTGTTAGAGTTAGCACCAGCTAAGTCTGGGTCATTAGTAAGTATAAAAAATATATAAATTACTATAAATTTTTTAACTTTTCAAAAAATTTCAAGAAAACCATATCATGTGACCCCTCTATGGAATGAGCTCGTTGAGCTCGTTCCAACGAGGGGTCACATGATATGGTTTTCTTGAAATTTTTTGAAAAATTTGAAAAAACTATATTTAAAATAATAAATTTTGATATCGTCTGCGTTGGGTAAAGGGTTAACCCATCACCTAACTTGAGTTGCAGACGGCACTTGGAAAAAACATCCTCGTATAACTAAAAAAATTGCATTTTTTGCTTCCAAAACATAGGTTATGACCCCTCATTGGAACTAGTGCGACACCCTAGTTCTAATGAGGGGTCATAACCTATGTTTTGGAAGCAAAAAGTGGAAATTTAAAAAAAAATGAGCGGCGTTTTTCTTGTATTGCGCGAGACGGTTTTTGCTGTTACGTTAGGTAAAAGATTAATACAATATAACCCACCCTAAACAGGACAGATAACGTAAATTCTCCCTACTGAAATTATGCAAATATGACCCAGTTGTATTTTGTTTAGCCAATTAAATTGTCCAGTTTTGAAATTGACCATTGAATGCTCCCAACTCTAGTGATGCAAATTATGAAAATGTGGCCCAGTTGTATTTTGTTCAGCCAATCAAATTGTCTAGTTTTGAAATTGACCAATGAATTTAATGGAAGGCTTTATTTATCACTGATTAATATAAAAACAAAATATCAAATGTTTTAAACTGAACAAAACGGATGAGTCATATGATAAATATAACAAACTCCCCCCCCCCCCCCCCCCCCCTTCCAAAAAAAAGAAAAAAAGAATCAAAGTCTCCCTCACTGATTTGGAAACTAAATTGTCAGTGAGGGAGATTAGTGGGTCAGTGGTTGTGGCATTGGACTTCAAACTGAAAGGTCCCTGATTCAATGCCTGTCAGAGGCAACTGTGTTGTGTCCTTGGCCGAGGCACTTAATTCTGATTGTCCACATGGGGGTACAGTGGCGCTGTGTACTAAGGCAAACTGCACGTTGATGGTGCACTTGCCTTCAACCAATGATAACCCTGCTTGTGCGGAGTTGGTACGTTGAGTCTGACATTACTCGCCTCAGCATGGTGATTCTCTCTGGATGCTCCGGCCTCTCCCCCCATGACTTTGGCTGTGAAAAGTATTGTTAAAACCCAATAAATAAATTGTCCATGAACCATGTGTATTTTTTTGTTTCGGTCTTTAACATGTGAATAACTTGGCAAAGATTTAATCTTGATTTTTGGCAACAAGTAACAGATTTGTATTTCTTTTGTTTTTACTTAAACATAATTGTAATTTCAGCATGTTGTGGATGGGGTGTTAGCCATTAAAAAGCCTAATGAACCAATTGATTTACACATGGTTGAAATCATGGAGATGCAACATAAAACAGACATGGATACAACGTAAGCACAACAAAACTTTTGTTCATTTCTACCTAATGGTATGCTTCTGTCAGTCATAAATCATCACTTGTACTAATATAAATGTTATTACTCCCCCGATAGGGAGGCATTTTAACCCTTTGAGACTTTAATTATCCTGACGTTCAAACGTCACTGGGAATTCAGTTTCTTCAACGTTTTTCAATATGCGACGTGCAACGTAGGAAAGTACAAATAATATTTTTCACATTAGTGATTATCTGGTTGAGGGCTAGAGTATTTTTGGTGGTCTGAATTTGTTATTCAAAACTTGTTTTATTACAGATTATTGGAGAGTGCCCACAGGCACACTCCAATAATCTGTAATAAACAAATTTATATAAACAAAATATTATTTGTGTTTGACAATATGAAATATAAGCAAGAAACATGTTAGCTTTTGCTCTGGCGTCCTCATTTTTTGAAAGCCCTGATAGTGGCTTCTTGCACTCAACCAGTGAACAAATCTTGACAGCAGGATTATATTAGTATTTTAAGCTGCGATAACATTTGGCTCAACGGTTGTCACTGAGCACTATTTGGGAGAAAATAGGAATTGAGGTTAAAACTAAGAAATCTAAAAATAATAGCCTAAGAAATCATCACAAAGTACCAATGCGCTGTTTGATTTCGTACGTCATAAGATGTACAAAAGTATCAAAGGGTTAAATTTGAGTTGTCCTTCCGTCCATCCGTCAGTCTGTCAGTCCAATTTTACTTGTATATCCAGAGCCCTAACTCTATAAGGCTTTGGTGGATTGCCATGAAACCTTACACGAGGGTAAAGACCAATGGCAGGTCATTTGCACAGCAAGACCACACTCGGGTGACAAAGGTCACAGGAATGGAAAAACTTAATTCTTCCACCGACTGTATTTCTTTTTTTGGAGCCATAATTCTATAATGCTTGGCTGACAAAGTTGTTGTCTGCTTAACCCTTTACCCAACGAATCGCCCGCATCCGCCTGCGTAATGCAAATTCAGCAGTTGAAAAAATAGTATTTTTCAACAAAATTTCAACAAAACTATATCATGTGACCCCTCGTTGGAACAAGCTCGTCGAGCTCGTTCCAACGAGGGGTCACATGATATGGTTTTCTTGAAATTTTTTGAAAAAAATTAAAAAATGATATTTAAAATAATAAATTTTGATATCGCCTGCGTTGGGTAAAGGGTTAAACACTTTCGTCATTTACAATCCCTTTATCCAAGAAATTTTTTTTTTTTTTTTTTTAAATAAACTAAATTCCACTCGGGATGGGGGGGGGGGGGGGGTATTTTATCTCCATTTTCCAATGCACCCATTCAGACATCGTTGTAAAAGAACTTGCACATTATAGTACAAGTCAAAATAAGTTGTAACATAACTGCAATAAACTAAGTATACTGTTGCTTGCTTGCTGATTAGACCAGAATACGACATCAGTTTCTGGTCTTATCAGTTGTAGGAAGATAAAGATACAAAGTTTATAGCAGTTATCCCACAACTTTATTTTGACTTGTACTGTATGCCAATTCACGTGACATCCATATGTGTATGGTTCTGTTGAGAAAGTTCCAACATATTAGTGGCTGTATTGACCTTATGAAAATAAGGTCAGTACAGCTTTTGGCTGATATGTTCAGATGTATTTTATTAAATTCGAAACCTTATGGACTATAGTGAGCACCAAATTCAACACAAACTTTTCTTTCCAGTATTATAGACTATTTGGCCATAGTTCGGGGGCATCTGTGGCTGGGTGGTCACCGTTAGTCCAGTTGAGAGATATAATGGAATACAGTAGAATCCTCTTAATTGAATATCTATTTTGCCAGTGAAAATTATTCAATTAACAGGAGTATACAATTAACAGGGATCTGGTCAGTTTCCTGTGTTCTAGAGGTAAACTGAGCATTTATTCTATTATATCTTGTTTGACAGAGCTCATAGAGCTCTGTCAAACAAGATATAATAGAATAAATGCCTGTATTGGATGTAGTGAGGCCAAAAAGGTTGAGAAATAAGGGGAATTTGGTGCGTGTCACAGTAATTTTTTCGAGATATTACAAAATTTTATATACAATTAACAGGAGTTTACTCTACAACCCATATGCAATTAAGAGATCTAATTTGTACTGAAGGTATGGTAAATGATTTTGTGTTTGAAAATTATATTCAATTAGCAGGAATATACAATTAAGAGATATCCAATTAAGTGGGCTCCACTGTACATAGTTTCATGTGATGGCAAAATTGTCCACTGTTGCTTCTTTAGTCACCTCTAAAACACTACGTCTTCACATTAAACTTGACTTTTTGGTTTGTATTCATGATATCGCCATAGATACTGAAAGAGACCTGAAAGATCAGTAAATAAATGATCATGCACATAGGCATCAAATTCTGTAACCTTTTAACCCTTTATCCAACGCATTGACCAAAACTGACCAGCGCTATTCTCAAAAATCAAATTAATTTTCATTATTTTTTGTCTCAAAAACATAGGTTATGACCCCTGATAGGAACGAGCTCATTCCAGTGAGGGGTCATAACCTGTTTTTGAGACAAAAAATTTAAAAAATTAGTTATTCAATAATTTTTTTTTTTTTGCAAGTGTCGTCTGCTTTTCATGTTAGGTAAAGGGTCAAAAAGTAAACTAGTTCGCCCATCTGAAGCAAATTTCTACCAGCTCATCATCAGTTATATATTTGGATCCGCCCCACATTAACCCTGGAAAGTGGAGCTTGGTTACTATGGTAAACAAGTTCTGTTCTACTGGTACAATAAGATTCTGTAACCAAAGTAGTGTTGAAATGAATACAGAATTTGGGAGTCACCCAGTTGTATCCCCAAAGTTGAGTCGAAGTCGACTAATTGTTATTTTCCATCTACATTTTTATAACCGTACCTCAGTAGTTGAATATTTTGTTCCCAGTTGACTCGTTACAGGTGCCGTTCACTGGGTGTACGTGGGTGGTATTTTGAATGTTGGTTATTCAGTATTTCATGTGAAAACATTTTCATTCATCTGTTGAAAACAAGCTCTGTTTTACTGGTAAAATAGGGCCTGCTAACCAATGACTTGTGTCCTCTAAAATGGGCAACTTGTATATAGAGGATTGGCAGGACTTAACTTTATGTCCATGTTGTATTCACTATTAGCCATTTTGCAGAACCAATGTGAACTTAAACACCAATAAATAAATAACTCCTACATTTCTTGTCAGTTTTTTCCCCCAAATTCAGTGGGAAGTATGAGTATGAAGTGGAGATGTGCATGTGGAAACAAATTTTAGATTCCATAGTTTTTTTCTTTTAACATCTCTTTTTATCCTTAAATTTTGGTCAAAAATGTTTCTCTGTTATATTTTCTCCTACTTCCCGTGAGAATCCCGAGAAGTGAAGGAGTGCTTGTTTACTGTGGAAACAAGCTCTTTTTATACGGCCGCTATTAGTGGGCTGTATTATGGTATGGTAATGTCAGTCTGTCCGTCTGCCCATCCATCGGTCCGTCCTTGTTTAGCTTTTGTTTGCCCACGCGATAACTTGAAAACAATTCATCCAACAGATACTATTTTTTTATGTTTGATTAGTCATGACTAGAGGATGGTTCCTTTCGATAACCAGCATTCTGGCATATCCAGTATGGCTACCATGGCAGCCATCTTGGATTTTCAGGGACTTTTGATTGTCCACACGATAACTTGAAAACTATAGATCCAACAGATGCTGCTTTTTTATGGTTGATTAATCATGACTAGAGGATGGTTCCTTTTGATAACCAGCATTTTGGCGTATCCAAGATGGCCACTATGGTAGCCATCTTGGATTTTTAGGGACTTTTGATTGTCCAATTGATAATCCAACAGATTCTGTTTTTTATGGTTGATTAGTCATATGACTAGAGGATGGTTCCTTTCGATAACCAGCATCATTGTCTGTCCGTCCATCCATTTGTCTGTCTGTCCATTCTTCCATATGTCCGTTAACTTTTGTTTGCCCGCGTGATAACTTGAAAAACAATACATCCAACACATACTGTTTTTTTTATGGTTGATTAGTCCTGACTAGAGGATGTTTCCTTTCAATAACCAGCATCAATGTCTGTCCGTCCGTTCATCCGTCTATCCATTCCTCCATCCGTTAACTTTTATTTGTCCATGCTGTAACTTGAAAACAATACATCCAACAGATACTGTTTTTAGCGTTGTGTGAGCTTATGGCATGGCTCGATCAGTCGGCGTCAGCGTACGTGTCCAATAATGTTAAAGCTTCTGTTTAGGTCACTTACTCGCCCTATTTCCATATCATGGCCTTTATAATGCTGCTATATAATGATTATTATCATTCTACCATGATTTAACCCCCTCATACCCTGCATTTTAAACATTTTTCTTAACATTTTTAGTTGCGTTTAGTTTTCTGTTTAGCTCAGAATTTCATGTTCAACTTAGTCTTTATGTCAGTTTCTGTGTTTTAATTTTAAGAGGTTGTGCTTTGGTTGGCTTTGTCGCATGTTATGAGCCTGTTTGATACAGTTCTTGTGTTTGCCAAAGTTATTTATCAAAGAGGAATGTTGGTGAGCTATAGGGCGTTGGCATCCTTCTTGTTTTATGGTTGATTAGTCATGACTAGAGGATGGTTCCTATGATGGGTGTAGGGCCCTGCGAATCGGGAAATTTATGTTCGAATCGAATCTCGAATCGAATCGGGACTGATGTCGACATCGAATCGAATCTCGAATCGAATCGGGATAAACTCGAGAAATAACTATAACTGGCATTATCTTGTGCAGAGATGTTCGGAAAGCACTGCGAGGAGAGATCGTTGACATAACTTGACATTTGGCGTTGTTTTAATTTTCTTTCTCGTTGAATGGCCATCCAGATGTTCACTTGGCCCGACAATAAATTCAAGACATAAATATGGACAAATTAAGGTGTTACTGCCCAGAGACATTTAAGACAAACCACTAAATTGAAACATGAGACTTAAAAGCACAAATGTAATACAAGTGGCACATTAATTCCCATGGGTTGAAGTCGGCTACAGCCGCTAACTTCATGTACATTAGCATGCCTAAATACATTATTGTAATGTTTGGTTGTTTTTGTATTATCAGAATTTGGGTCTTGTAGATTTCGGTCCGTTCTCAACTCAATAACACAGTATACATCAAAAGCAGCGAAGGCGTTAAACTGTGTTAGTTTCTGCATTAGTTAACTCGAATAGTGACGCAGTGCTCATTCACACAAATTGCTTTTACTTCATTCCAACTTCCAAGTACCAACTCCGAACAATGCAAAGAAACTACAGAGGTTTTCCTCCCACAGTTTTCTAACATAATAATGGGAGCGCTCCAGGCGACATGTCCCCATTATTGTGTTAGAAGAGTCCGGGACTGGGAGCAGGCCTTAGGCCCATAGCTGGATATTTCGGTTGTAAGGATTCCGCGAATAACTCTCACACGAATTCCTGGAAATCTATAAATAGCGAATTTGCGGTGTGTGGTTTTCTGGGAATCTGAAACTGAAAGTGAAACGACAGAATTTTGCAATGAATTTGACTATTTTCCTGATAGAAACCTTAAAACTAGAAGAGTTCGCTCCTTATTTCAACCGATGTCGACATTGTCGAACACTGATTCATTTTCCTCGAAGCTTCGTTTGACTAACGAATCGGCAAACTATTCGAGATCGATATACGAATACCAAAGCGATGTCGACATCGAATCGAATACTCGAAGCTTCGCAGGGCCCTAGATGGGTGACCATCTGAGCGATCGATTCGGACTCCCGCGTTGTGTCCTTGGGTAAGGCACTTAACCCTGATTGTCCATATGGGGGCATGATGATGCCGTGTACTAAGGCATACTGCATGTTGATGGTGTGCATATCTTCAACCAATCTAACCCTGCCTGTGCTGCAGTGCGGAGTTACGATGTTGGAGTTCTGGCAGCTGCTCATGGTTGCTTAGGGGTTCTCTCCAGGTACTCCGGCTTCCTCCACCCGTAAAACTGTCACCGACACAATATGACCTTGGCTCTTAAAGTGTCGTTAAACATTAATAAACAAATTCACAACCCAACCGAGAAACCAGTTCAAACCACCTGTGATTGTTGTGTATTAATTTATACTTCCTGACCATCTATTGGATACTTGTTGGTGCCAGATATGTATTCTGGTGATTATTTTTTTTCATTTTGTTGTTTTTCATTTTTGGTGGAGTTGGGGATTTAAGTGCTAAGAAGAGGAAAAAGAATTGACAGAGTTGAAAATTTATTTCATTTCTCTTTTTTAGACTTGTTCGAGGATTAGTTCTAGACCATGGTGCTAGACATCCAGATATGAAGAAGAGAGTAGAAGATGCATATATTTTGACCTGCAATGTGTCCCTGGAGTATGAGAAAACGTAGGTTTTATATATTATAAAAAAATATGGTGGAAGCAAGATAATCATGTCTGCATTTTTATTATCTCATAATTTTTTTCTTCAGAAAATTATTGTTAAGCCAGGTTGAGTTATAATAAGGGCTGTAATTCTATATTGGAGTGTAAATTCTTGTTTCAGTTGTCATAAACCCATATGGGGAGCGTGATGGCTTTCAGGGCTGCACAGTATATCAATAAACCAATACATATCAGTATTCAAACCAGTATTGATTGAATACTGGTGTAACTACAAGAATATTGAGTTATCAACATTATTTATTTACCCACAATTTAATTTTGAAGATGTCTTGAGTTTTAACTATAATCCAGAATGAATAATGTCCCTTTACCCAACGAATTGGCCTCATCCGCCCACATAATGTACAAATTCATCATTGAAAAATTTTTTTTTTCAATTTCAACAAAACCTTATCATGTGACCCCTTATTGGAACGAGCTCGCCGAACGCGTTCCAATGAGGGGTCACATGATATTTTGTTGAAATTTTTGAAAAAATTTGATAAACTAATATTTAAAATAATAAATTTTGAAATTGTGTGTGTTGGGTAAAGGGTGATTGGAACCGTATCAATGCATGATAATTGGTTCCACTGTAATGGTTCAAGTCCTGATTGTGGTACATATATTCAGATATCTTGAAAAGTGGGAGGTATATAGTGATCACTTGGTCTGTCTGTACGTCTGTCTGTACGTTCGTCTGTCCATCCTTCAATCCGGCCGTTATGTTTTAGGGATGTACACATCTGCTATCTGCAACTCCTCTTAAACCAGTGAAAGGATTCCATTGAAACTCTCAGACCTTCTTTTACATACATTGAAGATGTGTACCTCCTATTTTGTTTTCAGATATTTTCTTTTTTACAGTTTCCCATATTGAAAAATGAACTTTGTCAAATTTAATTGACATTCTGTACAGATCTGCTATCCACATCTCCTCTTGAACCTTTGAACAGATTTCATTGAAACTTTCAGTCATTCTTTTACATACATTGCAGATGTGCACCTCCTATTTTCTTTTCAGATATTTTCATATTTACACTTCCCCATATTCAAAAATGGTCTTTGTCAATTCAGGTTTTAGTAAGGAGGGGTATAGATCTGCTATCCGCTACTCCTCTTAAACCATTGAACAAACACCATTGGAACCCTCAGACCTTCTTTTACATACACTGAAGATGTGCACCTCCTATTTTTCTTTCAGTTATTTTCATATTCCAACATATGTCTGTCCGTCTGTTATGCTATAGTGGTGTTATGCTTTGAGGGGGGGAGGGGGGGGTACACATCTGTGCTATCCACAACTCCTCTTAAACCAGTGAACGGATTTCATTGAAACTCTCAGACGTTCTTTTACATACATTGAAGATGTGCACCTCCTATTTTCTTTTCAGATATTTTCTTTTTTACAGTTTCCCATATTGAAAAATGAACTTTGTCAAATTCAATTGACATTCTGTACTGATCTGCTATCTGCAACTTCTCTTAAACCATTGAACAGATTTCATTGAAACTTTCAGACCTTCTTTTACATATATTGAAGATGTGCACCTCCTGTTTTGTTTTCAGATATTTCCATTTTTAGGGTTTCCCATATTTAAAAATGGGCTTTGTCAATTCAAGCTTGCATGGGTGAGGGGGGGGGGGGGGGTGTTGTAGGGGGGGAGGGGGGGGTTGACATTTGCCATCCACAACCTCTTTTAAACTAGTGAATGGATGTCAATGAAACCTTCAAACATTGGTGTCAGTGTTTGTGCTCTCTACATTAAACACACTTTTACTGTTGTAAAATGTTTCTTGGTGGAAGTGGGTGGTATCATTTAGTGAGCAGTGCTCACAGTTTTTCTAGTTTTTAATACCGATACTGGTATTCAGTTTAGAATATTGTGCAGCCCAAGTGGCTTTGGTTAGAGCTTTGGACTTTAAATGTTTAATGGTATATCCTGACCAGCGGTAACTGTGTTGTGTCCTTGGGCAAGACATGTTATATTGTTTGGCCTTGCAGGGACACGGTGCCACTGTGTTAAACTTATTGCTCACAATAGTGCACTTGCTTTCAACAGCTGTTAACACTGCTTGTCCAGAGTTAGTAAGTTGGAGAGTCTGACAGCTGCTCTATGTTCTCGATGGATACTCAGGCTTCCTCCACTTTTAAAACTGACTGATACAACGTGACCCAAATTTGAAATTATTGCTTGGGTGATTTAGTGATACAGTGGAACCCTGTTAATTGAATAGTCACTTTGCCAATGAAAATTATTCAATTAACAGACATATTCAGTTAACATGAACTCTGTCAAACAAGATATAATAGATTAAATGCCTGCATTGGATGTACTGAGGCCAGTTAGATCTATGAAGAAAGGAAAACTGGTGAGAGTCACAGTAATTTCTTGACAGGTTGCAAGATGTTTTATTCAATTGGATTAAATGCCTGTATTGGATGTACTGAGGCCAAATAGGTCTATAAACAAAGGAAATCTGGAGAGAATCAGGGTAATTTCTCAACCGGTTGAACATTTTTTTATTCAATTAACAGGAATTAACAGGAATTTACTCTATAACCTATATTCAATTTATTTTCCCATATTGTGTTGCACACAATTATTGAGAAGAGACTGACAATATATTTATGGCTGAAGCAGGCCTGGCATTCTTAAAAAGGTAGGCAAGCTAAAAATCGCTCCCCTCGCTTGGCCGGGGGAGCTATTAGCTCCCCTAAAGCTCACAAAAAGCTAAAAGTGGCAAAAAGAAGTTTTACTATTAACGAATTCTGCCAAGTGGGCTTTGTACATTTTATTTGGTGCTGCTAACAAGGTAGTCTGAGACTGCTACACTGCCCCTCCCATACCTCCCGGGCCTCGGCAAGGCCTGGAGGTGTTGGAGGGGCAGTGTTGCCATCTTAGAGAGACCAGCAACATACATGGGTACCCCAGAAGCTAAAAATAGAAAAAAATTCAACTGCCCATATTTCACAAACTACACAGAACAGAGAACTGTTATTTGGTATGAAGCATCCTTTTGACCAGTAGAATGGATTTTTAAAAAAATGGCCATCGGTTGTGTCAGGGTGTTCTATAGGGGCGTTTGAAAAAATAGCATATTTGCAAAAATTGCAAAAAAAATTTCTTCAGAACCACTGATAGAATCTTTTGATATTTGGTATAACAGCATCCATAGGATGGTCAAATACAAGTGTGTTCAAATCGAGCCCCTCAGTTCATATTTGGGCTCAACACAGGAGCCCAAATAATTAACATAGGGCGCTATGGGGAATAAGCTTTAAAAAACTTCTTCAGATCAAACAGATTCTTTTGATATTCAGTATACAACATCTCTTCAGGGGTCAGATTGAAGATGTTCAAATTGAGTCCCTAGCTTAATATTTGGGCTTCCTATGGGAGCCCGAATATTAACTTGGTGCAATATGGGGAATAATCTTTAAAAATCTTCTTCAGATCCACAAGTCCTATTCTTTTGATATTTGGTATGCAGCATCTCTAGGAGAGATAGATTCAAGTTTGTTCAAATGGAATCCCTGGATGAATATTTGGGCCCTTTATTCGAGCCCAAATTTTAACTTGGTGCAGTATGTGAAAATTTCTTTAAAAATCTTTTTCAGACCCACTAGTGAGATTCCTTTCATATTTGGTATGTGACATCTCTGCAGGTGTAAGATTTGAATTTGTTCAAATCGAGTCCCTGGGTTAATATTTGGGCTTTCTATGGGAGCCTGATTATTAACTTGGTGTAATATGGGGGATATTCTTTAAAAATCTTCTTCTTCAGATCCACCAGTCAGATTCTTTTAATATTTGATATGCAGCATCTTTAGGGGGGTTAGATTCAAGTTTGTTCAAATAGGATCCCTGGATGAATATTTGGGCTCTTTATTGAAGCCCAAATTTTAACTTAGTGCACTATAAGAAACTTTCTTTAAAAAATCTTCTTTTTCAGACTTGCTGGTGAGAATCCTTTCATATTTGGTATGTGACATCTCTAGAGGTGTAAGATTTGAATTTGTTCAAATCGAGTCCTTGGGTTAATATTTGGGCTTCCTATGGGAGCCTGATTATTAACTTGGTGCAATATAGGGGATATTCTTTAAAAATCTTCCTCTTCAGATCCACCAGTCAGATTCTTTTGATATTTGGTATGCAGCATCTTTAGGGGGGTTAGATTCAAGTTTGTTCAAATAGGATCCCTGGATGAATATTTGGGCTCCTTATTGGAGCCAAAATTTTAACTTAGTGCAATATGAGAAAATGTCTTAAAAAATCTTTTTCAGACCTGCTAGTGAGAATCCTTTCATATTTGGTTTGTGACATCTCTAGAGGTGTAAGATTCGAATTTGTTCAAACCGAGTTCCTGGGTTAATATTTGGACTTCGTGTGAGAGCCTGAATATTACCTTGGTGCAATATGGGGAATAATCGTTGAAAATCTTCTTCTTCAGATTGACAGGTCAGATTCTTTTGATATTTGGTATGCAGCATCTCTAGGGGGGCTAGATTCAAGTTTGTTCAAATGGAATCCATGGATGAATATTTGGGCTCTTTATTGGAGCCCAAATTTTAACTTAGTGCAATATGAAAAAAAATTCTTCTTTTTCAGACCCGCTAGAGAGAATCCTTTTTTATTTAGTATGTAACATCTCTAGAGGTGTAAGGTTCAAATTTGTTCAAATCGAGTTCCTGGGTTAATATTTGGGTTCCCCAAGGGAGCCCAAATATTTACTTAGTGCAATATGGGGAATTATCGTTTAAAATCATCTCCTTCAGACCCAGCAGTCAGATTGTTTTGATGTTTGGTGTACAACACCTCTGAGAGGGTTATCGTTTAAAATCAGATCCAGCACTCAGATTCTTTTGATGTTTGGTGTACAACACCTCTGGGAGGGTTAGATTGAAGGTTCAAATCAGGTCCCAGGGTTAATATTTTGGCTTTTTATTGAAGCCCAAAGTTTAACTTGGAGCAATATGAGAAAATTTCTTGAAAATTCTTCTTTTTCAGGTCCATTAGTGAGAATCCTTTCCTATTTGGTATGTAACATCTCTAGGGGTGTCAAATTCAAGTTTGTTCAAATCGAGTCTCTTGTTATTCCAATTTTTTTTTTTTTTTTTTTTTGGGGGGGGGGGGGGGGGTGGTTGGAGGCTATAGAGAACCACAATAGTTGAAAACAAAACAAAAACTTTGTTCGGTCGTTGTTTTTTAATACTTCACAGAACAGAGCTTGCCAGGAAACTTTCCTAGGCCCTGCAGAAATGAATTGCCTTTAGTTGTGTCATAGCAAATCAAAAAAATGCTCTTGCTGCTGATTCACTTAATTATACACTCATCTCTTTTGACAATTTGAGCCAGGTGAGCGTTTTAGGGTCACTTGAGCCTCTGGTTTAATTAACGATTTACCCAACATAACGGCACAAACCGGCCAGTGCTATTCACCAAAATCGGCAATTTTTGTTATTTTTGAGCTTGTTCCAAAGAGGGGTCATAACCTATGTTTTTGAGACAAAAAATGAAAGAAATTAGTTGTTCAAGAATTTTGTGCGCAAGTGTCGTCTGCTTTTCATGTTAGGTAAAAGGTTAACAGAAGTTTACTCTATAGCCTATTTTCAGTTAACAGGTCAAATTTGTACTGGAGGTATGGTAAATAGTTTTGTGTTGGGTAATTATATTCAATTAACAGAGTTATTCAGTTAAGAGATATTAAACTAAGTGGGCTCCACTGTACCTCCACATGTTGAAACTTTTTCCTGAAATGTCATCGTTTACTTTATCTCCTGATAATGTTTTACTGAGTAAGCATAAGAAGTTTTAAATATTGATTTAAATTGCTATGGAATATCTTTGCCATTCATAAATTCCCAAACCACGTAGGAAGCAGTATAAAATTTAATTCTACCATCATTTGGTAAAGCTAGTTTTTATTTCTGAATATATTGTCTGTTTGTCTCTTTCAGCGAAGTCAACTCTGGATTTTTTTACAAGAGTGCTACTGAGAGAGAAAAGCTTGTTCAAGCAGAAAGATCCTTCATCGATGATAGGGTGAAAAAGATAATAGAATTCAAGAATAAAGTTTGTGAAGGAAATAAAAAGGAATTTGTGGTCATTAATCAGAAGGTAAGTATGAGAATGTACAATCCTTTGTTGCATTTACCACACATATTGGAGATGCATTTCAAATATTTTTTTCTCCCGATACACTGCCTCCTCCACTCAGGGTTCATACAGGAATGAAAAGCATTTGAATTTCGACCACGTCCTCCAAAAGTGCTTAAATACACATCGATCCTTAAAAAGTACTTAAAAATACCCCCCCAACCCTTGAAAAGTCCTTAAATCTCTGTGAAATGTGACCAAAAGGTTTTATGTATTGTAAAAAAGACAGCAAAGACATGAAATATTGACGCCTGGCTGGCATTTGATTAGTGATGAACTGATAATCGTCAATCAGAACCGGCCGGTTATGGGGCATCGGCCGATTATGACAATCGGCAGTTAAAAAACATCAGTTTCCGGTTATTCTATATTTAACACTATTAAAAATCCCTTTGATATCTGGCCATTTCAATAACGTTTCCCCATTAAAACGTGTGTAGTGCATAGCAGAAAATTTGGGGATTTGCAGAGCTTAGATATTACAGAATTTACCAACTGCAACCGGTATGAGTTCGCCACCATTTCCCGAAGATTGTAGAGTTCATGGGAACATTAGAGAAACACATAATGGGAGGTAACAAGTGGAAAAAAGAACACTGAATAATACATCTTACATATGTGTAAACCATGCGTCATACGACTTCACAACACACATTAACATCAAAATTATTATTCATTTAAGACACAAATTATGTGTGCTCAGTATATTCCTGGTTAATACAGCCAAGTGTATTGTATCCTTACACAAAACCGTATTAACACTATTTACCAGAATAAAACACAATCTTCACGAGAACAATATCATGTGATTGTATCGTTAATAACAATCTTTTCCCCACACCCCAACCAAAATGCAAATATTATTTGGCTAATATTGCCCAGCACTAAATATGCATACTCTGAGAATCTATGTGGTATTAAGCTTTCGTAATTGATGATTTATCAGTGAAATTCTGTAGTACAACAGGCACAAACAGATTTTCTTCAGTGTCCTACTTCTTCCATCGGAATCGGCATAATCGGCAAAGAAATAAACGGTAATCGGTTGACAGCAAGTTTTGATAATCAGTTCATCACTACATTTGATATTGAATGCAATAAATAGCAAGTGTATGACAACTCTGAATATGACTTGTTTACTGTGGTAAACCAGCTCTGTTTTACTGGTAAAATAGGACCCAGTAACCAATGCTTTGGGTGGAAGTCCTCTAAAATGGACAACATGGATATCAAGGATTGACTAAACTTAACTTTATCTCCATGTTGCGGTCACGATTAGCCAGTGCCACTGTGCAGAAGTATGTGACCTTAAACTAGGGCTGTCACGATTTTTATACCCCCCGCAAACAATGTTTGAGGGGGGTATATTGGAATCACCCTGTACGTCCGTC
Organism: Pictodentalium vernedei; assembly: GCA_031216915.1. Classification (NCBI taxonomy): domain Eukaryota; kingdom Metazoa; phylum Mollusca; class Scaphopoda; order Dentaliida; family Dentaliidae; genus Pictodentalium; species Pictodentalium vernedei. The sequence continues at coordinate 86,642,627 of CM062294.1, forward strand.
TGTTCGTCTGTCTGTCCGTTTGTCCATCCTTATAAGCACAACTCCTCCTAAACCGTTTGAAGAATTTTCATGATACTTTACACAATGGAAGAACTCCATATGAAGATGTGCATGAAGCAGTATAATGCCGTTCTGACATTTCCAAGGGGAGATAATCTAACTTACACATTTCAGGTGCAGGGGGGGGATCACTTAGTGAGCTTGCTCACAGTACCTCTAGTTTAATTTAGGAATTGATTAATCGTCGCAAATAATTGATTATAATCGATTAATCGTACCTAGATGACAGCCCCCTCCCCTCCCCTTTCTCTCTTTGAAGTTGTTAAAAATGAAGTTCAAGTTGACCTACCTCAAGTAAACAACGAAGACGATCCTCTTTTGGTACATTCAAAGCTTTGATGTTCTGAACTTTTGAACCATCAGTGTAATAATCTGCCGAACGGTCTTGATTATTACACTGACAGTTCAAAAGTTTAGAACATCAAAGCTTTGAATGTACGTAAAAGACAAATGCTTCTAACACCTTCTTGAGGTTTAACGTTGATGTTCTTGACCTTTTATCTTCAGAAACAGTAGTTTTTTCCTAAAAATTTTTTTTAATTACGAAAAGTCTAAAACGGGGAAAAATTTACCAATTCTTTGACAATGAAAAATACTAATCGATTTTGGCACGACCGATCGACAATCGATCAATCGATTAATCGTGACAGCTCTACTTTAAACACCAACAAATAAATAAATATAACTCTGAACATGAAGCAATCTACCCATAACCAAGGAGCCCATGAGCAGGACATGGAGGATCGAGTCTATGTGCCAATCAAAGGCAGTGGAAAGAAGTGAGAATTGTGGGGGTTTGGAGAAACTGATGAAAGAGGGTTAAAAGTGTGACCTTACGTGTGAAGATGTATGTTAGAGGAGTGGATGTGGGTACATGGTTTGAACGAGTAGTCTATTGGGTAACGTCTTCTGCTATCGCAAGCTGTGTTACTAAACTTGTGCGGTCCGATTTGTTATGGTCACAAATACCAGTAGTAAGCTTTGTATCCCAAATCCACAAATGTCATCATTTTGTTTGCACATATATTCAAGGTCAGTTGTCGTTTATAACACGTTTTGAGTGATTGTCGTTTATCTCAATATGCTGTCTGGAGAATATTTTCGCATGACTTGGGTAAGAAAATAGGCATGGATATTGCCCGTGAATGCTTATTCAATGAGTTGTGGGAATACAGAAAAAGTATGGATTTATAATTTTATAAGGTAGGTTGTGAAAAGAATTATGCATTTGGTGAAATAATATTTTCAGAAGTTAATTTTTTGCCATTACCTAATTTCACGTCATATTAAATACGATACAAAGTCGACTTAATGTGACAGGCCATCATAACAGTATACCATGGTAGCATACAATAATAGTTCTTGAAAATCATTGACACAGTCCTTGAAAAGTGCGTAAATAGTGCTTGAATTTGATTTCCGGAAATCCAAACGAACCCTGTCCCTCATTAATTTGAAAAATTAATTGCTCAAGAACCAAATATATTTTTAGCTCATCTTGACGAAGTCAAGCTGAGCTAATCTAATCGCTTCCCATCCGTCGTCCGTCAACACCATGTTTTGGTCTTCTCCTCCAAAGCCACTGGGCCAATTCAAGTGAAAGTTTGTGTGAGTGATGGTCCCAAAGGGGCATTTCATTTTTGTTCAACTCAATATGCCCGGCCCCATAGGGAGGGAGTGGGGGAAAATGCTCAAAAATATTTTAAAAATCTTCTTCTCAAGAACCAGTGTGTGCAATGACTTGATATTTGCTATGGAGCTTCCATATGAGGTGTAGAATCAAGTTTGTTCAAACGAAGTTCGTAAAGTAATATTTGGCTTTGTAATAGGAGGGGTAAGATTTTTGGCCCCGCCCAAAATTTCTATATTTTTATACTGCACCAATGACCCAGACTTAGCTGGTGCTAACTCTAACAAAACCAGGGCCAAACACAAATTTTGCCCCCCAATCCCCAAAATTTGCATCCAAAACAAAAAGAAATCATGTCCTAAAGGACCTCCATACTACGCCTCTACTGCGCATGCGCAGTGACGCAGTCGTCCCGAAATTGGCGCCAATTATCATTCTCTGTTTGGCCCTTCATCAGTCAACATCTCACTGATCTTTGTGCTTGTAAATCTCAGTTTAAAGGATGCCAGACACTTAATTTTTGGAGAAAATGTGATTCTAAGGAGGATAGAAGGAGGAGAGGAAAAAGAAGTGGCAAAAAATAATCAGGGCTGTACTTAAAATTTTTTGATGAAATTATGTTAAGTTGCCTATTTTCGAGGCATGGGCCTCTTGTTGTCATTCTTGCTAATTGTTGCACTGCTTATTCAGTGTTTCCTCTCCCCTAGCCTTCTAAAGTCCCCCCTGGCAATTCTCCCATGCTTTTGGCATATTTTTGAGAAATTTCATTTCTAAAATTTCCTGGGAGAGTTGCTTGGTTACAGAATGTTTTCTGTTATTTTCCCCATAGTTACGTTTTCACCCATGGGTGTATAACGTTTGTGTTCTGCATCTTCCATCTGATGTTCTACAGATTCTCCCCTGGGAGTCTCTGTTTTGCATCAGATAGAGTGTAATTGATGACTGATTCCGGGCGAGTTTTTTCAGTGCCTGGAGTCATGTTTTCTAGTGTTTTTACACTGTTTGTTTTCATTGGCAACAGCCTTTTTTGAGGGGGGCTGTTTGCCTTTGTGGTAGTTTATCTCATTATAAGATACATTTATATTATCCGAAAGTGTCTCATTAATTATTTTATATAAATTTAAAATTTTTGACCACACTTTGCCATCGGATCCATCGGGGCTCAACGTTACTTTTCAGCAACTTGGGCTTCTCTGAAAAAATATTTTTTCAAAATTATTTTGTTTTGCAATTGTTTTTTCATTTATTAATGGATCATGTTATTATGTATCTTTGTGTCAGGGGTTTTTGCGAGTAACTAGGACTTATTGTTGTTCTTTCACAATGAAGGGACGTTGTTCAAATTGTAATAGGAAGAAATCTTCCTCTGACTTTCATGATCATTGTATTAATTGTAGTCAGTGTTCTCGCATTAATCCCTGTCCTATATGTGAACATTGGGATGAGAAACATTGGAAACGTGTGTCACGATATGTTGTTTCTGGAGAAAGAGTGCGGCTCTTTCTCCGCAAGGTCACTCTACTCTCTCAGTTTCTATTTCAGAGGAACCAGAACAGGGTGATGTTTCCATGTTATCTTCTTCAAGTGTGCGTCCGTCGTCACAAATGAATTCAGAGCTAGTGGCAAAAGTGCTCATGGAGATTAGACAAATGTCATCCGCTAGCTCGCCCGGTGTAGCGTCCATTCACCGAATGGTTCGGCAGCCGGGTTCGTCCGATGCGGTCCAAGAGGAAATTTTGGGTGATGCGAGCACTATAAACATAATAGATGCACACCCAGTGACGGCGGATAGTAAGCGAGAACGGAGGAAGCCTTTTAGTCCGGTTCATAGCTCGTCCAGGTCCAGCCGGGCCGCGAGCGAGAGAGGTCCCTCTCTCGTACAACAACATCTGGGACCAGATGTTGTGGTACAAAATGTGTCTTTAGCGGAGCATACGTCCGTCGCTCGGGACGCTCCGTTGTATAAGCAGTCCGCAGAGACTGTTAAGGCTTCCTCTTCTCGTCAGCGCACACGACCGCACCTTGGCTGCGTGACCGCCGATATATTACCAGCTTCGCCGATGAAGGATTCTTCGGCGACCAGGTCACACCATCCGGCAGCCAGGGATTCGAGACCAATGGACTCCGGACGTTCGCATAGGAAAAGTATGCGGGAGCCATCTGATGCGGAGCTGCCCTCGGCGAAGCAGCGAAAGACTGCGCCTCCGCAGGTCTCGACGCCGGACATTCTTGTGCAGATAGCACAGCTTATCGCAGCATCCCAGCAGCCGACAGAAACGGTGTCGGATCGAGAATTATCGACGGCGCTGGGTCGGTACGCTCCGCCGAAGCATCGGGGGCGGACGACCGGGAACATCGTGAGGTCCGACCGGATGGTGAAAGGGATACGGATGACTTGGAGCTATCCCTTTCGGAACAACATAAAGCTGCCGTGGACTTCATCTGGCACTTTCTCCCTCAAGTTGTTCCGTCGGGCCAGACTGCTGCGCTTCCGGACAAGAGAATTATAGCGTCATTGGACTCTGAATTTTTTGAGCGGTTCAGGGACATCGCTCCCGAGTTTCCGTCGCAGTCCAATAATGTTGCTAGAACATTTGAATTATTGAACGACGCTATATTTAAACTTGCTTCCAGGACGGGGAAAGCAGGTTTCTTGTCCGCTAATACTCTCAACCTGCCTTTCATTAATGCAAGGAATAAATTTGATACGGCAGGACAGGGTATACCGAGAGTTCCTCTGCGTATGGACGACGAGGCGGAAGACTTAGAGCTATCATTACCGTCGTCAGCTTCTATTCCAACCGCGGTGTTGGAAACAGCTATTGCGTCTAACAGAGCCAATTTAGATGCCTTATCTTACGCAGATCACCTTACTAAGGCGTTATCACTGCGCCTTCAAGGGGAAGAGTTTCAGGATATACAATCCTCTTTAAGACTTCTTTCAAGGGCAGTAGCTTATTCCACGTGTAACTCCGCCCTTTCAGTGGCAAATCTGGAGTTGGTTAGATGTGACGCAGCCCTAGCTACATCCACACTAGTGGATTCTAAGGTGAAGAACTCTCTTAGAGTCGCTTCGGTCTCAGGAGAACTTCTCTTTGACGGCAAGCTTTCCGCTATTTATGATAAAATTAAAAAGAAAGCTAATGATTCTCTGTTGTTCAGATCGGCTCCTAAGAAGTCGGATACAGCAGACACGAATAAGACAGGCACTTCTGGGTCTAATGCGCCCAAGAGAGGTTCCTATAGAGGTTCCGGTGCGTCCTCTTGGTCTTATTCGAGAGACCGTCAGGATAGCGACTCTCGTTCGGGACGTCCTTCAGGCCGGGACAATCGGTCGGACGCCCCGAGGTCGACGAGGCGAGGTGCGGGTCGCGGAAGACGTGGTTTCTCCTACCGCAGGCCTCGCAGGTCCAGGAGGTGATGGCTTAAACCTCTATCGCGTTCCGGTTGGCGGAAGGTTGTTGAGTTTTTTACAAGAGTGGGCGTCGATTACGGACGACCCTTGGGTGAGAGGAGTGACTTCGGAAGGTCTAAAGATATCCTTCAAACGAAAGCCTCCATTAACTCGAAGTCCAAAGTGGACTCATCTTCCGTCAAATCCACAGAAAAGAGACGCTCTGTTATCAGAGGTGCAGTCTCTTTTAATGAAGAGCGCGGTATAGGTCGTGGAAAACCAGGAATCTCTGGGATTCTACAGCCATCTGTTTCTGGTTCCGAAACCAGACGGCTCGTTCCGTCCAGTCATAGATTTGAGCTGGATAAACAAGCTGATCGTCGCTCCGAAGTTTTATATGGAGACGATTCGATCGGTCAGAGCGAGTATTCGGGTGAACGATTATGCAACGAGCATAGATCTCAAAGATGCGTACTTTCACGTCATGGTACATCCGACATTCCGAAAGTATCTACGCTTTGCAGTCCTGGGAGTGGTGTATCAATTCCGGGCGATGTGCTTCGGATTGAATCTAGCACCCTGGGCTTTCACTCGGGTAATGAACTCGGTAATGATCTACTTCCGAGCTCATTCGTCTGCGGTAACGTCGGCCTACCTGGACGACATTCTTCAGAGGTACGGCAACGAGTTAACGCTTCAGAACGATGTTCAGAATCTTCTTCTATTGCTCCGACGTCTCGGTTTTATAGTAAACGAGGAGAAGTTGGATCTGGTGCCGTCCAAGTCATTCACTCATCTGGGAATGAGCTTCGAGACGCACAACAATCTCGTTCGTCTGCCGCTAACCAGAGCGAAATTAGTCAGTTGTTACGCTCGCTATTGTCTGCACGCAGACAAAGTCACGGCGAGAGAATTTATGAGACTGATAGGTCTGTGCGGAGCCGCCGCGGATCTCATTCCGATGGGGCGGCTATGCACACGTCCTCTTCAAATTTTCCTGACTCAGAATTGGAGTGTGAAAATTCATTCGCTCGATGTAGACGTTCTCTTGTCAGATCAAGTGAAACAAGAGATTCAGACTTGGGCAAACATTCAGTGGTTAACTCAAGGAGTTCCGCTGCAGTTGCCGGATCCAAGTTTTACCGTTATGACGGATGCCAGTCAAACAGGTTGGGGTGCATCATTAATCCCAACGGATTCGAGATGCCAGGGTCTTTGGGATCCGCAATTCCTGTGCAAGCACATAAACATCAAGGAAATGATGTCAATTTGGCTTGCGTTACGTCACTGGATGGACATTATTCACGATGCTCATGTCCAAATCCTATCCGACAATACGACAGTAGTGGCGTATATACGGAATCAGGGAGGCACTCATTCAGTTCCGTTGTTCAATCTAACGGAAAGACTCCTTCTGTTTGCGTTAGAACATCACGTTCTTCTTTCGGTCCGTCACATACCGGGTCGTCTGAATGTGCTAGCAGACTCCCTTTCACGAAAGGGTCGCTTGTTGCCGTCGGAGTGGACTCTCAACAAACAAGTATTCAATCAGATTTGCTACCAATGGGAACGGCCAATGATAGACTTATTTGCGACACATCTCAACAATCAGTTGCAGACGTATGTGTCTCCGTGTCCGGATCCATGAGCATTTGCAGTAGACGCTCTGTCGATCCCTTGGGACGGAATGATAGGATATGCGTATCCTCCAGCGCCGTTAATTCAACAAGTATTGCTAAAGATAAAACAATCTCAATGCAAGATTCTGTTGGTAGCATCTCTGTCGCCACAGAGACCGTGGATAAATCTACTCAGGTGTCTGTTGTGGGACCTACCGCGGAAGCTTCCTCCACGAGAGGATCTTCTTTCGCAGGGGAAATCGCGCCAACTCCATCACAACCCGCAAGGTCTCAACCTTCACGTTTTTCCGTTGTGCGGTCCTTCTTGCATGGCAAGCACTTTACAGGACGAGCAGTGGACGCGATTTCTAACTGTAGGAGGACCTCCTCTTCGCTAAACTATGCGGCTAAGTGGAAGGTTTTTCGTCGTTGGTGTAGGGATCATTCTGTAGATATATTTGATCCCTCTATACCAGACATTGCAAATTTTCTAGTATACTTGTTTGACGAAATCAAACTGCAGCCTGTTACTATAAAGGGTTATAGATCTATGTTATCTGATACCTATGCACATCATGATAGTTTACAAATTGGATCTAATGTCTCTTTATCGAAGTTGGTTAGAAACTTTTCGATAAATAGACCCAGAACTCTTAGATTAATTCCTAAGTGGAATTTAGCTTGGGTTCTCCTTAAATTGAAGGAAAAGCCATTTGAACCTCTTGGGACAGTAGATTTCAAATTCTTATCTTATAAGACAGCTTTTCTCTTAGCTTTCTCTTCTGCCAGAAGAGTCAGTGAGCTTCATGCACTATCGGTGGATGATTCTCATTATCGTAGTGTTGGGAACACTATCACCTTCACTACTAATGTGGGTTTTTTAGCTAAGAATCAGGCTCCTAATAAATATCCGGAACCTATTGTTATTAAGGCTCTTCCGTCTTCAGACGGGCGTAGGCCTTTACTCTGTCCTGTTAGAGCACTACGTATCTATAAACAGAGATCTCAGTTTATCAGAAAGGGACGGAAACGTTTCTTTCTGTCTTTGATGCCTAATAGAAAGGACATTTCAGTCCATTCTATTGCTAGATGGATTCAGTTAACTATCCGTACTGCTTATGAAGATTTATCTTCTTCTCAGCAGTCTGTGCTTAAGATTTCTGCTCATGAAGTAAGAGCTCTTTCTACTTCCTGGGCTTATGCTAATAGTGTTGCTATTACAGATTTGATGAAGGCTGCTTATTGGTCTCAGCCATCCACATTTACGAATTTTTATCTCAGAAATATTGAGTCCATTTCTGGAGACCTGCATTGTTTAGGTCCGTTATCTGTTGCTCAGAATGTCGTCCACTAAACAGTTGCAACTATAGTTATGCAGGCTTTCTGTTCCGGCAGTGACTCCGTCCGGCTGCCCTCTTCGCTCTGGGCTATTTGACCCAGGGCAAGGGGAAGGGGGGGGGGGGGGGGGGCAGGTGTTCCCTTAGGTCACCTGCTTTATAGTGAAAAGCAAGGGAATGCCTCCTCCAAGTCAGTATTTCTGAGTCGCTTCCGGGATGGTTTTAAAGTGTAATATTAATGTTTAAATTCATTCATGTCTTATTTTTAAAGTGTAGCTCGGTGTGAAGCATTTGTATATGTCAAGTGTCAAACGGGCTTTAATATACAATACTCGGACACTTTTAAATGATTATAAAGAGTCTCAATTCTCTGGACTACTTTATTTATTGGCTTGCTTTAAAAATAATTAGTATAAGGGTTATACTGGATGTTAATAGAGAACATGAATGTTATTGTGCTCAATTATTAAGGGTAGTGTATCTTTCTAATTTAATATTAAATAAGAAAGATACATGTAAAGCCTAATACTCCTTTTCTCCTTAAGGGGTTACCTCTTTACTATATAGTTGAGCTTATTGGATTTTCCTCTATGTCCTAGGCCCTCCAGCCTGTTTACTATTCAGCTAAGTCTGGGTCATTGGTACAGTATAAAAATGTTAAAAAATTTATAGTAATTTATATATTTTTTATACTTACCAATGACCCAGACGGGGATGGCCCTCCCTGGAGTTGGGAACTCTTGCCTCCCCGCTGAGTACATAGCGCTGACCAGGCACTGCCAGTAAGAATGATAATTGGCGCCAATTTCGGGACGACTGCGTCACTGCGCATGCGCAGTAGAGGCGTAGTATGGAGGTCCTTTAGGACATGATTTCTTTTTGTTTTGGATGCAAATTTTGGGGATTGGGGGGCAAAATTTGTGTTTGGCCCTGGTTTTGTTGGAGTTAGCACCAGCTAAGTCTGGGTCATTGGTAAGTATAAAAAATATATAAATTACTATAAATTTTTTAACTTTCTGAACCGATGGTCCGGTATGAACCAAATTTGGTTTGTGGTAGTATTGGGTCATAAGTACTTGACCCATGCAAAAAAAAAAATTCCCGCATCCCCATGGGAACCCTGGGAGCTAAAAATAGAAATATTTTCAAACGCCCATATTTCCCAAACCCCACAGAACAGAGAGCTTTTATTTGGTATGAAGTATCCTTATGACCAGTAGAATTGAATGGTAAAAAAAAATTGCCATCGGTTGTGTTAGGGTGTTCTGTAATGGGCATCGAAAAAATGCTGAGTCAGCATATTTGCAAAAATTAAAAAAAATCTTTTCTCCAGAACCAATCATCAGAATCTTTTGATATTTGGTATACAGCATTCATAGGGGGGTCAGATAAAAATTTGTTCAAATAAAGCTCATTGGTTCATATTTGGGCTCTCTACAGGAGCCCGAAGTTTTAACATAGTGTAATATGGGGAATATTCTTTAAGAATCTTTTAATATTTGGTATACATCATTGTTATGAGGGTCAGATTCTAGATTGTTCAAACCAAGTCCCTAGGTTAATATTTGGGCTTCCTACGGAAGCCCAAATTTTATCTTTGTTCAATATGGAGGGTAATTTAAAAAAATCATCTTCTTCAGATCCATCAGTCAGAATGCTTTGATATTTGGTATGCAACATCTCTATGGGGGTCAGATTCAAGTTTGTTCAAATCAAATCCCTAGGTATATATTTGGGCTCACTATGGTAGCCCAAATTTTTACTTAGTGCAATATGAGAAAATTTCTTTAAAAATCTTCTTCTTCAGATCCACCAGTCGGAATGCTTTTATATTTGGTATACAACATCTCGGGGGAGGGGGGGGGGGGGGGGGGGGAGGGGGGGGGGTCAGATTCCAGGTTGTTCAATTCAAGTGCCTAGGTTAATATTTTGGCTCCATATGGGAACATGAAATTTAACTTAGAACAATATGAGGGAATTTCTTCAAAAATCTTCTTCTTCAGATTCACTTGTCAGAATGCTTTCACATTTGGTATACAACATCTCTAGGGGGGGCAGATTCAAGTTTGTTCAAATCGGATCCATAGGTCAATATTGGGGCTCGCTATGGTAGCCCAAATTTGAACTTAATGCAATTCGAAGAAATTTCTTTACAATTTCTCTTCTTCAGATCCAACAGTCAGAATGCTTTCATATTCGGTACACAACATCTCTAGGGAAGTCAGATTTAACTGTGTTCAAATCAAGAGCCTGGGTTAATATTTGGGCTCTCTATGGGAGCCGGAATTGGCCATTTTGCTGAAGAATTAAAAATTTTGTATTCACTACCCTCTAGAGGTACTAAGATTAATCCACATAGGTTGTATCAAGGGGCTTCATAGGGGAGCTCTGCATTTTACTTATGATCAACTGAAGAAAAGGCATGATGCCCAGATTATTTTTGTCACTCCTGAGGGACTCAAGGATTGACAGTGTAGCCTATGGAGATGGCTTGCTTAATGTAGACTCATTCTTGGACTCTGTTTAAATTGTGTTCTGTACAAGATGAGCGCTTCAGGCCCCGTGGGGCCTCTTGTTTTATTTAATAATAATAAATAATAGTCAGCAAGAGTTCCTCATGATGACATATTTAGGGCACCTATTCAGTGGTTTTGAAAGTCAGAAGTAGGCCTTTAACCCTTAAGGGCCTAGAGATTTTTACATATATTTGCTACACTTTGTCTACATCCTGAGACTTTGCTGATGTTTTTTGGCAAGTCTTGGCTGCCTATATAGGCAGCCAAGACTTACCTAAAAACAACTACGAAGGTGCTTAGGATGTGACTTCTGAGTTAACCCAAAGACTGCATGTGGGTGCACCTGTTCTGTTGCAAAAAAAGGAATCAAAGTCTGAATTAGGCCCATAAGGGTCAAACCTAGTGACATTGTTTATGTTTCTGTTATCATGTTTAGAGTTAATGCTGAAAGAAGGTGATTTGTGATACTTTACTTAAACTGAATTTTTATGCTCCTGCCATAAAATGCCTGGGTCATTCTGTGTTACTTTTGTCCTTCATTCCATAACGATGTGCTTGTTTGCACAATAACATGAACAGATATTGTCCGATTGGTTTGATATTCGATATGTGAGTTGTTCTTAACACTTTTATGATCAAATCTAAAAACCAGCCCTATCCAATGATTTGTGGAGGAGTTATGGCTCCTAATAAGTCAAGTTTAACAAATTTTCATTTGTTAGTGCGGTAGATTCAACAAATATTCATTGATTAGGCCAATATCTGGTAGTTGAGTTCAGCTAAAGAATTTACAGGTCAAGTTCGAAAACCAGCCGGGTTTGATAATTAGGGTGAAGTTACAGCTCCTAATTAGTCGATATTAATGAATATTTTTATACTAAAACCAATGGCCCAGACTTAGCTGGTGCTAACTCAAAATTATCTAGTGCCAAACACAAATTTTGCCCCCCAATCCCCAAAATTTGCATGCAAAACCAAACATTAGAAGTCCTATCTGGCCCTCGATACATTTACTCTCGGCGCATGCGCAGATGCCAGGAAGTCACTGAAACTGGCGCAAACATCATTCTTTGTTTGGCCCTTCAGTCAGATAACATCAAACTGACATCTGTGCTTTTAAATCTCAGTTTCAATGATGCCAGACACAAATCAATGGTTAATTTGGTGGATCCAAGGACACAACTGGATTAAGGAAGGAAGAATTGTGGTTTCAAACATTCAAGGATGTAGTTTTATAATATTTATAAAAATTAGTTCATGTTCCCTAATTTCGGGACATGGGCCTGACGTCATCATTGATTGATAACGATTTTTCCACTGTTTGTTAAGTATTCCTTCCCTACCCTCCATTGATCCCCCAGTTAAACTCCCAAGCTTTTTGGCTTGTTTTATTGAAATTTTTTTTATAAAATTTCTTGGGAGTTTAACATTATACAGAAGATTATTCTGTACATCCCCATGGTTACGTCCTCACCCTTGGGGTGTTAGGCTTTTTGGTCATGCATCATACATCCAATGTATCGTTTTTTCTTCTGCTGAAGATCTTGCTTTACATTGGATAGTTTTATTTCAGTTACTGACTTCGGGCCGTGTTGCCTGGAGTCTTGTTTCTGGTTTTTATTTTGAAGTTGTTTACATTGACATTACTTTATTTGTATAGGTAGTTTCCTATTATTTTTAGGGAAACAACGGTTGTAAGTAACATAAAATATTCCGGTAGTGTGGCAGTTAATTTTTGGGATATTATTAATTTTGGGCTCATCGTTCCCTTTGGGAACTTGGGCTCTTATATAAAAAAACAATTTTCAAAAAAAAAATTTTTATTTAAATTTTTCTTTTGGATGTAATTATTGCATCGATTATATATTTTAATTTTATCTTATATTATGTAGATTTGGTGGTAGTACAATCGACCTATTTTAGCTTTTAGGTAATAATATTTCTCAAATAGCAGGACAAATATGAGGAAGCCTTTCCTCTATTAACATGGTCGTTGTCTTGCTTATAGTCAATGTACTACCACTAATTCATAGCAGGACAAATATGAGGAAGCCTTTCCTCTATTTACATGGTCGTTGTCTTGCTTATAGTCAATGTACTACCACTAATTCTTTCACCATGTGTCAGATTTTGACAACGTTGGTGACGGGTGTCATGGTTTGCTGTTAGGCAAGTGGACACTAGCGGTCCTATCGCCAAAAAGTCACTCTAGTTTTTTAGTTTCTATTTACAGAGGAACAAGAACATGGTGAGGTTAGGTGACGCCATCAGAGAGTGTGCTTCCATCGTCGCAATATACAATTAGAGCTAGCGGCAAAAGTGCTCAATGAAATAAGACAAGGCCCCAGATCATGTCAAGTCCTTGTCGCCAGCTAGCTCAACCGGCGCTCTATCACTCATAATATGGGTGTTATGACGCCGGGTAAGTCCGTAGCAGTCGAGGAAAGGAAAAAGGGTGTTGCGAGCACTATAATATCGAAACATGCTCACCCTGCGATGACTGAAAGAAGGAAGCAGACAAGTTCTGAGGTATGTTCGTCCAGGTCTGCCACGACCGCGAGCAAGAGAGAGGCCCCTCTCTCTTACAACAGCATCTGGGGTCAGAGGTTGTTGGTAGGAACTTGCGTCAGTTGGAGCTTATGTCCATACCTTCCTGTCCAGGACGCTCCTTCAAATAGGCTGCCAGGGTCGGCTAGTCTTACGGCTTCCTCTACGTCCGAAAAGCACACACGACTGCTGAGAACTGTGACGCCGCTAGGCTAGGAATATGCAGTGCCGCAATATACAATTAGAGCTAGCGGCAAATGTGCTCAAGGATATAAAACAAGGGCCTAGATCACAGATCATGTGATTTACGTCCTTGTCGCCAGCTAGCTCAAACAGTGTTTCTATCACTACGAATATGGGTGTTATGACGCCGGCTTCCTCATATTTGTCCTGTCCATAGCTGTCGAGGAGAGAACAAGGGTGGAGCGAGCACTATAATATAAAATCATGCTCACCCAGCGACGACGGAAGGAGGAAGCCGGCAAGTTTTGAGGTACACTCGTCCAGGTCTGCCAGGACCGCGAGCAAGAGAGAGGTCTCTCTCTCTTACAGCATCATCTGGGGCCAGGTGTTGTTGGTAGGAACTTGCATCAGTCGGAGTTTACGTCCATGCCTCCTGTCCGGGACGTCCCGTCTAATAGGCAGCCGGGGTCAGCTAGTCTTACGGCTTCCTCTACATAACAACTAAAGTGTTCTTTGTATTGCACAGGGCTATAAAACGCGATGAGTGGTTTCAGTTCCCTGTCGCAAGTGAAGCGGTTACTCTTGAATATGAGGACCGTGACACCGGGTGTGTCGCATTTACATAGTAAATCAGAGCTAGCGGCAAAAGTGCTCAATGATATAAGACAAGGGCCAAGACCTTAGAATATAGGGTTTACGACCTTGTCTCCAGCTATCTCAACTGGCGGATCATTACTCAGAATATGGGTAGTGTGACGCCGGGTATGTCCGTAGCGGTCGAGGAGGGAAACAAGGGTGTAACGAGCACTGTAAAATCCAATCATGCTCACCCTGCGACGATGGAAAGGAGGAAGCTGGCAAGTTCTGAGGTACGCTCAGCTAGGTCTCCTTGGACCGCGAGCAAGAGGGAGACCCCTCTCTCTTTAACAACATCTGGGGCCAGATGCTGTTGGTAGGAACTTGCGTCATTCGGAGCTTACGTATATGCCTTTTGTCCGGGATGTTCTGTTTAATTATCAGCTGGTGTTGGCTACAATTCGGCTTCTTCAGCGTCTACTAAGCACTCACAACCGCACCTTGGCTACGTGACTTCAGATATCTAGTCTGCATCATCAATAGGCCCACTCTTTGTCAAGGAAGTCGCACCATCTAGTAGCCTAGGAGAAGAGGCCTCATTCATTGGGACGTCTGCATTTAAGAGCCATCTCGGACACACTGTCCCAGGAGCAGCCGGCGGATAAGCAATACATGACCGCTGCTCCTCAGGCCTCTGTAACGGACTTGCTGTCGCAGATTGCGCAGCTGATCGCAATATTCCTGCTAATTCAGAAGCACTCAAAGTCAGTCTCAAAACTTGAGCTGTCGGATGGTGCTTGGTCGGTCCAGTCATCTGCCTGTTCAGATGCTGTTGACCGTGATTCTAAAACTGATTTAGACGGATGATGAAAGGGATATGGAGGAGGATTAACCTTCCCTTTCGGAACAACTCATGGATGATATGGATACTATCCATTATCATTTTCTTGAACTTGTTCCAGTGAATCACAATGCTGCGAGTAATTGTGAGAAACCACTAGCGTTGTTAGACGCTGACTTCATCTGGACAAAGAGGAGGATATCTCTTTTCCGGTTAAGTCTACACGCGTGTCACAGGTCTTCGATTATTTAGACAATGCCATTTTCAACTTCCTGTGGGAAGAAGTAACACGGTTTCTTAATCTTCTGTATTTTTAACCTTTTTTTGAACACATTCATTTAAAAAACGACCGGGGAAGATGAGTTGAAGGTTTCTCTGCGTTGAATGAGCAGGCTAAGGTCTTAGTTGTGGCTTTACCTTCATCATTTCGCTGTTCGCCCGGACACAATTGAGAAGATAATTTCTTATTCAGAGCGAATTTAGACTCACTGTCTTATGTACTTCACTTTTAAGTAATGTGACGCAACGTCTATATGGAAAGGAATTTTGTGGACGTTTGTACCTCTTTAAAAATTCTTTCCGGGCCTATTTATCACATATATCTCTGTCTTAACAGTTGTTAAGTGGGAGTTATTCTGATGTGACGAAGCCTTGCATCGTCATCTTTAATATTTGACAAGGTGGAAAACTTGCTACAGGTCGCTTTAGTTTTCCAGACACTAAGTCTTTGACGGTAAGCTTTCATTAATGTAGGATTAAGCTGCAAGAAAGCATCAATACTCGGCTCTTTAAGTTTAGGTCTAATCGCCCAACAACGGCAGAAAAGAGTAGGAGAGGTTGTCCTAGACTCAGATCGTCTATAAGGACTCATAGCGAAGGTATAGGTATCCCTCCTATATTTACTTTAGGGATCGACTATACAGCCACTTGAATAGGGAGTTTAGGTCTGTTTGAGTTTACTGATCAGACACCCCTGACTGAGCTGGTGGCTCAAGGCTCTTCTACAGCTCGGTCCGACCGATAATTAACTGGGACTGGATAATGTGGTTATCATGGCTCTAAAAGGTTATTTAGGATAATCATTCAGTCGAAAAAGCGTGCATTCAAATGTTCGACTGTCCGGCAATTATAGTTCTTAAGATCACTTGAAGAATGAACTAGGTAATGTCTCATGGGATGAATGATAGGATACACGTATCCTACAATTCATTTTCAACAAGCTGGTTCATTTGTTTTTTCACAGAGCGAATTAGCCAGTTGTTAGGCTCGCTTTTGTCTTCTTTCAGACACATTAACAACGAAAGATTTTATGCGTCAGATGGGATTGTGCGGAGTGGCTACGAATGTTATTTCGATGGATCACTTACACACATGTCTCCTCCAGTTATTTTTAACTTGAGTGGGAAGACGTTTTTCGCTCAAGACCTGTATTGTTTTAGTGGATCTAGTAAACATAAGGTCAAGTTTGGGCAGATATTCAGTAGTTTAACAGCTGCCAGATTCAGTTTTCTCAATTATGACGGCCGTGAGTTCATAAATTGGGTTACAACCCTGAGTCAGACGGACTCGATATGCAGCAGGGTTCATACAGCTCTTGAAAAACCCTTGAAAATGAGTTTTTTCTTGAAAAACCCTGGAATTTGAAATTAGCCCTTGAGAAACCCTTGAACTTTCAGAAATCTCTTGAAAAACCCTTGAATACCAAGCTATTTCCTGGGCATTGTAAATATATGTGTACTCGCCTTTTACTTGTTTGTTGCGCTCGTGTCTCTCAGTTAAAAAAACCCAAAAAAGTATGGAATGTTTTACCAAGATTACTGTAACACAGATCACACTTTGGGTACCAGTACTTCCTGACTTCCAAAGTCAGATCCGTGTCACATGAATCTTAGATTTTTAGAGCTCATACAACAAGCTGAATAGTATATGTAGCCCTTGAAAAAAAAAAAAAGAAGCCCTTGAAAAACCCTTGAAAAACCCTTGAACTTTGTGAGCAAATTTTTGTATGAACCCTGTGCAGGGTTCTTGGGACCCTAAATTCTTGGAGATCACATATTCATCAAGAATGATGTCTTATTGTTTACGCTACATCATTGGATTTATATTATTGGCGAACATGCATGTGGGATCGCTCCAGGATAGTTAAGTTTGCGACGCACAGGAACAATAGTTTCCATCATTTGTGTCGCCAGTGTTAGACATTTGAGCGCATACAGTTGATGCTCAGCCGTATTCAGGGGAATGAATTGTAGGATATGTGTATACTTCAATTCATTTGATTCAGTACATTACGTTAAGATTTAATAATCTCAGTGTGATTCCTACTAATAACATAGCTGTTGTCACAATATCCTTCTATCAGTTTTCTCAAGTGCCTGTTATTGAACATTCGCCAGAAGCTTCCTCCATGAGAGGACCTTCTTCAGGGGAAGTTTTGTTCTTCACATCATTCTCCGCCCATAGTGGCATAAGGGAGCCTGTTAGACGTGAGGGAGCCTTTGGGGTTCCTCCTATATTTTTGCTGTCTGGACCAGCAATGATTAAGTAATGTTGGTGAGGAGGTTTTGACATGACTTAGAATTCACCCCCACCCCCCCTCACACTCACACTCTGTCTTGTATATATCTTAATTCATACATACTATGCATTTGGGGTCGTGTTGGATGGCGCCCTCATAGGCATATACGCAGTTTTTGTTGCATTAGTTTCCGATGTTTATTTTCTGATATACAAGCGCTTAATAAAATCATCATAATTGAATTGCTGCTATTTGAGTTCATAGGTGGCTGCATAACCAGTTAGTGGTTTTTAGATGATTACATGCTGGATTTTAATGCACTCACACAATATTTTATTAGGCTATCGCTTTGGTGGACCTTGAAATTATTATATATTTTGGGGGCGGTCCGTGTTTGAGCCTGTTAATCATACCTACTCCATTTCTAGATCCTGGTCTCTATTTTGTCGGTTCTCAAATCGCATATTCTCACATGTTTATGGTTGTAGATATCAGATAGTATATGTTGGAGAGTGTTCTTACTGGATTTTATTGTACAGAGGCCATCTGTGGATGATCTTTGAAGTGTGTTTTCTCTGCAGAGATTGTTCAATGTATCTCGTTTTAATATGTGTATGTTATATTTTATATCACTGATTTCGTCTACCTGTGTACGCCATCTGTAGTGCATATTTTGTAGCGGACAATATTATTTACCAAAATCGTTGCTTGAAGTGGCGTTAAGCACCATTTATTATTCATGAATTAATTCCTGAGTGCCTGATCGATATTTATTGTCCTCCGACCCTTAGGGGGACTATTGTAATCAGCAGTGTGTGTCCGTGCGTCCGTCCGTCACACCCTTGTCCGGATGATAACTTTAGTTTGGATGATTTTACTGAAACTAAATTTGGTATGTGTCTTACTTGGGTGGAAATGCAGGTCAAGTTCGAAAATGGGCACGCTCCACTGATTTCTACTGGATTTATTCCCCTTTTTCGACTTAAAAAATACAGTTTTTGTGTTGTCCGGATGATAACTTTAGTTAGGATCATTTGATTGAAACGAAATTTAGTATGCCGCTTATTTGGGTGGAAATGCAGGTCAAGTTCGAAAATGGGCACGCTCCACTGATTTTTACTGGATTTATTCCCCTTTTTCGACTTAGAAAATACGGTTTTTGTGTTGTCCGGATGATAACTTTGCTTTGGATCATTTGATTGAAACGAAACCAAGTATCTGGTTTAATTGGTTGGAAATACAGGTCAAGTTAAAAAATGGCCATGCTCTGCGAACAAATTGCATCCTAACAGCTCCCTTGAATTTGCCATCTTGGTCGGGGGACCGGGGGCGTTGCCCTTGTTTATATTGTTTCTTGGTACCGCTTTTATTGATTCCAGAGCTCTCTTCTCTTTCTTTTGAAGATATGTTCAAAAAAAATGGGGGGGGGGGGGGGTCATTTTCTCTAGCTTATTGGGTATGTAACTATGAAGGAAGCTGTTTTATCTGTAACTATATTCGGCATTCAGCTGTAGTATTATTGTATGGTGTAGGTTTATGGGCAATTTTCTCTCATTCTCAAATATGCCATCCTAATTTTGGGGGCTTAGTCCAGACTAGCCTTAAAAATTGGGAACTTGTTACATCCTAATTAGCATGGTTTCATGCTCAGATTTAGGATTTACATAATTGGGATCCATATTAGGATCTGTCTCCTCTAGGATCTGTCTCCTCTATTTTTGTATAGAGAGACATGCATGTAAATTCTAATTATTCTAAATTCCTTGGATTGAAGGATTTGATCTATGTTGATCAGCTATTTCGGAAGTTCTAGGCCCTCCACCTTTTTACGATTCAGCTAAGTCTGGGCCATTGGTTATAGTATAAAAATATGAAAAAATTTAAAGTAATTTATAGATTTTTTATACTTACCAATGGCCCTGACGGGAATGGCCCTCCCATGAGTGGGCAGTACTGGGCACTCATACCTCCCCGCTGAATTATTATATTATAATCTTTTTTTACAAAGAATGATGTAGGCGCCAGTTTCGGTGACTTCCTGGCATCTGTGCATGCGCGGAGAGTAAATGTTTGGAGGGCCAGATAGGACTTCTAATTTTTGGTTTTGCGTGCAAATTTGGGGGATTGGGGAGCAAAATTTGTGTTTGGCCCTAGATAATTTTGAGTTAGCACCAGCTAAGTCTGGGCCATTGGTAAGTATAAAAAATATATAAATTACTTTAATTTTTTTCAATTTTCGATCGTTAGCACAATAAGTTTAAAAAATATTTTTTGATTGAAATTTGAGTTCAACTGAAGAAGCTATAGGTGAAGTTTCGAAAACCAGCCCAGTCTGATAATTACGGACAGAGTCAAGACTCCAAATTAGTCAATTTTTCTGATTTTAATCTTAACTTGACAAAGTCAAGATAAGCTATTGCCATCACGCTTGAGGAAGTCTGTCAGTTTGCAAGTCTGTGAGTGTGTTCCCATTTTCCTTTAGCACAGGTTACAGCCTGTAGTTCTAAGTCTGCTTATCATACTTACCAATGGCCCAGACTTAGCTGGTGCCATACTTACTAATGGCCCAGACTTAGCTGGTTTTCATCACCAAATTTCATATACAGGTTCAAGGTCATGTCTAGATGAGAACGTCCCCTTTTTGATCGTGATCGGTTAACCGTGATGCCTGCATGGGCCTGAAACCCCAAAACCTTTAGCACAGTCTACAGGTTGAATTTATGAAGGAATTTCATTGTAAATTGGTAGGATGACTGTATGATATCTCGATGAGAACGTCCCCTTTTGGTCGCGATCGGTCAACTGTCACGTGCAAGCCCAAAAACCTTTAGCACAGTCTACAGGTCACATTTATGAAGGGATTTCATTGTAACTTGGTAGGATGACTCCATATAATGTCTAGATGGGAAGGTCCTATTTTGGTCGGGTTCAGTCAATCATGTCGGCCGCAGGGGCACGTTGCCTAGATTCCTTTAGCACAGCCTACAGCTTGTATTTATGAAGAGATTTCATTATAAATTGGTAGGATGACTCAGTATAATATCTAGATGAGAACGTCCTATTTTGGCTGTGATCAGTCAGCTGTGACGGCCATGCAAGCATGTGACCTACATTTGTTTAGCACAGTCTACAGTTCACATTTATGAAGCAATTTCATTGTAACTTGGAAGGATGACTCGGTATGATGTCTAGATGATACTATCCTATTTTGGTCACGATCGCTCAACCCTTAAAGCTGCCTGGTCATGTGACCCAGATTCCTTTAACACTGTCTACAGGTTGGTTTTATGAAAGGCTTTCAGTGCAACTTGGTAGGATAACTTGGTATGATATATAGATGAGACTCATATTTTGGTCATGCTCGGTCAACTGTAACCACTGGATCGTCACGTGACCTAGATTCCTTTAGAAAATTTGACAAGATATATTTATGAAGGGATTTCATTGTAACTTGGTAGGATGACTTGTTTTGGAATAATTTTACTGTAACTTGGTAACTTTGTTTGGCATTCATTAACTGTGAGGGCCACATTAACCCAGGCATCAGTTCTTTAGTACAGTCTACACCTCAAATTATTCTTGTTGAAAACATAGCATATAGGGAACAGAAATTAACATATTCTCAATTATCACAATTCTTGTCTTATATATTTCATAATCCTTTCATAAACATTGAATATTATCCTTTTCATCAAACACTGCACACAGTCAAGTTAAGCTACAGTGTCATTGACACTTTCATTTTGTTTGTTAGCACGATAATTTCAAGATATTAATTTCTTGGGCCAATATTTGGTATTTGTGAGTTTAACCGAAAGAATCAACAGGTCAAGTTCAAAAACCAGCCCAGTGTGGTAATTAGTGGCAGAGTTACGACTCCAAATTAGTAAATTTTAACTACTTTTTCATTCATTAGCGTGATAACTTCAACAAATATTGATTGATTCGACCGTTGTTCGGTATTTGAGTTTAACAATCCGCAGGTCAAGTTTGAAAACCAGCCCAGTCTGATGATTAAGGTGCAGAGTTACAGCCCCCAAATTAGTCTATTTTTTGTGGCGTGACTTTCCTTTAACCTTAATTTTTAACTTTTTTTGCTATATGCTGATTTTGGTATGTGCTTTGGTCATGGACAGCTGCTAGTTAAAATTGAATTATACTGAGCTTGGTTGATGTTTTTACAAAGTCACTTAACTTTAATTTAAACTTGGAAGTACTTAGAAGAATTTCAGTTTTCCTTCACTCTTGGGGGTGGAGATATTGCAAGTGTTATTTATTTTTCCTATATATGGAGATATTGCAAATGCTTAATTATGTTACAGACATTTAAATCCAATGCTCAATTATGCTACCCTGTGGGGGATATTCGTGTTGAATGGCACATCTAGTTATGTCTTCTTTCTTGTAAAAATATGTTTGAACATTTATGGTCACCAGACCTTCATTTCTAGAAAATTCAGGCGCTCGATATATCGCGCACTGCTATTGGGGCTCAGGCGCACGATTTTCTCACAGCGGATCAACATCTTGCTATCTGTATCAACACAAATGGTGAACTGTTCACCATTTGTGTTGATACAGATAGCAAGCTGACTGCTGCTGATCCGTGATTTGATTAGGAAAATGAAATAGTTAATAGTAAATACTAAAACGTTCTTACCTTACAATACGTCATTTAATGAGTCAAATCCAATCCATTGAAATTGTGAGCCACACACGCGGCACAGTACACAAGAATGAAGATTCATCAACAGTTCTTCTGTTCAAAACTTGAAAAGAATATTATAATTTATATCCAAAAATGAAAATTAAATAATCCTTGCTGCTCGCAAGTAGAACTCAGTCTCCACTGAGGCTGAGTGAGCTCAAAGCATCCAAAGTTGAATAGTTCCAAACTAAAAATTGTTATGAACATCATTACATGTTTTTACAGTTTAAATTTGTCAACGTGAAAAGTGAAAACAGTTGCAGTCGCGCGACTTGTGGACGGGACGTTTACTGGAATTACAGACAATCGTCAATGGAAAAATGAATTAAAGACAACTTGGACCAAGACAGGTCAGACCACTTTTGAAGACACTTCAGTCCTCAGGCCAACATTGATGATTACTCGGACCAACATAATTACATTGAAGACACTTAGGACTACTTTTTGAAGACAACTCAAATGAAATGTCATGTGACCAACCTTGAAGACAACTCGGACAAACACTGAAGACAAATCAAGCTGCTGTCTTCAATAATGGTCCGAGTTGTTTCCATGTTTGGTCTGACTCTGAGACGTGACGTCCAAGTTCAGTTGTCTTCAGTGTTGGTCCGAGTTGTCTCTAATGTATACGTATAATGACATTAATGTATTATTATGTTGATCCTGAAGATTCAAGTTGTCTTCAAAAGTGGTCCTACTTGTATTTGGTCCGAGTTGCCCTGGTCCCGATTTACTGTTAAAAGTGTTTATTTTAGTTTAGGTCCACACCAGTCACTGTCTGAGTCTGACTGACATCATCTGATGAATCCGAGAGTTCCGACTGAGAACTTGACTCAGAGCTGGAGGATCCGAGAATCATACCAGGATCCTCAAAGTCACTTGGGCTTGAAGAGGAAGAATCAGTGTCACAATTGTGCTTTCGGCGTTTAACTTTGCTCAGTAACAAACTCTGTCCACTTTCCGTCTTACGTTTGCGCTTCTTACTGCCAAGGTAGTTAGATACAGCTCTATCAATGATTGATGACCTCTCATCGTCAGTCCACACGAGATCATTTATGCGTACGATCAGAGAATTGTCCATGATCTCATGCTTCATACTTAGGCGCCGGTCTGAGAGCACTGCCGTTAGATGGCTAAACCCGCACTCCACAATGCTGTTGCTAAGTGACAGGGAGAATACAATATCAGCTATCAAACAAATGTTTGGGAACTGTTTCCTGCGAAATGTGAACAGTTTCCGCCACAACCTTTTCGATTTAGTTAAAAGTTTTGAATAGAAATAGTTGGATGCTACTTTGACATCTTTCCATTCAGACTTTATTCTCTTCTTAAACACGTCATCATCGCCAGCATCACTAAAATCAAACCTAGCAAACTCTAATGGCTGCCGGAAATGTTCGATTAGTTTGCAAATTGATTCAGCTTCTGATTTTGTGGAATGCCAGTTGGCGGGATCAACCCATTGCATCAAACTAAATACAGACTTTTCGTCGTTGAATTCAGCAAACCTTTTATCAAAGCAAGCTTCAATGTTTTGCACTGTTTTTTTCTCCACGACTGTTATTTCTGAAAATATAGCACAAGCGGTTTCGGACGAGCGACACCCCTTCAAACCCTTATTATATTCCAAAGTTTTATACTGCCTATCTGTCTTTTTGTGCAGCATGGTGCCTATTTCAGGTACACTTATTTCCAACGAAACCGATGTATCCACAACTTTCAACACCAGTGATGAATCTTTTGTTACATCGTCGATACTGCTGAGATTTTCCAGTAACTCATTTAAAGAACGTTGTTTTAAGCAAAGCAGGTAGAATGTCGAAAACCATAAGATCGTCCTTTTCGAAAACTAGAGAAAGAATAGCAACTTTGTCTAGAATGTTTCTGTATAGGCAACATTGGACAATGAACTTGTAATTCAACAGTTTATTCAAGAACCCCCTTAACTTCGCACTGACATTTTTGTAGCTTGGGTCTGCGATTGTATCCTCAATCACATTGATCAAAACTATCCAATTGTTCAGTAAATGTTTGATTGCAGTTCTATGGTGGTTTACAAATCTTGTCGATGTCAGTTTTGGTATTCTGTACACCGTGACACCCATTACTTTGGCAGCCTCGTGGAAATGATGCCCAAATTTTCCCGATTGCTTGAAAAACTTGTACAGTGAGCGAAGAAAATCTTCGACTTGCTCGAAACATTTTTCCTGTAAGATTGAATCTTTCAAGGCCAGTTCAAGCTTGTGTGCCACGCAATGAATACCAATAAGCCATGTCCTGCCATCATCTCTGAAACGTTTGATCAAACCAGATTTATGCGCCATCTGCAGTAGCTCCAATTTCACAAAATTTATAGCGTTCACCTGGCAAATGAAGTTTATTGAGAAAAACGTCATCGATTGCTTTTTTGAGATTTTCCGCATTCGCATCTCCGAATGAGTCTAAATCTTGGGGGGCACATATGTAGTACTTACCGATCCCGCCGCGAACAGTTTTGCACAAAACAAGTTCCTTCTCCGACCCCGTTTTCCGGGCCTGGGAGCCGTCAGTAAGAACTGAAAAGGCATTGGCACTCAAAAGTATTTCTGCGACTGTTTCACGCACTGAATCTGCGATAAAGCATAGTATTTCTCTTGCGACATTTGAAGTACATTTTCCTTGAATCAATTTCACGCTGTTTGTTTTTTGCACTTTAACTGCAGTTTCAAATGAGGTAAGTGGTTGACCATCAACGGCAATTAAGTATACAGTGTTAAACAGTTTTGTATAAGCGTCTTTTGACTGCTGAAGAATTACTGAGTCAATTTTCATTTGACTTTGTTTAACATTGCCAGGGTAAGGTGCACCTGCAGCTGCTTGACTGCTCGATGGTTTACTAGTACTACATTCAGCTACCTCATTATCGCGTGTGCCTCTATCTGCCAAATTCCTTTCGTCTGGTGATTCTTTCTCCAAGAGAATCCCTAGCTCATGGGCTTGCGAAATCAGTTGCCTGTTGACACTGTTCTTTGACACATAATTGGAACCACTTGCATATTTTTGGGCTTCCTTGATGGCTTGGCCTCTGAGTTTATCTGATTTTATTATTCTATCAATATGCCGCGCACATGTTTTGCACCAAATAGTGTTGACGATTTCATGTCCTTTGGAATCTTTCTCGGTTCTGTAGCCGATGAGCGAACCAACGTTCCACCTTAAGAAGGTGTGCAATTGCACACTGTTCCCCTTTGCTTCTCTCTGCGACATCAGAAAATTTGAATTTTGTTTTATTTTGAGTTTTTGACTCAGTCACTCTTACATTTTTTTATTCAACCAGAAGACAAGGATGACCGTGAGATCTAGACTGTACGAGTCGAATAACTTGAATACACTGAGGAAATAATCGCATCGCAGCGCAGTGCTGTCGGACGGCAAAATATCAAAGGAATGTAATGTTTCAAGGCACGTGCAGTTTGTGCTCAGCTCTGTGAAGTTGTGAACAGTGTTGAAACTGACTTCAAACACCAATCACTCTGAGAGCATGTTGCGATGGAACGCCTTTTGATCTTTTCCTACAGTACTTTTTTAGTTTCAGTTTTGAACTTTTCAGTTAACCTTTTCGATGCCGCATTTCCGTCGCGCGCGATAAATCGCACCCTGGGTTTTGATTTTGCCCGTGCGATGGCACGTGAGAGTGATCGCGCGCCTCAAAAATGAAGGTCTGGGTCACGGAAATACCAGATTGTGGAAGTTTTGAAATATTGTGTTTACTTTAATTCTTTTCAGGGAATCGATCCAATGTCTCTTGATATGATGGCTAAATCTGGAATCATTGGCATCAGAAGAGCGAAACGAAGAAACATGGAACGGTAAGTATAATGCCCAGTAAGTTTTCAAAACCTGATTTAATTGCTTTCCTATCCTTCTCCCAAAGAGTTTAGTTTCTCACTGATTTCTGCTTACCATACAATCTCTTCAAATAGTGTTATTGTTCCTCACAGATCCCCGCCCCAGAAAATAAGTTTGGGAGGATATAGCAGTAGTACTGTCCATCTGGTCATTAGACAAAGAAGCTTTCTACTCTCTATCTAGAATTCAGTTTGACCAGTCGAAACTAAACATGACAAAGAAGTAAGGAAAATGGTACCTACTAATTTTAAGGGCATGATGTTCAACTGTCAGCACTGATAAAAAACCTTGATTTTTTAACAAGTTGGAGATGTCAAAAAGATTACAGCAGTACAGCTACTCCAGCACAATTACAACAGCATATGCAATTCAAAGTAATTTTGGTCTTCATCAGCTAAAATTTCAATGTTCTTGTTGTTTTATCAAAACTAAGTTTAAATTTTGAATAATTGTGTTCCACTGTTACTTGCACACCTCACTCCTAGTGCTTTTACTACTCTAATGACTACTGCACACATATTTTATCCCTTAACCCTTTGAACCCTGATGGGATCTTCCATGTCAGTTCAATGGCAACAATTGGAAGAGTCCACATTCAGTATTTTTATACTGTACCAATGACCCAGACTTAGCTGGTGCTAACTCCAACAAAACCAGGGCCAAACACAAATTTTGCCCCCCAATCCCCAAAATTTGCATCCAAAACAAAAAGAAATCATGTCCTAAAGGACCTCCATAGTACGCCTCTACTGCGCATGCGCAGTGACGCAGTCGTCCCGAAATTGGCGCCAATTATCATTCTCTGTTTGGCCCTTCATCAGTCAACATCTCACTGATCTTTGTGCTTGTAAATCTCAGTTTAAAGGATGCCAGACACGTAATTTTTGGAGAAAATGTGATTCTAAGGAGGATAGAAGGAGGAGAGGAAAAAGAAGTGGCAAAAAATAATCAGGGCTGTACTTAAAATTTTTTGATGAAATTATGTTAAGTTGCCTATTTTCGAGGCATGGGCCTCTTGTTGTCATTCTTGCTAATTGTTGCACTGCTTATTCAGTGTTTCCTCTCCCCTAGCCTTCTAAAGTCCCCCCTGGCAATTCTCCCATGCTTTTGGCATATTTTTGAGAAGTTTCATTTCTAAAATTTCCTGGGAGAGTTGCTTGGTTACAGAATGTTTTCTGTTATTTTCCCCATAGTTACGTTTTCACCCATGGGTGTATAACGTTTGTGTTCTGCATCTTCCATCTGATGTTCTACAGATTCTCCCCTGGGAGTCTCTGTTTTGCATCAGATAGAGTGTAATTGATGACTGATTCCGGGCGAGTTTTTTCAGTGCCTGGAGTCATGTTTTCTAGTGTGTTTACGCTGTTTGTTTTCATTGGCAACAGCCTTTTTTGAGGGGGGCTGTTTGCCTTTGTGGTAGTTTATCTCATTATAAGATACATTTATATTATCCGAAAGTGTCTCATTAATTATTTTATATAAATTTAAAATTTTTGACCACACTTTGCCATTGGATCCATCGGGGCTCAACGTTACTTTTCAGCAACTTGGGCTTCTCTGAAAAAATATTTTTTCAAAATTATTTTGTTTTGCAATTGTTTTTTCATTTATTAATGGATCATGTTATTATGTATCTTTGTGTCAGGGGTTTTTGCGAGTAACTAGGACTTATTGTTGTTCTTTCACAATGAAGGGACATTGTTCAAATTGTAATAGGAAGAAATCTTCCTCTGACTTTCATGATCATTGTATTAATTGTAGTCAGTGTTCTCGCATTAATCCCTGTCTTATATGTGAACATTGGGATGAGAAACATTGGAAACGTGTGTCACGATATGTTGTTTCTGGAGAAAGAGCGATGCCGGCTCTTTCTCCACAAGGTCACTCTACTCTCTCAGTTTCTATTTCAGAGGAACCAGAACAGGGTGATGTTTCCTTGTTATCTTCTTCAAGTGTGCGTCCGTCGTCACAAATGAATTCAGAGCTAGCGGCAAAAGTGCTCATGGAGATTAGACAAATGTCGTCCGCTAGCTCGCCCGGTGTAGCGTCCATTCACCGAATGGTTCGGCAGCCGGGTTCGTCCGATGCGGTCCAAGAGGAAATTTTGGGTGATGCGAGCACTATAAACATAATAGATGCACACCCAGTGACGGCGGATAGTAAACGAGAACGGAGGAAGCCTTTTAGTCCGGTTCCTAGCTCGTCCAGGTCCAGCCGGGCCGCGAGCGAGAGAGGTCCCTACTCTCGTACAACAACATCTGGGACCAGATGTTGTGGTACAAAATGTGTCTTTAGCGGAGCATACGTCCGTCGCTCGGGACGCTCCGTTGTATAAGCAGTCCGCAGAGACTGTTAAGGCTTCCTCTTCTCGTCAGCGCACACGACCGCACCTTGGCTGCGTGACCTCTGATATTTTACCAGCTTCGCCGATGAAGGATTCTTCGGCGACCAGGTCACACCATCCGGCAGCCAGGGATTCGAGACCGATGGACTCCGGACGTTCGCATAGGAAAAGTATGCGGGAGCCATCTGATGCGGAGCTGCCCTCGGCGAAGCAGCGAAAGACTGCGCCTCCGCAGGTCTCGACGTCGGACATTCTTGTGCAGATAGCACAGCTTATCGCAGCATCCCAGCAGCCGACAGAAACGGTGTCAGATCGAGAATTATCCGACGGCGCTGGATCGGTACGCTCCGCCGAAGCATCGGGGGCGGACGACCGGGAACATCGGGAGGTCCGACCGGATGGTGAAAGGGATACGGATGAATTGGAGCTATCCCTTTCGGAACAACATAAAGCTGCCGTGGATTTCATCCGGCACTTTCTCCCTCAAGTTGTTCCGTTGGGCCAGACTGCTGCGCTTCCGGACAAGAGAATTATAGCGTCATTGGACTCTGAATTTTTTGAGCGGTTCAGGGACATCGCTCCCGAGTTTCCGTCGCAGTCCAATAATGTTGCAAGAACATTTGAATTATTGAACGACGCTATATTTAAACTTGCTTCCAGGACGGGGAAAGCAGGTTTCTTGTCCGCTAATACTCTTAACCTGCCTTTCATTAATGCAAGGAATAAATTCGATACGGCAGGACAGGGTATACCAAGAGTTCCTCTGCGTATGGACGACGAGGCGGAAGACTTAGAGCTATCATTACCGTCGTCAGCTTCTATTCCAACCGCGGTGTTGGAAACAGCTATTGCGTCTAACAGAGCCAATTTAGATGCCTTATCTTACGCAGATCACCTTACTAAGGCGTTATCACTGCGCCTTCAAGGGGAAGAGTTTCAGGATATACAATCCTCTTTAAGACTTCTTTCAAGGGCAGTAGCTTATTCCACGTGTAACTCCGCCCTTTCAGTGGCAAATCTGGAGTTGGTTAGACGTGACGCAGCCCTAGCTACATCCACACTAGTGGATTCTAAGGTGAAGAACTCTCTTAGAGTCGCTTCGGTCTCAGGAGAACTTCTCTTTGACGGCAAGCTTTCCGCTATTTATGATAAAATTAAAAAGAAAGCTAATGATTCTCTGTTGTTCAGATCCGCTCCTAAAAAGTCGGATACAGCAGACACGAATAAGACAGGCACTTCTGGGTCTAATGCGCCCAAGAGAGGTTCCTATAGAGGTTCCGGTGCGTCCTCTTGGTCTTATTCGAGAGACCGTCAGGATAGCGACTCTCGTTCGGGACGTCCTTCAGGCCGGGACAATCGGTCGGACGCCCCGAGGTCGACGAGGCGAGGTGCGGGTCGTGGAAGACCTGGTTTCTCCTACCGCAGGCCTCGCAGGTCCAGGAGGTGATGGCTTAAACCTCTATCGCGTTCCGGTTGGCGGAAGGTTGTCGAGTTTTTCACAAGAGTGGGCGTCGATTACGGACGACCCTTGGGTGAGAGGAGTGACTTCGGAAGGTCTAAAGATATCCTTCAAACGAAAGCCTCCATTAACTCGAAGTCTAAAGTGGACTCATCTTCCGTCAAATCCACAGAAAAGAGACGCTCTGTTATCAGAGGTGCAGTCTCTTTTAATGAAGAACGCGGTAGAGGTCGTAGAAAACCAGGAATCTCTGGGATTCTACAGCCATCTGTTTCTGGTTCCGAAACCAGACGGCTCGTTCCGTCCAGTCATAGATTTGAGCTGGATAAACAAGCTGATCGTCGCTCCGAAGTTTTATATGGAGACGATTCGATCGGTCAGAGCGAGTATTCGGGTGAACGATTATGCAACGAGCATAGATCTCAAAGATGCGTACTTTCACGTCATGGTACATCCGACATTCCGAAAGTATCTACGCTTCGCAGTCCTAGGAGTGGTGTATCAGTTCCGGGCCATGTGCTTCGGATTGAATCTAGCACCCTGGGCTTTCACTCGGGTAATGAACTCGGTAATGATCTACTTCCGAGCTCATTCGTCTGCGGTAACGTCGGCCTACCTGGACGACATTCTTCAGAGGTACGGCGACGAGTTAACGCTTCAGAACGATGTTCAGAATCTTCTTCTATTGCTCCGACGTCTCGGTTTCATAGTAAACGAGGAGAAGTCGGATCTGGTGCCGTCCAAGTCATTCACTCATCTGGGAATGAGCTTCGAGACGCACAACAATCTCGTTCGTCTGCCGTTAACCAGAGCGAAATTAGTCAGTTGTTACGCTCGCTATTGTCTGCACGCAGACAAAGTCACGGCGAGAGAATTTATGAGACTGATAGGTCTGTGCGGAGCCGCCGCGGATCTCATTCCGATGGGGCGGCTACGCACACGTCCTCTTCAAATTTTCCTGACTCAGAATTGGAGTGTGAAAATTCATTCGCTCGATGTAGACGTTCTCTTGTCAGATCAAGTGAAACAAGAGATTCAGACTTGGGCAAACATTCAGTGGTTAACTCAAGGAGTTCCGCTGCAGTTGCCGGATCCGAGTTTTACCGTTATGACGGATGCCAGTCAAACAGGTTGGGGTGCATCATTAATCCCAACGGATTCGAGATGCCAGGGTCTTTGGGATCCGCAATTCCTGTGCAAGCACATAAACATCAAGGAAATGATGTCAATTTGGCTTGCGTTACGTCACTGGATGGACATTTTTCACGATGCTCATGTCCAAATCCTATCCGACAATACGACAGTAGTGGCGTATATACGGAATCAGGGAGGCACTCATTCAGTTCCGTTGTTCAATCTAACGGAAAGAATCCTTCTGTTTGCGTTAGAACATCACATTCTTCTTTCGGTCCGTCACATACCGGGTCGTCTGAATGTGCTAGCAGACTCCCTTTCACGAAGGGGTCGCTTGTTGCCGTCGGAGTGGACTCTCAACAAACAAGTATTCAATCAGATTTTCTACCAATGGGAACGGCCAATGATAGACTTATTTGCGACACATCTCAACAATCAGTTGCAGACGTATGTGTCCCCGTGTCCGGATCCAAGAGCATTTGCAGTAGACGCTCTGTCGATCCCTTGGGACGGAATGATAGGATATGCGTATCCTCCAGCGCCGTTAATTCAACAAGTATTGCTAAAGATAAAACAATCTCAATGCAAGATTCTGTTGGTAGCATCTCTGTCGCCACAGAGACCGTGGATAAATCTACTCAGGTGTCTGTTGTGGGACCTACCGCGGAAGCTTCCTCCACGAGAGGATCTTCTTTCGCAGGGGAAATCGCGCCAACTCCATCACAACCCGCAAGGTCTCAACCTTCACGTTTTTCCGTTGTGCGGTCCTTCTTGCATGGCAAGCACTTTACAGGACGAGCAGTGGACGCGATTTCTAACTGTAGGAGGACCTCCTCTTCGCTAAACTATGCGGCTAAGTGGAAGGTTTTTCGTCGTTGGTGTAGGGATCATTCTGTAGATATATTTGATCCCTCTATACCAGACATTGCAAACTTTCTAGTATACTTGTTTGACGAAATCAAACTGCAGCCTGTTACTATAAAGGGTTATAGATCTATGTTATCTGATACCTATGCACATCATGATAGTTTACAAATTGGATCTAATGTCTCTTTATCGAAATTGGTTAGAAACTTTTCGATAAATAGACCCAGAACTCTTAGATTAATTCCTAAGTGGAATTTAGCTTGGGTTCTCCTTAAATTGAAGGAAAAGCCATTTGAACCTCTTGGGACAGTAGATTTCAAATTCTTATCTTATAAGACAGCTTTTCTCTTAGCTTTCTCTTCTGCCAGAAGAGTCAGTGAGCTTCATGCACTATCGGTGGATGATTCTCATTATCGTAGTGTTGGGAACACTATCACCTTCACTACTAATGTGGGTTTTTTAGCTAAGAATCAGGCTCCTAATAAATATCCGGAACCTATTGTTATTAAGGCTCTTCCGTCTTCAGATGGGCGTAGGCCTTTACTCTGTCCTGTTAGAGCACTACGTATCTATAAACAGAGATCTCAGTTTATCAGAAAGGGACGGAAACGTTTCTTTCTGTCTTTGATGCCTAATAGAAAGGACATTTCAGTCCATTCTATTGCTAGATGGATTCAGTTAACTATCCGTACTGCTTATGAAGATTTATCTTCTTCTCAGCAGTCTGTGCTTAAGATTTCTGCTCATGAAGTAAGAGCTCTTTCTACTTCCTGGGCTTATGCTAATAGTGTTGCTATTACAGATTTAATGAAGGCTGCTTATTGGTCTCAGCCATCCACATTTACAAATTTTTATCTCAGAAATATTGAGTCCATTTCTGGAGACCTGCATTGTTTAGGTCCGTTATCTGTTGCTCAGAATGTCGTCCACTAAACAGTTGCAACTATAGTTATGCAGGCTTTCTGTTCCGGCAGTGACTCCATCCGGCTGCCCTCTTCGCTCTGGGCTATTTGACCCAGGGCAAGGGGAAGGGGGGGGGGGGGGGGGCGGGTGTTCCCTTAGGTCACCTGCTTTATAGTGAAAAGCAAGGGAATGCCTCCTCCAAGTCAGTATTTCTGAGTCGCTTCCGGGATGGTTTTAAAGTGTAATATTAATGTTTAATTTCATTCATGTCTTATTTTTAAAGTGTAGCTCGGTGTGAAGCATTTGTATATGTCAAGTATCAAACGGGCTTTAATATACAATACTCGGACACTTTTAAATGATTATAAAGAGTCTCAATTCTCTGGACTACTTTATTTATTGGCTTGCTTTAAAAATAATTAGTATAAGGGTTATACTGGATGTTAATAGAGAACATGAATGTTATTGTGCTCAATTATTAAGGGTAGTGTATCTTTCTAATTTAATATTAAATAAGAAAGATACATGTAAAGCCTAATACTCCTTTTCTCCTTAAGGGGTTACCTCTTTACTATATAGTTGAGCTTATTGGATTTTCCTCTATGTCCTAGGCCCTCCAGACTGTTTACTATTCAGCTAAGTCTGGGTCATTGGTACAGTATAAAAATGTTAAAAAATTTATAGTAATTTATATATTTTTTATACTTACCAATGACCCAGACGGGGATGGCCCTCCCTGGAGTTGGGAACTCTTGCCTCCCCGCTGAGTACATAGCGCTGACCAGGCACTGCCAGTAAGAATGATAATTGGCGCCAATTTCGGGACGACTGCGTCACTGCGCATGCGCAGTAGAGGCGTACTATGGAGGTCCTTTAGGACATGATTTCTTTTTGTTTTGGATGCAAATTTTGGGGATTGGGGGGCAAAATTTGTGTTTGGCCCTGGTTTTGTTGGAGTTAGCACCAGCTAAGTCTGGGTCATTGGTAAGTATAAAAAATATATAAATTACTATAAATTTTTTAACATTTGGGGGTTGACCAATTAATATTTTCAACGTGCAGCCGTGGGGCTGCACATTGAAAATATTAATTGGTCTACCCGACACATTCACTCAGCAGCCACCCTACTTAAGGAAATTATGACACATCATGCTTCTGGGCAGGAAAAGCGGTCGCTCAGGTTCAAAGGGTTAACTGGTATAGTGCTAAATTATTTCTGTTAGCAAAATTTTTTGGCTCTCTCCCATAAATAGTAACAAAACAAATCGATACAGGCCATATAATTTCACTTTGAAGTTAATATGAAGCACATCCACAGAATATGAAGCTTTTAAGCTGCAGTAGCCGCATTTTATAGTAAAGCCCAAATTTGGACTAACAGCACTTAATCAGTTAATTGTGTTAGAGTTGTAATTCTTTGGTGTGGTTTTGTATTAAGGCAGTATTTTTGTGGCCACTACTATATTTTTATACTGTACCAATGACCCAGACATAGCTGGTGCTAACTCTTAAAATATAGGGCCAAACACAAATTTTGCCCCCCAATCCCCCAAATTTGCATCTAAAACCAAAGAAAACATGTCCTGAATGGCCCTCCACACTTCACCTCTACTGCACATGCGCAGTGTCAAGGATGTTCTGAAATTGGCGCCATTAATCATTCTAAGTTTGGCCCTTCATCAGTTAACATCTGACTGATCTTTGTGCTTGTAAATCTCAGTTTAAATGATGCCAGACACATAAATATTAGTGAAATGGTGATTCTAAGGAGGATAGAGAAGGAGGAGAGGAAAAATGTGTGACAGAATATTATCAGGGCTGTAACTTAAAATTTTTTAATGAAATTATGTTAAGTTACCTATTTTTCGAGGCAGCAGCCATTTTGTTGTCATTCTGATTATTTAGTTACACTGATATTTCAGTGTTTTCCTCTCTCCCTGTCCTTTAAGTCCCCCCTTGCTATTCTCCCATGCTTTTGGCATAGTTTTTGTAATTATTATTACTAAATTTTCTTGGGAGTTTTAGCTGAATAACAGAATGAATTCTGTTCTTTTCCCCATGTTTACGTCTTCACCTACGGGTGGTTAGGCGTTGTGTTCTGCATCTACCATCTGATGTTCTGTAGTTTCTTCCCTGGAAGTCTCTGTTTTGCATCAGATAGTGTATTTTTGGTAACTGATTCCGGGCCTAGGTGCCTGGAGTCTTATTTTAGTGTTTTTACATTCATTGTTTACATTTACAACAGCCCTCTGTGTGAGGGGGGGATTTCTGGAAAATAATATCTTGATGTTATTTTAATCATAACTAGATACATTATTATTGTTCGTAAGTGTTGAATAAATTGTTTAAAATATTTTTAAAATTTTTGTCCACACTTAGGCTTGGGATCCATTGGGGCTTAACGTTACTTTTCAGAAACTTGGGCTGTTCTGAAAAAATATTTTTTCAAAATATTTTGATTTCAATTATTTTTTCTATATTAATGGATCACATTATTATTATGTATTTTGATTGCCAGGGGTTAGTGCGAGTACCAGGACTTGTTTTCTTTTCATATTGAAAGGATATTGATCAATTGTAATAAGAGGAAGTCTTCCTCTGACTTTTATAATCATTCTATATGTGGTCAGTGTACTCGCATTAACTCCTGTTCTGTATCGTATGATTTCGATGACAATATGGGAAGCGTATGTCACGGTATGTTAGGGGGGAATTGGACACTCCGGTCCTTTCCCCGCAGGGTCACTCTACTTTATCAATTTCTATTTCAGACGATCAAGATTAGGGTGATGTATCTGATGTCTTCCAACAGTGTGCCTCCGCCGTCACAATTAATGAAGGGCTAGCGGAAAAGTGCTCATGTAAATACGCCAATTGCCTAAGAGGACCCTAGTAGGTTCGACGGCCTTTGACGTCCGCTAGCTCGCCCGGTGTAGCGTCCATTCACCGAATGGTTTGGCAGCCGGGTTCGTCCGTTGCGGTCTAGAAGGAATTTTGGGGTGATGCGAGCACTATAAATCAACCAAATGCACACCCAGTGACGGCGGATCAGAGGGAGAACGGAGGAAGCCTTTTAGTCCGGTTCATAGCTCGTTCTGGTCCATCCGGACGGCGAGCGAGAGAGGCCCCTCTCTCGTACAACAACATCTGGCCCCAGATGTTGTGGTACAAAATGTTTCGCATTCGGAGCATACGTCCGTCAATCGGGACGCTCCGACATATAGTCAGTCCGGAGTAGACTGTCAATAAGGCTTCCTCATTCTCATGGTAGCGCACACGACCGCTCTTGGCTACGTGACCTCCGATATCCAGTCAGCTTCGCCAGTCAGAGAATCATCGGCGACCAGGTCACACCATCCGGTAGCCAGGGATACGAGGCCTGTAGACTCCGGACGTTCGTATAGGAAGTGTGCGGGAGTCAACATACACGGAGCTTCCGGCGGCAATGCATCGTAAGACCGCTACTGCACAGGCCTCGGGAACGGACGTGCTTTCCTGAATAGCACAGTTTATCGCAGCATCCCAGCATCAACTGAATCTGTCGCATATTTTTTATCCGACGATGCTGGGTCGGGACGCTCCGCGGAAGCGGGTACGGACGTCCGAAAATTTCATCCGGTCCGACGGGATACCGAAAGGGATTTGGAGGATTTCAAGCTTTCCCTTTCGGAACAACATATGCTGTTGTGTATGTCATCTGACTTGGTCTTCTACAGCTTCTTTCGTCGGACCAGAATGCTGCGATGCCGGATAAGAAACTGATAGCATCGGTGGACTTAGAAATTTTTGGTTCGGTTCAGGGACATCGTCCCTCAGCTCCGACATAGTCCAATAATGTCACACAAACTTTCGAATTATTGAACGACGCTATGTATATTATTATTATATGCTTGCTATAACCAAGCATTTCTGGTTTCTTGTTCACAAAGTTACGGAGATGTCTTTCAAAGTGTGCCTCTGTCGTCATAGTTAATGAAGAGCTAGCGGCAATAAGTGCTCATGGAATATGTCTATCGCCTAAGAGATCCCTGGTAGGATCGACGGAGTGACATTCGCTAGCTCACCTGGTGTAGCGTGCATTCATCGAATGGTTCGGCTGCCGGGTTCGTCCGTTGCGGTCTAGGAAGGAGATTTGGGTGATGCGAGCACTTTAATTACTTTAGTACTCACCCAGTGACGGCAGATTGAGGACAGATCGGAGGAAGCCTGTTAGTCCGGTTCCTGGCTTGTCCAGGTCCGTCCGGGCTGTGAGCGAGAGAGGTCCCTCTCTCGTCCAACAACATAGGGGACCGCATGTTGTGGTTCAGATATTTTACATTCGGAGCATACGTCTGTCGGTCGGGACGCTCCGTTATATTGTGAGTTCGAGAGACTGTCCATAATGCTTCCTCATCCTCACAGCAGGGCACACGACCGCACATTGGCTACGTGACCTCGAATATCCGATCAGTTTCGTCATTAAGGGATTCCACGGCGAATAGGTCACGCCATCCGGTAGCCAAGGGACACGAGGCCTATACACTCCGTTCGCTCGCATATTGGTAGTATGCACGGGGTAACGATCACGGAGCTTCCAGCGGCAAGGCATTGTAGGACCGCATCTCCTTAGGCCTCAGTGACGGACGTGCTATCCGAGTTAGCACAGTTGTTTCGCAGCATCCCAGCAATCGACAGTTTCTTGGTCGAATCAGGAATTATCCGACGGCGCTGGGTCGGTGCGGTCCGCGGTTGCATCAGGTACGGACGACCGAACGCTTTATAGGGTCCGACAGGATGGCGAAAGGGATTCGAAAGATTTCGAGTTTTCCCTTTCGTAGTATCGGAAGCTGCCATTTATATCTTCTGGCATTATCTTCCAGTGATTGTTATTTCGGACTACATTGCTGCGATGTTGGATAAGAGACTTATAGCGTCATTGGACTCGGAATTTTGGATCGGTTCAGGGACATTGTCCCTGACTTACCGACGCAGTCCAATAATTTCATTACAACATGTGTTTTATTTTTCGACGCTATATATGCATACAAGCCTGTACCAAGCATGATAGTTTAGTTTCTTGTCCGCGTTGCTCATTTCTGCCGTTTTATCATTTATACGAATAGTTTATTTTGGCAGAGCAGGGCATACCGAGAGTTCATATGCGTCTAGACGGTGTGGTTAAAGACTGGAAATATTCTTTTTCGCCGTCTATGTCTTTTCCAACCTCAATGTTGGAAACGACAATGATGTCTAGTAGACTTAACTTAGACACTTTATCATACGTAATCCACCTTACTGAGGCGTTATCATTACGTCTTCAAGAAAAGATTTACGGGATATTATTCTCAATGTGATTTCTTTTGAGGGCAGTAGTTTGTTCACGTATAACTCCGCCCTTCAGTGGCTGATTGGAGTTGGTTAGACGTGACGCAGCCCTAGCTACATCCACGCGCGTGGATAGTAAGGTTAAGAACTCTCTCAGAGTCGCTTCGTTCTCGGAGAAGCTTCTCTTCGACGGCAACTTTTCAGCAATCCATGAATTGCTCGATTTACACGTTCTCTTGTCTATCTAGTGTTACAAGAGATTCAGACTGGGGCAAACATTCGGTGGTTGACTCAGAGAGTGCCACTGCAGTTGCCGGACCCGAGTGTTGCAGTTATGACGGTTGCGAGTCAAACAGATTGGGATATAATATTGATCCCAACGGATTCGAAGTGCCAGGGTCTTTGAGTTCCGCAGTCTCTTAGCAACCAATTATCTTCCGCGGAATAATGTTTTTTAGGCTTGCTTTATGTCATTGCATGAACATTATTCAGAAACGCATGCCCAAATCCTGTCCGTTAATTCGACAGTAGTGGCGTATCTCCGGAACCAGGAGGCACTCATTCGTTTCCGCTATTCTATTTAATGGAAAGAATCCGTCTGTTGGTTATAGTACACCAAGTTCTGTTTCGGTCCGTCATATTCCGGGTCGTCTGATTGTTTTACCGGACTCCCGTTCACTTAGGGGTCGCTTGTTGCTGTCAGAATGGACTCTCAACAAACAAGTATTCAATCAGATTTGCTATCTATGGGAGCGCCCAATGATGATTTATTTACGACACAGCTTGCTAATCAATTGCAGACGTATGTGTTGGCTTGTCCGGATCTCTGAGCTAATGTTGTTAACGCTCTATTGATCTATAGGACGGAATGATAGGATACGCATATCCTCCGGCGCTGTTGTTTCAGCAGGTATTGCTAAGATAAACAACCACAATACATTTCTGTTGATAGCATCTCTATCTTCACAGAGACCATGGGTAATTTACTCTGTTGTCTACTGTGGGACTTAACGTGAAATCTTCCTCAATGGAGGATCTTTTTTCGCTGGGTAAATCGTGTCATCTTTATCACAACCCGCAAGGTCGCAACCTTCACGTATTCCGTTGTGTGGTCCGTATTGCATTGTAAGCATTGTACTGGACGAGCTTTGGACGCGATTTCTTACTATAGGAGATCCTCTTCTTCGCTATTCTATGCGGCTAAAGTGGAGGCTCTTCCGTCGTTGGTGTAGGGATCATTATGTTCATATTGTTGATCCCTCCATACTACTCACTGCAACTTTTCAGTATACTTGTTTGACAAGATCTACTGCAGCCTGTCATTATTAAGGTTATAGGTTTTTGTTACCTCATACCTATGCACTCTAGGATAGTTTACAATTGAGTCTTATGTCTCTTTATCTAAGTCAGTTAGTAACTTTTTGATAAATAGACTTAGAATCTTTAGATTAAATTCCTATATGGAATTTAACTTTGGTTCTTATTTAGCTAAGTAATCATTTGAGCCTCTGGAAACAGTAGTTTTCAAATTCTGACCTTTTAGACAGTAATTCTGTTGGTTTCTCTTTTACTGAAGAGTCAGTGAGTTTCATGCACTATCGATGGATGATTTTCACTTTCGTAGTTTCGGAATCACTACTTCCTTTACTATTTAGGTTGGATTTTTGCATAAGAGTTAGGCTCCTAATATCCGGAACCTATTGTTATTAAGGGCCTTCCGTCTTCGTACGGGCATAGGCCTTTACTCTCTCCGGTTAGAGTTTATGTATTTATAAACAGATATCTGTTTATTACTACGGGCGTAAGCTTCTTCTGTCTTGATGCCTAATAGAAGGACGTTACGCTCCATTCTATTGCTAATGGATTCTATTAACTATCGGTACTGCTTATGGTATATCATTGACTCAGCAGTTGTGCTTAAGATTTCGGCTCATGAAGTAAGAGTTCTTCTACATCTTGGGCTTACATTAATAGTGTCGCTATTATAGATTTTTGAAGGCTGCTCATTGCGCTCAGCCATCCACATTCATGAATTTTTATCTCAGAAATATCGAGTCCATTTCTGGAGGCCACTATTGTTAGGTCTATTATCTTCTGCTCAGAATGTCATTCACTTAACAGTTGCTACTATAGCTAGGTAGGCTGTCTGTTTCTGCAGTGACTCCGTTCTGCTGCCCTCTTCGCTCTGGGCTATTTGACCCAGGGCAAGAAAAGGGGGGGGGGGGGGGGGGGAGGGTGTTCCCTTGGGTCACCTGTTTTACTATGAAAACAAGGGGATACCTCCTCCGGAGTTAGTAATTCTGAGCTGTTATTGGGATGGTTGTTTAGTGAGAAGTTTATGTTTTAAAAATTCATTCAAGTCTTAGTTTTTAAAGTATAGCTTTTGAATATTGCATGTGTCAACGGACATGATTATGCAATCCTCAGACGCTTTTAAGGAGTATAAGAGTCTCTATTCTCTAGACTTACTTTATTTATTGGCTTACTTTAAAAATTATTAGTATAAGGATTGTATTGGATATTAATAGAGTACATGGATGTATGATGCTCAATTTTGGAAGGTGTTGTATCTTTCTAATTTATCATAAATAAGAAAGATACATGTAAGGCCTATTACTTCTTTTTCCCTAGAGGGGATGACTCTATTTTATATTATTGAGCGTATTCCATTTTGCTCTATGTCCTTGGCCCTCCAGCCTTTTTACTATTCAGCTATGTCTGGGTCATTGGTACAGTATAAAAATGTTAAAAAATTTATAGTAATTTCTATATTTTTTATACTTACCAATGACCCAGACGGGGATGGCCCTCCCAGGAGTTGGGAACTCTTGCCTCCCCGCTGAGTACATAGCGCTTACCAGGCACTGGTTATAAGAATGATTAATGGCGCCAATTTCGGAACGTCCTTGACACTGCGCATGCGCAGTAGGGGCGAAGTGTGGAGGGCCATTCAGGACATGTTTTCTTTGGTTTTAGATGCAAATTTTGGGGATTGGGGGGCAAAATTTGTGTTTGGCCCTATATATTTTTATACTGTACCAATGACCCAGACTTAGCTGGTGCTAACTCTAACAAAACCAGGGCCAAACACAAATTTTGCCCCCCAATCCCCAAAATTTGCATCCAAAACAAAAAGAAATCATGTCCTAAAGGACCTCCATACTACGCCTCTACTGTGCATGCGCAGTGACTCAGTCGTCCCGAAATTGGCGCCAATTATCATTCTCTGTTTGGCCCTTCATCAGTCAACATCTCACTGATCTTTGTGCTTGTAAATCTCAGTTTAAAGGATGCCAGACACGTAATTTTTGGAGAAAATGTGATTCTAAGGAGGATAGAAGGAGGAGAGGAAAAAGAAGTGGCAAAAAATAATCAGGGCTGTACTTAAAATTTTTTGATGAAATTATGTTAAGTTGCCTATTTTCGAGGCATGGGCCTCTTGTTGTCATTCTTGCTAATTGTTGCACTGCTTATTCAGTGTTTCCTCTCCCCTAGCCTTCTAAAGTCCCCCCTAGCAATTCTCCCATGCTTTTGGCATATTTTTGAGAAATTTCATTTCTAAAATTTCCTGGGAGAGTTGCTTGGTTACAGAATGTTTTCTGTTATTTTCCCCATAGTTACGTTTTCACCCATGGGTGTATAACGTTTGTGTTCTGCATCTTCCATCTGATGTTCTACAGATTCTCCCCTGGGAGTCTCTGTTTTGCATCAGATAGAGTGTAATTGATGACTGATTCCGGGCCAGTTTTTTCAGTGCCTGGAGTCATGTTTTCTAGTGTGTTTACACTGTTTGTTTTCATTGGCAACAGCCTTTTTTGAGGGGGGCTGTTTGCCTTTGTGGTAGTTTATTTCATTATAAGATACATTTATATTATCCGAAAGTGTCTCATTAATTATTTTATATAAATTTAAAATTTTTTGACCACACTTTGCCATCGGATCCATCGGGGCTCAACGTTACTTTTCAGCAACTTGGGCTTCTCTGAAAAAATATTTTTTCAAAATTATTTTGTTTTGCAATTGTTTTTTCATTTATTAATGGATCATGTTATTATGTATCTTTGTGTCAGGGGTTTTTGCGAGTAACTAGGACTTATTGTTGTTCTTTCACAATGAAGGGACGTTGTTCAAATTGTAATAGGAAGAAATCTTCCTCTGACTTTCATGATCATTGTATTAATTGTAGTCAGTGTTCTCGCATTAATCCCTGTCCTATATGTGAACATTGGGATGAGAAACATTGGAAACGTGTGTCACGATATGTTGTTTCTGGAGAAAGAGCGATGCCGGCTCTTTCTCCGCAAGGTCACTCTACTCTCTCAGTTTCTATTTCAGAGGAACCAGAACAGGGTGATGTTTCCATGTTATCTTCTTCAAGTGTGCGTCCGTCGTCACAAATGAATTCAGAGCTAGCGGCAAAGGTGCTCATGGAGATTAGACAAATGTCGTCCGCTAGCTCGCCCGGTGTAGCGTCCATTCACCGAATGGTTTCGGCAGCCGGGTTCGTCCGATGCGGTCCAAGAGGAAATTTTGGGTGATGCGAGCACTATAAACATAATAGATGCACACCCAGTGACGGCGGATAGTAAGCGAGAACGGAGGAAGCCTTTTAGTCCGGTTCCTAGCTCGTCCAGGTCCAGCCGGGCCGCGAGCGAGAGAGGTCCCTCTCTCGTACAACAACATCTGGGACCAGATGTTGTGGTACAAAATGTGTCTTTAGCGGAGCATACGTCCGTCGCTCGGGACGCTCCGTTGTAGAAGCAGTCCGCAGAGACTGTTAAGGCTTCCTCTTCTCGTCAGCGCACACGACCGCACCTTGGCTGCGTGACCGCCGATATATTACCAGCTTCGCCGATGAAGGATTCTTCGGCGACCAGGTCACACCATCCGGCAGCCAGGGATTCGAGACCGATGGACTCCGGACGTTCGCATAGGAAAAGTATGCGGGAGCCATCTGATGCGGAGCTGCCCTCGGCGAAGCAGCGAAAGACTGCGCCTCCGCAGGTCTCGACGCCGGACATTCTTGTGCAGATAGCACAGCTTATCGCAGCATCCCAGCAGCCGACAGAAACGGTGTCGGATCGAGAATTATCCGACGGCGCTGGGTCGGTATGCTCCGCCGAAGCATCGGGGGCGGACGACCGGGAACATCGTGAGGTCCGACCGGATGGTGAAAGGGATACGGATGACTTGGAGCTATCCCTTTCGGAACAACATAAAGCTGCCGTGGACTTCATCCGGCACTTTCTCCCTCAAGTTGTTCCGTCGGGCCAGACTGCTGCGCTTCCGGACAAGAGAATTATAGCGTCATTGGACTCTGAATTTTTTGAGCGGTTCAGGGACATCGCTCCCGAGTTTCCGTCGCAGTCCAATAATGTTGCTAGAACATTTGAATTATTGAACGACGCTATATTTAAACTTGCTTCCAGGACGGGGAAAGCAGGTTTCTTGTCCGCTAATACTCTCAACCTGCCTTTCATTAATGCAAGGAATAAATTCGATACGGCAGGACAGGGTATACCGAGAGTTCCTCTGCGTATGGACGACGAGGCGGAAGACTTAGAGCTATCATTACCGTCGTCAGCTTCTATTCCAACCGCGGTGTTGGAAACAGCTATTGCGTCTAACAGAGCCAATTTAGATGCCTTATCTTACGCAGATCACCTTACTAAGGCGTTATCACTGCGCCTTCAAGGGGAAGAGTTTCAGGATATACAATCCTCTTTAAGACTTCTTTCAAGGGCAGTAGCTTATTCCACGTGTAACTCCGCCCTTTCAGTGGCAAATCTGGAGTTGGTTAGACGTGACGCAGCCCTAGCTACATCCACACTAGTGGATTCTAAGGTGAAGAACTCTCTTAGAGTCGCTTCGGTCTCAGGAGAACTTCTCTTTGACGGCAAGCTTTCCGCTATTTATGATAAAATTAAAAAGAAAGCTAATGATTCTCTGTTGTTCAGATCGGCTCCTAAGAAGTCGGATACAGCAGACACGAATAAGACAGGCACTTCTGGGTCTAATGCGCCCAAGAGAGGTTCCTATAGAGGTTCCGGTGCGTCCTCTTGGTCTTATTCGAGAGACCGTCAGGATAGCGACTCTCGTTCGGGACGTCCTTCAGGCCGGGACAATCGGTCGGACGCCCCGAGGTCGACGAGGCGAGGTGCGGGTCGTGGAAGACGTGGTTTCTCCTACAGCAGGCCTCGCAGGTCCAGGAGGTGATGGCTTAAACCTCTATCGCGTTCCGGTTGGCGGAAGGTTGTCAAGTTTTTCACAAGAGTGGGCGTCGATTACGGACGACCCTTGGGTGAGAGGAGTGACTTCGGAAGGTCTAAAGATATCCTTCAAACGAAAGCCTCCATTAACTCGAAGTCCAAAGTGGACTCATCTTCCGTCAAATCCACAGAAAAGAGACGCTCTGTTATCAGAGGTGCAGTCTCTTTTAATGAAGAACGCGGTAGAGGTCGTAGAAAACCAGGAATCGCTGGGATTCTACAGCCATCTGTTTCTGGTTCCGAAACCAGACGGCTCGTTCCGTCCAGTCATAGATTTGAGCTGGATAAACAAGCTGATCGTCGCTCCGAAGTTTTATATGGAGACGATTCGATCGGTCAGAGCGAGTATTCGGGTGAACGATTATGCAACGAGCATAGATCTCAAAGATGTGTACTTTCACGTCATGGTACATCCGACATTCCGAAAGTATCTACGCTTTGCAGTCCTGGGAGTGGTGTATCAATTCCGGGCGATGTGCTT
Organism: Pictodentalium vernedei; assembly: GCA_031216915.1. Lineage (NCBI taxonomy): Eukaryota > Metazoa > Mollusca > Scaphopoda > Dentaliida > Dentaliidae > Pictodentalium > Pictodentalium vernedei. Next base: position 86,687,205 of record CM062294.1, read on the forward strand.
CGGATTGAATCTAGCACCCTGGGCTTTCACTCGGGTAATGAACTCGGTAATGATCTACTTCCGAGCTCATTCGTCTGCGGTAACGTCGGCCTACATGGACGACATTCTTCAGAGGTACGGCAACGAGTTAACGCTTCAGAACGATGTTCAGAATCTTCTTCTATTGCTCCGGCGTCTCGGTTTTATAGTAAACGAGGAGAAGTCGGATCTGGTGCCGTCCAAGTCATTCACTCATCTGGGAATGAGCTTCGAGACGCACAACAATCTTGTTCGTCTGCCGTTAACCAGAGCGAAATTAGTCAGTTGTTACGCTCGCTATTGTCTGCACGCAGACAAAGTCACGGCGAGAGAATTTATGAGACTGATAGGTCTGTGCGGAGCCGCCGCGGATCTCATTCCGATGGGGCGGCTACGCACACGTCCTCTTCAAATTTTCCTGACTCAGAATTGGAGTGTGAAAATTCATTCGCTCGATGTAGACGTTCTCTTGTCAGATCAAGTGAAACAAGAGATTCAGACTTGGGCAAACATTCAGTGGTTAACTCAAGGAGTTCCGCTGCAGTTGCCGGATCCGAGTTTTACCGTTATGACGGATGCCAGTCAAACAGGTTGGGATGCATCATTAATCCCAACGGATTCGAGATGCCAGGGTCTTTGGGATCCGCAATTCCTGTGCAAGCACATAAACATCAAGGAAATGATGTCAATTTGGCTTGCGTTACGTCACCGGATGGACATTATTCACGATGCTCAAGTCCAAATCCTATCCGACAATACGACAGTAATGGCGTATATACGGAATCAGGGAGGCACTCATTCAGTTCCGTTGTTCAATCTAACGGAAAGAATCCTTCTGTTTGCGTTAGAACATCACGTTCTTCTTTCGGTCCGTCACATACCGGGTCGTCTGAATGTGCTAGCAGACTCCCTTTCACGAAAGGGTCGCTTGTTGCCGTCGGAGTGGACTCTCAACAAACAAGTATTCAATCAGATTTGCTACCAATGGGAACGGCCAATGATAGACTTATTTGCGACACATCTCAACAATCAGTTGCAGACGTATGTGTCTCCGTGTCCGGATCCAAGAGCATTTGCAGTAGACGCTCTGTCGATCCTTGGGACGGAATGATAGGATATGCGTATCCTCCAGCGCCGTTAATTCAACAAGTATTGCTAAAGATAAAACAATCTCAATGCAAGATTCTGTTGGTAGCATCTCTGTCGCCACAGAGACCGTGGATAAATCTACTCAGGTGTCTGTTGTGGGACCTACCGCGGAAGCTTCCTCCACGAGAGGATCTTCTTTCGCAGGGGAAATCGCGTCAACTCCATCACAACCCGCAAGGTCTCAACCTTCACGTTTTTCCGTTGTGCGGTCCTTCTTGCATGGCAAGCACTTTACAGGACGAGCAGTGGACGCGATTTCTAACTGTAGGAGGACCTCCTCTTCGCTAAACTATGCGGCTAAGTGGAAGGTTTTTCGTCGTTGGTGTATGGATCATTCTGTAGATATATTTGATCCCTCTATACCAGACATTGCAAACTTTCTAGTATACTTGTTTGACGAAATCAAACTGCAGCCTGTTACTATAAAGGGTTATAGATCTATGTTATCTGATACCTATGCACATCATGATAGTTTACAAATTGGATCTAATGTCTCTTTATCGAAGTTGGTTAGAAACGTTTCGATAAATAGACCCAGAACTCTTAGATTAATTCCTAAGTGGAATTTAGCTTGGGTTCTCCTTAAATTGAAGGAAAAGCCATTTGAACCTCTTGGGACAGTAGATTTCAAATTCTTATCTTATAAGACAGCTTTTCTCTTAGCTTTCTCTTCTGCCAGAAGAGTCAGTGAGCTTCATGCACTATCGGTGGATGATTCTCATTATAGTAGTGTTGGAAACACTATCACCTTCACTACTAATGTGGGTTTTTTAGCTAAGAATCAGGCTCCTAATAAATATCCGGAACCTATTGTTATTAAGGCTCTTCCGTCTTCAGACGGGCGTAGGCCTTTACTCTGTCCTGTTAGAGCACTACGTATCTATAAACAGAGATCTCAGTTTATCAGAAAGGGACGGAAACGTTTCTTTCTGTCTTTGATGCCTAATAGAAGGACATTTCAGTCCATTCTATTGCTAGATGGATTCAGTTAACTATCCGTACTGCTTATGAAGATTTATCTTCTTCTCAGCAGTCTGTGCTTAAGATTTCTGCTCATGAAGTAAGAGCTCTTTCTACTTCCTGGGCTTATGCTAATAGTGTTGCTATTACAGATTTAATGAAGGCTGCTTATTGGTCTCAGCCATCCACATTTACGAATTTTTATCTCAGAAATATTGAGTCCATTTCTGGAGACCTGCATTGTTTAGGTCCGTTATCTGTTGCTCAGAATGTCGTCCACTAAACAGTTGCAACTATAGTTATGCAGGCTTTCTGTTCCGGCAGTGACTCCGTCCGGCTGCCCTCTTCGCTCTGGGCTATTTGACCCAGGGCAAGGGGAAGGGGGGGGGGGGGGGCGGGTGTTCCCTTAGGTCACCTGCTTTATAGTGAAAAGCAAGGGAATGCCTCCTCCAAGTCAGTATTTCTGAGTCGCTTCCGGGATGGTTTTAAAGTGTAATATTAATGTTTAAATTCATTCATGTCTTATTTTTAAAGTGTAGCTCGGTGTGAAGCATTTGTATATGTCAAGTGTCAAACGGGCTTTAATATACAATACTCGGACACTTTTAAATGATTATAAAGAGTCTCAATTCTCTGGACTACTTTATTTATTGGCTTGCTTTAAAAATAATTAGTATAAGGGTTATACTGGATGTTAATAGAGAACATGAATGTTATTGTGCTCAATTATTAAGGGTAGTGTATCTTTCTAATTTAATATTAAATAAGAAAGATACATGTAAAGCCTAATACTCCTTTTCTCCTTAAGGGGTTACCTCTTTACTATATAGTTGAGCTTATTGGATTTTCCTCTATGTCCTAGGCTCTCCAGCCTGTTTACTATTCAGCTAAGTCTGGGTCATTGGTACAGTATAAAAATGTTAAAAAATTTATAGTAATTTATATATTTTTTATACTTACCAATGACCCAGACGGGGATGGCCCTCCCTGGAGTTGGGAACTCTTGCCTCCCCGCTGAGTACATAGCGCTGACCAGGCACTGCCAGTAAGAATGATAATTGGCGCCAATTTCGGGACGACTGCGTCACTGCGCATGCGCAGTAGAGGCGTAGTATGGAGGTCCTTTAGGACATGATTTCTTTTTGTTTTGGATACAAATTTTGGGGATTGGGGGGCAAAATTTGTGTTTGGCCCTGGTTTTGTTAGAGTTAGCACCAGCTAAATCTGGGTCATTGGTAAGTATAAAAAATATATAAATTACTATAAATTTTTTAACTTTTAAGAGTTAGCAACAGCTATGTCTGGGTCATTGGTAAGTATAAAAAATATAGAAATTACTATAAATTTTTTAACTTTTTATACACCCATTTGAAAAAAAACGGTTGTATTATCTAAATGGGTTGTCTGTCGTCTGTCCATCGATGTTTTTTTTGTATGGAGATTTTCTTTGCTGTTCTTGGAGGTTTAGGCACCAATTCTTTAGAAACCTGGTTTGCATGTTCACCACCATGTGAATCTGTGCATCTGCGATTAAAGTTCTGGTTGGACTATTTTTTCCAGTGTTATGCCCCATTTTGACTAAGAATAATTTACCACATTGGTTGAATTTTGTCTGGAGATTTTCTTGGAGGTTTATAGAATAATTCTCTCGCAACTTGGTATGCATGATCACCACCACGGGAACCCTTGCACCTGCAATTATAGTTCTGGTTGGCCTTTTTAGCTCACCTGACTTTCAGTCAGGAGAGCTATAGTGATCACTCACCGTCCGTCCTCCGTGAACATGGTGTTTGCGTCTTCTCCTCCCAAACCGCTGAACCAATTTAATTGATATTTGAGATAATAGTTTGTTATGACATCGCAATTTGATTTTGTTCAAATCAAGTTGCCTCGCCCATGGGTAGGGCCACACCCAAAAAGTGTGCTGAAATCTTAAAAAATCTTCTTCTCATGAACCAGCAGTAGCAGAGACTTGATATTTGGTGTGCAGCTTCCTTTTGAGGTGTAGACTCAGATTTGTTCAAGAGAAGTTTGTGGGGCTATACTTGGCGTCGTAATGGGAGGGGAAAGAATATTTGCCCCGCCCAAAATTTCTATATTTTTATACTGTACCAATGACCCAGACTTAGCTGGTGCTAACTCTAACAAAACCAGGGCCAAACACAAATTTTGCCCCCCAATCCCCAAAATTTGCATCCAAAACAAAAAGATATCATGTCCTATGGGACCTCCATACTACGCCCCCACTGCACATGCGCAGTGTCAAGGACGTCCCGAAATTGGTGCCAATTATCATTCTCTGTTTGGCCCTTCATCAGTCAACATCTCACTGATCTTTGTGCTTGTAAATCTCAGTTTAAAGGATGCCAGACACGTAATTTGTGGAGAAATGGTGATTCTAAGGAGGATATAGAAGGAGGAGAGGAAAAAGAAGTGACAAAAAATAATCAGGGCTGTACTTAAAAAATTTTATGAAATTATGTTAAGTTGCCTATTTTCGAGGCATGGGCCTCTTGTTGTCATTCTTGCTAAAATGTTGCACTGCTTATTCAGTGTTTCCTCTCCCCTAGCCTTCTAAGTCCCCCCTTGCAATTCTCCCATGCTTTTGGCATATTTTTGAGAAAGTTCATTTCTAAAATTCTCTTGGGAGAGTTGCTTGGTTACAGAATGTTTTCTGTTATTTTCCCCATAGTTACGTTTTCACCCATGGGTGTATAAACGTTGTGTTCTGCATCTTCCATCTGATGTTCTGCAGATTCTCCCCTGGGAGTCTCTGTCTTGCATCAGATAGAGTGTAATTTTGATGACTGATTTCGGGCCAGTTTTTTCAGTGCCTGGAGTCATGTTTTCTGGTATTTTACACTGTTTGTTTACATTGGCAACAGCCTTTTTTGAGGGGGGCTGTTGGCCTTTGGTGTAGTTTATCTCACTATAAGATACATTTATATTATCCGTAAGTGTCTCATTAATTATTTAATATAAATTTAAAATTTTTGACCACACTTTGCCATCGGATCCATCGGGGCTCAACTTTACTTTTCAGAAACTTGGGCTTCGCTGAAAAAATATTTTTTCAAAATTATTTTGATTTGCAATTGTTTTTTCATTTATTAATGGATCATGTTATTATGTATCTTTGTGTCAGGGGTTTGTGCGAGTAACTAGGACTTGTTGTTGACTTTTCACAATGAAAGGTTATTGTTCAAATTGTAATGGGAAGAAATCTTCCTCTGACTTTCATGATCATTGTATTAATTGTAGTCAGTGTTCTCGCACTAATCCCTCTTCTATATGTCAATATTGGGATGACAAACATTGGAAACGTGTGTCACGGTATGTTGTTACTGGAGAAAGGGCTATGCCGGCTCTTTCTCCGCAAGGTCACTGTACTCTCTGTTTCTATTTCAGAGGAACAAGAACAGGGTGATGTTTCCATGTTATCTTCTGCAAGTGCGCTTCTGTCGTCACAAATGAATTCAGAGCTAGCGGCAAAAGTGCTCATGGAGATTAGACAAATGTCGTCCGCTAGCTCGCCCGGTGTAGCGTCCATTCACCGAATGGTTCGGCAGCCGGGTTCGTCCGATGCGGTCCAGGAGGAAATGTTGGGTGATGCGAGCACTATAAACATTCAATGTGCACACCCAGTGACGGCGGATAGTAAGCGAGATCGGAGGAAGCCTTTGAGTCCAGTTCCTAGCTCGTCCAGGTCCAGCCGGGCCGCGAGCGAGAGAGGCCCCTCTCGTACAACAACATCTGGGACCAGATGTTGTGGTACAAAATGTGTCGCAAGCGGAGCATACGTCCGTCGCTCGGGACGCTCCGTTGTATAGGCAGTCCGCGGAGACTGCTAAGGCTTCTTCTTCTCGTCAGCGCACACGACCGCACCTTGGCTGCGTGACCGCCGATATATTACCAGCTTCACCGATCAAGGATTCTTCGGCGACCAGGTCACACCATCCGGCAGCCAGGGACACGAGGCCGATGGACTCCGGACGTTCGCATAGAAAAAGTATGCGGGAGCCATCTGATGCGGAGCTGCCCTCGGCGAAGCAGCGAAAGACTGCGCCTCTGCAGGTCTCGACGCCGGACATACTTGTGCAGATAGCACAGCTTATCACAGCATCCCAGCAGCCGACAGAAACGGTGTCGGATCGAGAATTATCCGACGGCGCTGGGTCGGTACGCTCCGCTGAAGCATCGGGGGCGGACGACCGGGAGCATCATGAGGTCCGACCGGATGGTGAAAGGGATACGGATGATTTGGAGCTATCCCTTTCGGAACAACATAAAGCTGCCGTGGACTTCATCCGGCACTTTCTCCCTCAAGTTGTTCCGTCGGGCCAGACTGCTGCGCTTCCGGACAAGAGGATTATAGCGTCATTGGACTCTGAATTTTTTGAGCGGTTCAGGGACATCGCTCCCGAGTTTCCGTCGCAGTCCAATAATGTTGCAAGAACATTTGAATTATTGAACGACGCTATATTTAAACTTGCTTCCAAGACGGGGAAAGCAGGTTTCTTGTCCGCCAATACTCTCAACCTGCCTTTCATTAATGCAAGGAATAAATTCGACACGGCAGGACAGGGTATCCCGAGAGTTCCTCTGCGTATGGACGACGAGGCGGAAGACTTAGAGCTATCATTACCGTCGTCGGCTTCTATTCCAACCTCAGTGTTGGAAACAGCTATTTCGTCTAACAGAGCCAATTTAGATGCCTTATCGTACGCAGACCACCTTACAAAGGCGTTATCACTGCGTCTTCAAGAATTCCAGGATATACAATCCTCTTTAAGACGTCTTTCAAGGGCAGTAGCTTATTCCACGTGTAACTCCGCCCTTTCTGTGGCAAACCTGGAGTTGGTTAGACGTGATGCAGCCCTAGCTACGTCCACACTCGTGGATACTAAGGTGAAGAACTCTCTTAGAGTCGCTTCGGTCTCCGGAGAACTTCTCTTTGACGGCAAGCTTTCTGCTATTTATGATAAAATTAAAAAGAAAGCTTCGGATTCTCTGTTGTTCAAATCTGCTTCTAAGAAGTCGGATACAGCAGACAAGAATAAGACAGGCACTTCTGGGTCTAATGCGCCCAAGAGAGGTTCCTATAGAGGTTCCGGTGCGTCCTCTTGGTCTTATTCGAGAGACCGTCAGGGTAGCGACTCTCGGGCCGGGACAACCGGTCGGACGCCCCGAGGTCGACGGGACGAGGTGCGGGTCGTGGAGGACATGGTTTCTCCTACCGCAGGCCTCGCAGGTCCAGGAGGTGATGGCTTAAACCTCTATCGCGTACCGGTTGGCGGAAGGTTGTCGAGCTTTTCACAAGAATGGGCGTCGATTACGGACGACCCTTGGGTGAGAGGAGTGACTTCGGAAGGTCTAAAGATATCCTTCAAACGAAAGCCTCCATTAACTCGAAGTCCAAAGTGGACTCAACTTCCGTCACATCCGCAGAAAAGAGACGCTCTGTTATCAGAGGTGCAGTCTCTTTTAATGAAGAACGCGGTAGAGGTCGTAGAAAACCAGGAGACTCCGGGATTCTACAGCCATCTGTTTCTGGTTCCGAAACCAGACGGCTCGTTCCGTCCAGTCATAGATTTGAGCTGGATAAACAAGCTGATCGTCGCTCCAAAATTTTATATGGAGACGATTCGGTCGGTCAGAGCAAGTATTCGGGTGAACGATTATGCAACAAGCATTGATCTCAAAGATGCGTACTTTCACGTCATGGTACATCCGACATTCAGAAAGTATCTACGCTTCGCAGTCCTAGGAGTGGTGTATCAATTCCGGGCGATGTGCTTCGGACTGAATCTAGCACCCTGGGCTTTCACTCGGGTAATGAACTCGGTAATGATCTATTTCCGAGCTCATTCGTCTGCGGTAACCTCGGCCTACCTGGACGACATTCTTCAGAGGTATGGCAACGAGTTAACGCTTCAGAACGATGTTCAGAATCTACTTCTATTGCTCCGACGTCTCGGTTTTATAGTAAACGAGGAGAAGTCGGATCTGGTGCCGTCCAAGTCATTCACTCATCTGGGAATGAGCTTCGAGACGCACAACAATCTCGTTCGTCTGCCGTTAACCAGAGCGAAATTAGTCAGTTGTTACGCTCGCTATTGTCTGCACGCAAAGTCACCGCGAGAGAATTTATGAGACTGATAGGTCTGTGCAGAGCCGCTGCGGATCTCATTCCGATGGGGCAGTTACGCACGCGTCCTCTCCAAATTTTCTTGACTCAGAATTGGAGTGTGAAAATTCATTCGCTCGACGTAGACGTTCTCTTGTCAGCACAAGAGATTCAGACTTGGGCAAACATTCAGTGGTTAACTCAGGGAGTTCCGCTGCAGTCGCCGGATCCGAGTTTTACCATTATGACGGATGCCAGTCAAACAGGTTGGGGTGCATCATTGATCCCAACGGATTCGAGATGCCAGGGTCTTTGGGATCCGCAATTCCTGTGCAAGCACATAAACATCAAAGAAATGATGTCAATTTGGCTTGCGTTACGTCATTGGATGGACATTATTCACAATGCTCATGTCCAAATCCTATCCGACAATACGACAGTAGTGGCGTATATACGGAATCAGGGAGGCACTCATTCAGTTCCGTTGTTCAATCTAACGGAAAGAATCCTTCTGTTTGCGCTAGAACATCAGGTTCTTCTTTCGGTCCGTCAGATACCGGGTCGTCTGAATGTACTAGCAGACTCCCTTTCACGAAAGGGTCGCTTGTTGCCGTCGGAGTGGACTCTCAACAAACAAGTATTCAATCAGATTTGCTACCAATGGGAACGGCCAATGATAGACTTATTTGCGACACATCTCAACAATCAGTTGCGGACGTATGTGTCTCCGTGTCCGGATCCGAGAGCATTTGCAGTAGACGCTCTGTCGATCCCTTGGGACGGAATGATAGGATATGCGTATCCTCCAGCGCCGTTAATTCAACAAGTATTGTTAAAGATAAAACAATCTCAATGCAAGATTCTGTTGGTAGCATCTCTGTCGCCACAGAGACCGTGGATAAATCTACTCAGGTGTCTATCGTAGTGTCGGGAACACTATCACCTTCACTACTAATGTGGGTTTTTTAGCTAAGAATCAGGCTCCTAATAAATATCCGGAACCTATTGTTATTAAGGCTCTTCCGTCTTCAGACGGGCGTAGGCCTTTACTCTGTCCTGTTAGAGCACTACGTATCTATAAACAGAGATCTCAGTTTATCAGAAAGGGACGGAAACGTTTCTTTCTGTCTTTGATGCCTAATAGAAGGGACATTTCGGTCCATTCTATTGCTAGATGGATTCAGTTACCTATCCGTACTGCTTATGAGAGTTTATCTTCTTCTCAGCAGTCTGTGCTTAAGATTTCCGCTCATGAAGTAAGAGCTCTTGCTACATCTTGGGCTTATGCTAATAGTGTTGCTATTACAGATTTAATGAAGGCTGCTTATTGGTCTCAGCTATCCACATTCACGAATTTTTATCTCAGAAATATTGAGTCCATTTCTGGAGACCTGCATTGTTTAGGTCCGTTATCTGTTGCTCAGAATGTCGTCCACTAACAGTTGCAACTATAGTTATGCAGGCTTTCTGTTCCGGCAGTGACTCCGTCCGGCTGCCCTCTTCGCTCTGGGCTATTTGACCCAGTGCAAGGGGAAGGGGGGGGGGGGGGGGGGGGGGGGGGGGTGTGGTGTTCCCTTAGGTCACCTGCTTTATAGTGAAAAGCAAGGGAATGCCTCCTCCAAGTCAGTATTTCTGAGTCGCTTCCGGGATGGTTTTAAAGTGTAATATTAATGTTAAAATTCATTCATGTCTTATTTTTAAAGTGTAGCTCGGTGTGAAGCATTTGTATATGTCAAGTGTTGAACAGGCTTTAATATACAATACTCGGACACTTTTAAATGACTATAAAGAGTCTCAATTCTCTGGACTACTTTATTTATTGGCTTACTTTAAAAATAATTAGTATAAGGGTTATACTGGATTTTAATAGAGAACATGAATATTATTGTGCTCAATTATGAAGGGTATTGTATCTTTCTAATTTAATATTAAATAAGAAAGATACATGTAAAGCCTAATACTCCTTTTCTCCTTAAGGGGTTACCTCTTTATTATATAGTTGAGCTTATTGGATTTTCCTCTATGTCCTAGGCCCTACAGCCTTTTTACTATTCAGCTAAGTCTGGGTCATTGGTACAGTATAAAAATGTTAAAAAATTTATAGTAATTTATATATTTTTTATACTTACCAATGACCCAGACGGGGATGGCCCTCCCAGGAGTTGGGAACTCTTGCCTCCCCGCTGAGTACATAGCGCTGACCAGGCACTGCCAGTAAGAATGATAATTGGCGCCAATTTCGGGACGTCCTTGACACTGCGCATGTGCAGTGGGGGCGTAGTATGGAGATCCTATAGGACATGATTTATTTTTGTTTTGGATGCAAATTTTGGGGATTGGGGGGCAAAATTTGTGTTTGGCCCTGGTTTTGTTAGAGTTAGCACCAGCTAAGTCTGGGTCATTGGTAAGTATAAAAAATATATAAATTACTATAAATTTTTTAACTTTCCAAACCGAGAGGCAAATTTTGACCAAATTTGATATGAGGGCTTATTGGGTCATAAGTACTTAATTTATGCAAAAAAAGTTTTCCCGTCGCCCCATGGGGACCGCAGGAGCTAAAAATAGAAAAAAATGAAAACGCCCATATCTCCAAAACTACACGGCACTGAGAATTCTTATTTGTTGTGAAGCTTCCTTAGGACCAACAGAATGGAATGGTAAAAAAAAATTGCCATCGGTTTTATCATGGGGTACTTTTTGGGGACTTTGAAAAAGTGCTGAGTCAGCATTTTTTAACACTGTGGGTAAAGGGAAAAAAATATAAGACTACTTTTCTCCGAAACCACTGCTCCAAAAGCTTTAAAATTTCACATATAACATCTTTGGAAGATTGTTTCACATGTTTATTGAAATCAATTGCCTGGGTCGATATTTGGGCTCTCTATGGGAGCCCAGATGTTTAAATTAGTGCAGTATGAGGAGTATTTTTTAAAAATCTTCTTCTTCAGATCTGGCAATAAGAATGTTTTGATATTTGGTATGCAGCATCCTTAGGGGGGTGAGATTCAAGTTTGTTGAAGCCAAGTCCCTAGGTTCATATTTAGGCTGAAAATTTGGGGTCCTGTTGCGGACTGTTTTTTATGCATTTCAGTCAATTTTAAGACAAAAAAAAAAAAAAAAAAATTTTTCCCCTGAAAATTTGGGGTCCGGGTGGGACTTAGAAAATTTTGGACCAAAATCTGAAGAAAAAAATTTTTGTTTTTGTTTTTTATGCATTTCTGTAAATTTTAAGACAAAAAAAAAAAAAATGTTTTTTTTTTACCCTGAAAATTTGGGGTCTGGGTGGGACTTGCAAAATTTTTGGACCAAAATCCGAAAAAAAATTTTTTTGTTTTTTATGCATTTCTGTCAATTTTAAGACAAAAAAAAAAAAAAGAAAATTTTTCCCCTGAAAATTTGGGGTCTGGGTGGGACTCAGAAAATTTTGGACCAAAATCCGAAAAAAATTTTTTTTTGTTTTTTATGCATTTCTGTCAATTTTAAGACCAAAAAAAAAATTTTTTTTTATCCTGAAAATTTGGGGTCCGGGTGGGACTTAACAAAATTTTGGACCAAAATCCGAAAAAAAAATTTTTTTGTTTTTTATGCATTTCTGTCAATTTTAAGACCAAAAAAAAAATTTTTTTTTATCCTGAAAATTTGGGGTCCGGGTGGGACTTAACAAAATTTTGGACCAAAATCCGAAAAAAATTTTTTTTTTTGTTTTTTCTGCGTTTTGGTCAATTTTAAGACAAAAAAAAATTATTTTTTTTTCCCCCCTGAAAATTTGGGGTCCGGGTGGGACTTCCAAAATTTTGGACCAAAATCCGAAAAAAATTTTTTTTTGTTTTTTATGCATTTCTGTCAATTTTAAGACAAAAAAATTTTTTTTTTTTTCCCCCTGAAAATTTGGGGTCCGGGTGGGACAAAATTTTGGACCAAAATTCGAAAAAAATTTTTTTGTTTTTTATGCATTTCTGTCAATTTTAAGACAAAAAATTAATTTTTTTTTTTTTTCCCCCTGAAAATTTGGGGTCCGGGTGGGACTTAGAAAATTTTGGACCAAAATCCGGAATTTTTTTGTTTGTTTTTTTATGCATTTCTGTCAATTTTAAGACAAAAAAAAATTATTTTTTTTTACCCTGAAAATTTGGGGTCTGGGTGGGTCTTAGAAAATTTGGGACCAAAATCTGGAATTTTTGTTTTTTATGCATTTTAAGAAGAAGAAAATAATTTAGGCTGAAAATATTTTGTTTGGGAAAAAAAAATCGTTTTTTTTTATGTGTTTATCTCAATTTTGGGGGCAACCGCGTTGTGTCCTTGGGCAAGACACTTCACCCCGATTGCCTACATGGGGACACGATGACGCTGTGTACTGAGGCGTACTGCACGTCGATGGTGCGCATGTCTTCAACCAATCTAACCCTGCCTGTGCTGCGGTGCAGAGTTCAGAGTTACGATGTTGGAGAGCTGACAGCTGCTCGTCGTTGCTCGGTGGTTCTCTCCGGGTACTCCGGCTTCCTCCACCCGTAAAACTGTCACGGTCACGATTAGCCATTGTGCATAAGTATGTGACCTTAAACACCAATAAATATAATATATATATATATCTCAATTTTGGGACGTAAAAAGTGCAGGAACTGAAAATAGAAGGAAAAATCCTGTGTATTGTGTGGGCACAATCGCTTCATCTAGTTGGTATATGCTTTTCTTAGGAGGGGCGTATGCAGCTTATTCAAGTCAAGTCCCTGGTTTGATATTTAGACTACCATGTCAGGTGAGCGCCCTCAGGCCCCCTGGGGCCTCTTGTTTATTTCATGAGTTATGCCCCATTTTGACTTGGAATAACCTGCCACAAAAATCTATCTAGAGGGTTTCTCAGAGGTTTTTGGACCAGTTCTTTTGAAACTTGGTATGCATGTTCACCACTATGGGACCCTGTGCACCTTTGACTATAATTCGGTCAGAGTATTCTCTCCAGAGTTATCCCTTTTTTTAGACTTTAGAAATTTCACTTTTTTGTCAACATTACGGTTTTTGGATGATAAGTTGGATTTGTTGATAAGCACCAAACTTGGTCTGTGTCTCAATCATTCTAAAATATAAGTTAGTTCGATTTGGGGGTTCTGTCCGATGTTTTTGGTTGGTCGATGGATCAAAACAGTAGTTATGTATAATTCGAAAATAGCCTACCGGGCATATTATGCAGTGCTCTTGTTCAGATGTTAATGATGAACTCCTTTTAGTGCTTTTGACCATTACATTACAGAGGTCTTTTACTGATAAAACCTTGATATCAGCCCAGATGTGAAAGGTTCAGACAGTTTCTATCAGTAATTGTACATTTTATTTCACCTTTTCAGCTAGTTATTATCTCTTGCTAGTGAAGTCAGTAGGGGGATATTTAAATCATGTCTGTCAGGCACACATTTGTTCGCTTAATTCCTACATTTCTCATTGGAGTTTTATGAAATTTGGTTTGAAATAAGATTACAAAATGTAGATCTGCATGTGGAAAGGTAATTTTGTTACCTCAACTTTTGCCAATTTTATGGCCCTTATCATTGTTGAATGTCTGTCATAAATGTTTATCCATTTAACTCCCTTTATATTTCTTGTTGGATTTTTATGAAATTTGGTATGAAGTGTAGATGTGCATGTAGAAAGGAATTTCTGCTTTTCTCCCCGAGGGTCATGTCTCTTTTTATCAGTAAATATCCTTAACAAGTACGAGTTTGAAGGAAAGATGCACAAGTGAAAAAGAAGTTTAGATTCTGCAGGGTTTTTTCCCCAGAGTTATGTCCCTTTTTTATCGTTAAATGTTATGTCACAAATGTTTATTCTCTTAATTCCTACATTTAAGGCCTCATAAAGTAGATTTTCTGTTTCTCGGGCCATTTTTAGCTCAACTTTGACGAAGTCAAATTTGAGCTATTGTCATGGCCTGTCGTCCGTCTGTCCGTCCGTCCGTCTGTCTGGCCGTCTGTCCGTCTGTCTGTACGTCAACAATTAGCTAGGGCTCGGGCTAGAGGTCGTATTTATGAACCGATCTTTACGAAACTTCTTGTGTACCTTTGTTATGACCCAGGGACGGGAACGAGTGTTTTTAGGTGTGGTCCGAAATTCAAGATAGCTGCCAGCGGCCATTTTGTACCGATGATGCAAAAATCAGTTTTTTGTACAGAACTTCTCTATGAAAGTTCTGATTTGAATAAAGTTTTGTATAAATGTTTAGTACCATGGGATACATCACATATAATACGGGTTTTTTTCTCGTGCGTAAATTATGCAAATTAGGCTAACTTTGATTTATTTAGTGTTACTTTCAGCACTGTGAGTGCAAATCCCAATACGGCTCGGGCTAGAGGCCGTATTTATGAACCGATCTTCACGAAACTTCTTGGGTACCTTTGTTATCACTGTGGGACGAGAAGGAGTGTTTTGGGGTCCAGTCTGAAATTCAAGATGGCCGCTAACAGCCATTTTGTTCAAAATTAAGTGCAATCAGATTTTTGCGCAGAACTTCCAAATGAAAGATCTGATTTGAATAAATTTTTGTATGAATGTTTAGTACCATGGGATACATTACATATAATACAGAGTTTTTCTCGTGAATAAATTATGCAAATTAGGGGTCCGGGTGGGACTTAGAAAATTTTGGACCAAAATCCGGAAATTAGTTTTTTTGTTTTTTATGCCTTTTGGTCAATTTTAAGACAAAAAAAAAAAAATTTTTTTACACTGAAAATTTGGGGTCCGGGTGGGACTTGGAAAATTTTGGACCAAAATCCGGAAATTAGTTTTTTGTGTTTTGATGCATTTTGGTCAATTTTAAGAAGAAGAAGAAAAAATTTTAGTCTGAAAATATTTTGTTTGGGACTGAAAATTTCCACACAAAAATAATAATCTACAATGATTGGTCTTAATCTGTAGTCCATTACAGTCACCTTGTAATTCTTTTATTATTGTTGACTGGGCCAAAACAAATACTAATTCCTGTCATATTCATTATTCAGTTGTCTTGGTCACAGCAAGTACTAATTCCTGTCATATCCAAGTTGAGCTACAGAGTCATTGACTCTTTCATTTGTAAAATTGCATGTGGGTGGGAGGTTTTTTATTTTACTATGTTTTGTAATTATTTCTTTGCAATCAGAAGTTCATGTTCTTGGTTGTTTTATTACTTTGGCCTCAAAATCTACAGTCCAGCAGGGGGAGGGGGGGGGGGGGGGGGGGTATTTCATCCCTTGTGAACAAGAAGGCTTTGCAATGCTAAAGCATTGCAAAGCCTTGTTGCACTCAAGGGAGAAATTATCAGTTTTATTAACTTGGGTAAAATGTCGGACGTAAACAATTTAATTTTTATTTTTTGAAGTTTGCACTGGTTATAAAAAAGAGAGTGTGCAGTAGCCAAAAGGACCATGCTGGAGGGCCTGAGAAACAGATTTTTAACTTTTTTAGGCCTAATGTTTGATTTTCTACGTAAGTTGGTGTGAAGTATGGGTATGAAGTGTAATCATGCCTGTGGAAAGGATTTTTTCATTTTTGCAGTTTTGTCCAGTATTATGGCCCTTTATATTAATTATTTATAACCATTGTTTATCTGCTTAACTCCTACAACACTCTTTGGTGAGTTTTCCAAAACGTGTGAATTATGAGTATGAAGTAAGTTGAGATGAAATTTGATTACACAGAATTACACTGCCAGTTCGCAAATGCTCATTTATGCATGTTATAGTCAGAAAATCTGGCGGGTGTTATGAAAGTCATTAGACTATCTTATTTTTCTGCTTTTAGCTTGTCCTTGGCATGTGGTGGAATGGCAATGAACTCTGTTGATGATTTGACTCTGGACTGTTTGGGTTCAGCAGGTCTTGTATATGAACAAGTATTAGTAAGTATTCAACTGTCATTTCTGTATTTCTCTTTTATAATAGATATTATAATCCTTAATCTGTATCGGGTAAAAAGTTAATTTTCAGTTGTTATTAACTGAATAGAATACTGGAAGCCCATATTTGGGCTTCATATTGAAGTGTAAGTACAAACTGAATAACCTTGTTAATTGAATATAATTTTCCAACACAAAACTATTTACCATACTTCCAGTACAAATTTGACCTATTAATTGAATATGGGTTATAGAGTAAACTCCTGTTAATTGAATAAAAAATCTTGTAACGTGTCGAGAAATTACCCTGACTCTCCCCAGTTTTCCTTTCTTTATAGACCTATTTGGCTTCAGTAATCCAGTATAGGCATTTAATATATTATATCTTGTTTGACAGAGCTCATGGAGCTCTGTCAAACAAGATATAATAGAATAAATGCTAAGTTTATCTCTAGAATACAGGAAAGTGACACAATCCCTGTTAATTGAATATTCCTGTTAATTGAATAATTTTCATTGGCAAAGTGGCTATTCAATTAACAGGGTTCTACTGTACCATAACTTGAAGGCTTTATAATTGGTGATGTGCTTCATACTATCTTTGAAGTTAAATTATTTTTTTCGTCATGTTAGGATTTGCCTTGTTACAACCAGGCCTGAAAATAAGCAGTCTGACATTTGCAGAGTGAGGTCCCCAGAGGGTGAATTTGATGACGCTATCCCACACAGTGGTCCAATTTATCTTCTGGGTACCTCTTTCTGTTTAGTTTTGAGACCCTGATTCAGATTGAGGTTCACAGAGGGTAAATTTAGTGATGCTACCCTGCATAGCTATGCAGGGTAGCATCACTAAATTCACCCTCTGGGGACCTCATTTTGCAGATTACAGTCTGCTTATTTTCTGGCTTGGTTACAATTTATGGGAGAGTGCCTATATGCACTCTCCCATAAACTGTAAGCAATCAAAGATATTCGAAGAAATTTTGAAGACCTAAAATAAGTTAAGCACTCGACCATTTAATACGTAATGTTAGACATCAATTTGTATGGAGTTAGAAACACTATTTTGAAAGAAAAAACTTTACATATTTAAGTTCTTTTGCAGTAAGTTATTACATTCTTTGTATTAGAGCTGGGAGATTTTTCGGTGTTCCGGTTTGGTTCTGGTTTTTGCGGAAAAACGAACAGCAGAACCCAGCGGAAACCGGCTGAACGGTTTTACTGTGTTCCTTCATAAACTGATCAAACTATCTTACTGGGAGGGAACTGGACTAGCGACCATTATGGAATCTTGTCACTTAGTCTATCTGGCAATTAGCGAATACATTGTATTCTCTAGGACTGTCACGATTAATCGATTGTCAATCAGTGATGCAGAAATCGATTAGTATGAACCGGTAAATTTTACCCCGTTTTAGACGTTTAATAATTAAAAAAAAAATTGATGAAAAAACTATGGTTTCTAAAGATAAAAGGTCAAGAAGGTCAACGTTAAACCTCAAGAAGCCGTTAGAAGCATTTGTCTTTTAGGTACATTCAAAGCTTTGATGTTCTGAACTTTTGAACCGTCAGTGTAATAATCAAGACTGGTTGTCAGTTGCGAATTTCGCAACTGCCAACCGGTCTTGATTATTACACTGACGGTTCAAAAGTTCAGAACATCAAAGCTTTGCGAATTTCGCAACTGCCAACCGGTCTTGATTATTACACTGACGGTTCAAAAGTTCAGAACATCAAAGCTTTGAATGTACCTAAAAGAGGATCGTCTTCATTGTTTACTTGAGATACGTCAACTGACTTGAACTTCATTTTTGATGACTTTAAAGAGAGGGAGTGAGGGGGGTCATCTAGGTATGATTAATCGATTATTATTGATTATTTTCAACGATTAATCGATTCCTAAATTAAAAAATCGCGACAGCCCTAGTGTTCTCATTGTGACATTTTCTCTCTTATTGACTCATCCACCGGATAAGTCAATAAGGTAGAAAATGTGTCAATGAGAACTCAACATAGTTTAGATGAAGCTTATTCATTTGTTACCCAGGTTTATTTTCTGATTGAATAAGCTTAGCAATTGATCCTTTAGAAGCCAAAGGGAAGTTAGGCTGAACCCCATTACAGACAAGGCCGTTGAGGCGGTGGCATTGCGGTAACCGGTTCTCGTCAGATCACTGAAGTTAAGCAACATCGTGCCCGGTTAGTCCTTAGATGGGTGACCATCTGAGCAAACGATTCAGACTTCTGCTTTGTGTCCTTGGGCAAGGCACTTAACCCTGATTGTCCACATGGGGGCAAGATGGCCCCGTGTACTAAGGCATACTGCACGTCAATGGTGTGCATGTCTTGCTGGCAGCTGCTTGTCGTTGCTCGGTGGTTCTCTCCGGGTACTCCGCCTTCCTCCACCCGTAAAACTGTCACCGACACTATATGATCGTGGTTGTTAAAGTGTTGTTAAACCCCAATACATAAATGGTGAGTGTCGAACAAACTATTGCAGATTTTTTCCAAGTTAAGGAGACTGTTGTCTAATTTACTATCTGTTCTTAACACACTGAAAAACCAAATTGAAACCGATATTTTTTCCTGAAATCGAATCTAAAAAATCAAAACCTCCCAGCTCTACTTTGTATAGGAGAGTGTGCAGGAAATAAAAGTTTACATGTACAAACACTGAAGAAATTGTTGATATTAATTTCCAAGTTCTTCAAACACAATTTTTTTTTTTTCTTGCCTGGAAGATAAAAGTTTTAGTTACAATATTGTCATTTCTTATTATTACAACAGGGTGAAGATAAGTATACTTTTATTGAGGAATGCCATAACCCACAGTCGGTAACTATTCTTATCAAAGGACCGAACAAACATACCCTTACTCAGATAAAAGATGCAATCAGAGATGGATTGAGAGCAGTCAAGAATGCAATAGAAGACGGTAAGTCAGATGTTATGACTCTTGTTGCTAATGGAACTATTGCCATCACATGGTGTCTGCCGTCCGTTAACCCTTTACCTAACATGAAAAGCAGACAACACTTGCAAATAAAATTCTTGAATAACTAATTTTTTTCATTTTTTGTCTCAAAAACATAGGTTATGACCCCTCATTGGAACGAGCTCGACGAGCTCGTTCCAAAGAGGGGTCATAACCTATGTTTTTGAGACAAAAAATGAAATTATAATGATAATTAATTGGCGATTTTTTAGATTAGTGCTGGCCGGTTTTGGCCGTTACGATGGGTAAAGGGTTAACTTTAGTCTTCTTCACCAAACGCAAACAAACTTGGCATAAATTATCTTTGGAGAATACCTTTTCAGGTTTGTTCAGTAGAGGTAGCTAGGCCCGCTGGACTGGGGAAAGGGCCCAAAATAATCCAAATTCTTTAAAAATCTAATAATAAATCCCCAGTCACAATGCTTTGATATTTGGTATGCAGCTTCCTTATATGCGCAATATTCAAGTTTGTAAAAAGGTTTCTTAGTTTTGACACCCCCAATCCCCCGCCAAAAAATTAAGCCAAATAACACAAATTAAAGAATCAGGTATGGTCTTCCATAATGATGTCTGTGCATGCACAGAGATTCAGGAAGAGCTGTCCATTCCCTCTATTAACCATTCTTTTCTTTGGCCTTGCGCAAATTTTTTTTAAAGATTTGATGGCTTCAAACACTGGATCAATTAGGAATGATCTACAATGAGTCAAGTAAGGTTGGCAGACAGAACGAAAATTCATCAGGTTAATGCTTTCTAAAATAATTGCTTAGAAACATTTTAGAATCCTGTGTTTCCTTTATTTGTGTCTTTCCCTGATGCATAACTATTTGTTTTTCATTATTTTATTATTACCCCCCCGCAAACAAAGTTTGGGGGGGGGCGGTATATAGGAATCACCCTGTCTGTCCATCCGTCCGTCTGTCCATTCTTATAAGTGCAACTCCTCCTAAACGGTTTGAAGAATTTTCATGAAACTTTACACAATGGAAGAACTCCATATGAAGATGTGCATGAAGCAATATAATTCCGTTCTGACATTTCCAAGGGAAGATCATCTAACTTATACATTTGAGGCGCGGGGGGTATCACTTTGTGAGCTTGCTCACACTACCTCTGGTTATGTCTGCTCTATGATTCCTTCTCCTTTCCTGTTTGCCCAGTTGTTTCTAACACTTAGCATTTTTTATTTCATTTTCAAACATTTTTCTGTATTTTTACCCCCACTTTAGAAGAAAATGGGGGTATACTGGATTACATGCATCCATCCATCCATCTGTCCATCCGTCCGTCTGTGCGTCCGTGTGTGAGTCCATCCGAGTATATTCATAACTTGAGTAAATTATTATTTTTTATAATATTTGTTGGTCATACGTATGCCCACACTAGTTATTTTTATTTTTTTTATTACTCATTCTCTTAGAAATTGTGTCCCGTCCGAGCCAAATTTTGTCTGTTCAGCCTGTATCTTGGGTATCGAATGTTCTATTGCAGTGAAATTTGCCATGAACACTGCTTATGGTATAGGCTTTAAAAAAAGGATTCAACGATATTTCTCACATTCTCCTTTTTAGAGTTATCCCCTTTTTTGACTTAGAAATTGTAGGAAATAGACATTATTTGTCTGCTCAGACTGTATCTCAGGTATGGGTTATCGGATTTCAGTGAAATATGGCATGCAGTTTGCCTATGACAAAGGCTTCTGTCTCATTGCATAAAACTTCCAAACACCAAACAATTTACCATACCTTTTGACTTTGAAATTGTTGGAAATTGTTGAAAACTTTCGAAGAAAATGGGGGGGGGGGGGTGGGTATACTGGATTGGGGTTATTGGATTTCAGTGAAATATTGCATGCAGTTTGCCTATGACAAAGGCTTCTGCCTCATTCCATAAAACTTCCAAACACCGAACAATTTACCATACCTTTTGACTTGGAAATTGTTGAAAACTTTTGAAGAAAATGGGGGGGGGGGGGGTATACTGGGTTGCGTCTGCCCATCTGTGCATCCGTCCGTCAGTCCGTATGAGAATATTCATAAATAATATTTGTTGGTCATAGGTATGCCCACACTAGGCAGTACATGTGGGGGTATGCACCGGACGAAAGTCCAGCTCTTGTTTTTTCTGTTAAACTTTTGAAACATGAGCAATCCCAATAAAAACTCAATTGTCCCAATAGAACCAGAAAATACTTACTTTATTTCCAATAAAGGCAACAAAGGCAGGAATTCAATTGGGATACAGCCTAATTTAAGGGGTACCCAAGGACACCAAAAGAACTGGGATTGCTCATGTTTCAAAAGTTTTTAGCTCAATTTGACGTAGTCAATCTACGTATGTACATCCATAATTTCCTTTGGCACATCACACAGGTCGCATTTATGATCAAATCGCTTTGAAACTTGGTATGCTTGTTTGGGGTGAGCTCCAAATGGGAGCTTTTGATTTTCTTCCATTTCTGTCAAAAAATATTGCCCTTTGCAGTGACCTTTGATTTTAGTTTAGTTTTGCATTAATATATCCCTTTGACATGCTCTACATTTATGATTGGATTGCTTTGAACCTTGGTATGCTTGTTTGGAGGTACTTCTATTTGGGAGTTATCGATTTTCTTCCATTTTCATCAAAAAACATTTCCGTTAGCAATGACCTTTGAACTTAGTACATTTATGCATCAGTATATTTCTTTGACACGTCCTACAGGGCACATTTATGACTGGATTGCTTCAAAAGTTGGTGCTGGTTTGGAGCAACGTTTATATGCGAACTATCAATATTTTTATACTGTACCAATGACCCAGACTTAGCTTAGCTGGTGCTAACTCTAAAAAATCCAGGGCCAAACACAAATTTTGCCCCCCAATCCCCAAAATTTGCATCCAAAACCAAAAGAAGTCATGTCCTATAGGACCTCCATACTTCGCCCCTACTGCGCATGCGCAGTGTCAAGGACGTTCCGAAATTGGCGCCAATTATCATTCTCTGTTTGGCCCTTCATCAGTCAACATCTCACTGATCTTTGTGCTTGTAAATCTCAGTTTAAAGGATGCCAGACACGTAATAATTGGAGAAATGGTGATTCTAAGGAGGATATAGAAGGAGGAGAGGAAAAAGGAGTGACAAAAAATAATCAGGGCTGTACTTAAAATTTTTTATGAAATTATGTTAAGTTGCCTATATTTTTATACTGTACCAATGACCCAGACATAGCTGGTGCTAACTCTTAAAATATAGGGCCAAACACAAATTTTGCCCCCCAATCCCCAAAATTTGCATCTAAAACTAAAGAAAACATGTCCTGAAAGGCCCTCCACACCTCGCCCCCACTGCGCATGCGCAGTGTCAAGGACGTTCCGAAATTGGCGCCATTAATCATTCTAAGTTTGGCCCTTCATCAGTTAACATCTGACTGATCTTTGTGCTTTTAAATCTCAGTTTAAATGATGCCAGACACATAAATATTAGTGAAATGGTGATTCTAAGGAGGATAGAAAAGGAGGAGAGGAAAAGAATGTGTGACAGAATATTATCAGGGCTGTAACTTAAAATTTTTTAATGAAATTATGTTAAGTTACCTATTTTCAAGGCAGCAGCCATTTTGTTGTCATTCTGATTATTTAGTTACACTGTTTTTTCAAGTGTTTTTCCTCTCTCCCTGTCCTTTAAGTTCCCCCTTGCTATTCTCCCATGCTTTTGGCATAGTTTCTGTAATTATTATTACTAAAATTTCTTGGGAGTTTTAGCTTAATAACAGAATGAATTCTGTTCTTTCCCCATGTTTACGTCTTCACCTACGGGTGGTTAGGCGTTGTGTTCTGCATCTACCATCTGATGTTCTGCAGTTTCTTTCCTGGAAGTCTCTGTTTTGCATCTGATGGTGTATTTTTGGTAACTGATTTCGGGCCTGGGTGCCTGGAGTCTTATTTTAGTGTTTTTACACTCATTGTTTACATTTACAACAGCCCTCTGTGTGAGGGGGGGATTTCTAAATAATAATATCTTTATGTTATTTTAATCATAACTAGATACATTATTATTGTTCGTAAGTGTTGAATAAATTGTTTAAAATATTTTTAAAATTTTTGTCCACACTTAGGCTTGGGATCCATTGGGGCTCAACGTTACTTTTCAGAAACTTGGGCTGTTCTGAAAAAATATTTTTTCAAAATATTTTGATTTCAATTATTTTTTCTATATTAATGGATCATATTATTATTATGTATTTGATTGCCAGGGGTTAGTGCGAGTACCAGGACTTGTTTTCTTTTCACATTGAAAGGATATTGATCAATTGTTTTAAGAGGAAGTCTTCCTCTGACCTTATTATCATTCTATATGTGGTCAGTGTACTCGCATTAACTCCTGTTCTGTATCGTATGATTTCGATGACAATATGGGAAGCGTATGTCACGGTATGTTGTTGGGGATTTGGACACTCCGGTCCTTTCCCCGCAGGGTCACTCTACTTTATCAATTTCTATTTCAGACGATCAAGATTAGGGTGATGTATCTGATGTCTTCCAACAGTGTGCCGGTCTCGACGCCGGACATTCTTGTGCACATAGCACAGCTTATCGCAGCATTCCAGCAGCCGACAGAAACGGTATCGGATCGAGAATTATCCGACAGCGCTGGGTCGGTAGCCGGGGACTCGAGGCCTGCAGACTCCGGACGTTCGCATAGGAAGTGTGCGGGAGTCAACGTACACGGAGCTTCCAGCGGCAATGCATCGTAAGTCCGCTACTGCACAGGCCTCGGGAACGGACGTGCTTTCCTTAATAGCACAGTTTATCGCAGCATCCCAGCATCAACTGAATCTGTCGCATATATTTTATCCGACGATGCTGGGCCGGGACGCTCCGCGGAAGCGGGTACGGACGTCCGAAAGTTTCATCCGGTCCGACGGGATACCGAAAGGGATTCGGTGGATTTCAAGCTTTCCCTTTCGGAACAACATATGCTGCGATGCCGGATAAGAAACTGATAGCGTCGGTGGACTTAGAAATTTTTGGTTTGGTTCAGGGACATCGTCCCTCAGTTCCGACATAGTCCAATAATGTCACACAAACTTTCGAATTATTGAACGACGCTATATATATTATTATTTTATGCTTGCTATCCAAGCATTTCTGGTTTCTTGTTCGAAGAGTTATGGAGATGTCTTTCAAAAGTGTGCCTCTGTCGTCATAGTTAATGAAGAGTTAGCGGCAATAAGTGCTCATGGAATATGTCTATCGCTTACGGAGTGACATTCGCTAGCTCACCCGGTGTAGCGTACATTCATCGAATGGTTCGGCTGCCGGGTTCGTCCGTTGCGGTCTAGGAAGGAGATTTGGGTGATGCGAGCACTTTAATTACTTTAGTACTCACCCAGTGACGGCAGATTGAGGACAGATCGGAGGAAGCCAACAACATAGGGGACCGCATGTTGTGGTTCAGATATTTTACATTCGGAGCATATGTCCGTTGCTCGGGACGCTCCGTTATATTGACAGTCCGAGAGACTGTCTTTAATGCTTCCTCATCCTCACAGCAGGGCACACGACCGCACATTGGCTACGTGACCTCGAGTATCCGATCAGTTTCTGCATTCAGTGATTCCACAGCGAATAGGTCGCGCCATCCGGTAGCCAAGGGACACGAGGCCTATACACTCCGTTCGCTCGCATATTGGAAGTATGCACGGGGTAACGATCTCGGAGCTTCCTGCGGCAATGCATCGTAAGACCGCTGCTCCTCAGGCCTCAGTGACGGACGTGCTATCCGAGTTAGCACAGTTGTTTCGCAGCATCCCAGCAATTGACGGTTTCTCGGTCGAATCAGGAATTATCCGACGGCGCTGGGTCGGTGCGGTCCGCGGTTGCATCAAGCTTCGGACGACCGAACGCTTTATAGGGTCCGACAGGATGGCGAAAGGGATTCGAAAGATTTCGAGTTTTCCCTTTAGTAGTATCGGAAGATGCCTTTCATATCTTCTGGCATTTCTTCCAGTGATTATTTTTCGGACTTCATTGCTGCGATCTTGGATAAGAGACTTATAGCGTCATTGGACTCGGATTTTTCGATCGGTACAGGGACTTTGTCCCTGACTTACCGACGCAGTCCAATATTGTCATTACAACATGTGTTTTATTTTTCGACGCTATATATTATATATATATATACAAGCCTGCTACTAAGCATGATAGTTTAGTTTCTTGTCCGCGTGGCTCATTTCTGCCATTTTATCTTTTTTACATATAGTTTATTTTGGCAGAGCAGGGCATACCGAGAGTTCATATGCGTCTAGACTGTGTGATTAAAGACTGCATATATTCTTTTTCGCCGTTTATGTCTTTTCCAATTTCATTGTTGAGAACGACATTATGTATAGTAGACTTAACTTAGACGCTTTATTATACGTAATCCGCCTTACTGAGGCGTTATCATTACGTCTTCAAGAAAAGATTTACGGGATATTATTCTCAATGTAATTTCTTTTGAGGGCAGTAGTTTGTTCACGTATAACTCCGCCCTTCAGTGGCTGATTGGAGTTGGTTAGACGTGATGCAGCCCTAGCTACATCCACGCGTGGATAGTAGGTTAAGAACTCTCTCAGAGTCGCTTCGTTCTCGGAGGAGCTTCTCTTCGACGGCAACTTTCCGGCAATCCATGAATTGCTTGATTTATACATTCTCTTGTCTATCTAGTGTTACAAGAGATTCAGACTGGGGCAAACATTCGGTGGTTGACTCAGAGAGTGCCGCCGCAGTTGCCGGACCCTAGTGTGGCTGTTATGACGGTTGCCAGTCAAACAGATTGGGATATATACTGATCCCTACGGATTCGAAGTGCCAGGGTCTTTGGGTTCCGCAGTCTTTTAGCTATCAGTTTAACTTCCGCGGAATAATGTTTTTTTAGGCTTGCTTTATGTCATTGCATGAACATTATTCAGAAACGCATGCCAAAATTCCTGTCCTTTAATTCGACAGTAGTGGCGTATCTTCGGAACCAGGGAGGCACTCTTTCGTTTCCGTTATTCAATTTAATGGAAAGAATCCGTCTGTTGGTTATAGTACACCAAGTTCAGTTTTGGTCCGTCATATTCTGGGTCGTCTGATTGTTTTATCGCACTCCCGTTCTCTTACGGGTCGCTTGTTGCTGTCAGAATGGACTCTCAACAAACAAGTATTTAATCAGATTTGCTATCTATGGGAGCGCCCAATGATGTTTTATTTATGACACAGCTTGCTAATCAATTGCAGACGTATGTGTTGGCTTGTCCAGATCTCTGAGCTAATACTGTTAACGCTCTATTGATCTATAGGACGGAATGATAGGATACGCGTATCCTCCGGCGCTGTTGTTTTAGCAGGTATTGCTAAGATAAACAACCACAATACATTTCTGTTGATAGCATCTCTATCTTCACAGAGATCATGAGTAATTTACTCTCTTGTCTACTGTGGATCTTAACGTGAAATCTTCCTCTATGTGAGGATCTTTTTTCACTGGGTTAATCGTGTCATCTTTATCTCAACCAGCAAGGTCGCAACCTTCATGTATTCCGTTGTGTGGTCCGTATTGCATTGTAAGCACTGTACTGGACGAGCTTTGGACGCGATTTCTTACTATAGGAGATCCTCTTCTTCGCTATTCTATGCGACTAAAGTGGAGGCTCTTCCGTCGTGGTGTAGGGATCATTATGTTCATATGGTTGATCCCTCCATACTACGCATTGCTAGTTTTTAGTATACTTGTTTCACAAGATCTACTGCAGCCTGTTGTTATTTAGGTTATAGGTTTATGTTACCTCATACCTATGCACTCTACGATAGTTTACAATTGAGTCTTTTGTCTCTTTATCTAAGTCAGTTAGTAACTTTTTGATAAATAGACTTAGAATCTTTAGATTAAATTCCTATACGGATTTTAACTTCGGTTCTTATTTAGCTAAGTAATCATTTGAGCCTCTGGAAACAGTAGTTTTCAAATTCTGACCTTTTAGACAGTAATTCTGTTGGTTTCTCTTTTACTGTAGAGTCAGTGAGTTTCATGCACTATCGATGGATGATTTTCACTTTCATAGTTTCGGAATCAATACTTCCGTTACTATTTAGGTTGGATTGTTGCATAAGAGTTAGGCTCCTATTATCCGGAACCTATTATTTTAAGGTCCTTCCGTCTTCGTATGGGCATAGGCCTTTACTCTTTCCGGGTACAGTTTATGTATTTATAAACAGATATCTGTTTATTACAAGGGCGTAAGCTTCTTCTGTCTTTGATGTCTAGTAGAAGGACGTTACGCTCCATTTTATTGTTAATGGATTCTATTAACTAGCGTACTGCTTATGGTATATCATTGGCTTAGCAGTTGTGCTTAAGATTTCGGCTCATGAAGTAAGAGTTCTTCTACTTCTTGGGCTTACATTAATAGTGTTGCTATTATAGATTTTTGAAGGCTGCTCATTGCGCTCAGCCATCCTTCATGAATTTTATCTCAGAAATATCGAGTCCATTTCTGGAGGCCTCTATTGTTAGGTCTATTATCTACTGCTCAGAATATCATTCACTTAACAGTTGCTACTATAGTTAGGTAGGCTGTCTGTTTCGGCAGTGTCTCCGTTCGGCTGCCCTCTTCGCTCTGGGCTATTTGACCCAGGGCAAGAAAAAGGATGGGGGAGGGTGTTCCCTTGGGTCACCTGTTTTTACTATGAAAACAAGGGGATACCTCCTCCGGAGTTAGTAATTCTGAGCTGTTATTGGGATGGTTGTTTAGTGAGAAGTTTAAGTTTATAAAATTCATTCAAGTCTTAGTTTTTAAAGTATAGCTTTTGAATATTGCATATGTCAACGGACATGATTATGCAATTCTCACACACTTTTAGGAGTATAAGAGTCTCTATTCTCTAGACTTACTTTATTATTGGCTTACTTTAAAAATTATTAGTATAAGGATTATTGGATATTAATAGAGTACATGGATGTATGAAGCTCAATTTTTGGAAGGTGTTGTATCTTTCTAATTTATCATAAATAAGAAAGATACATGTAAGGCCTATTACTTCTTTTCCCTACAGGGGATGACTCTATTTTATTTTATTGAGCGTATTCCATTTTGCTCTATGTCCTTGGCCCTCCAGCCTTTTTACTATTCAGCTATGTCTGGGTCATTGGTACAGTATAAAAATGTTAAAAAATTTATAGTAATTTATATATTTTTTATACTTACCAATGACCCAGACGGGGATGGCCCTCCCAGGAGTTGGGAACTCTTGCCTCCCCGCTGAGTACATAGCGCTTACCAGGCACTGGTTATTAGAATGATTAATGGCGCCAATTTCGGAACGTCCTTGACACTGCGCATGCGCAGTGGGGGCGAGGTGTGGAGGGCCTTTCAGGACATGTTTTCTTTAGTTTTAGATGCAAATTTTGGGGATTGGGGGGCAAAATTTGTGTTTGGCCCTATATTTTAAGAGTTAGCACCAGCTATGTCTGGGTCATTGGTAAGTATAAAAAATATATAAATTACTATAAATTTTTTAACTTTCGAGGCATGGGCCTCTTGTTGTCATTCTTGCTAAAAAGTTGCACTGCTTATTCAGTGTTTCCTCTCCCCTGGTCTTCTAAGTCCCCCCTTGCAATTCTCCCATGCTTTGGCATATTTTTGACAAATATCATTTCTAAATTCTCTTGGGAGAGTTGCTTGGTTACAGAATGTTTTCTGTTATTTTCCCCATAGTTATTTTTTCACCCATGGGTGTATAAACGTTGTGTTCTGCATCTTCCATCTGATGTTCTGCAGATTCTCCCTTGGGAGTCTCTGTCTTGCATCAGATAGAGCGTAATTTTGATGACTGATTTCGGGCCAGTTTTGTCAGTGCCTGGAGTCATGTTTTCTGGTGTTTTTACACTGTTTGTTTACATTGGCAACAGTCTCTTTTGAGGGGGGCTGTTTGCCTTTGGTGTAGTTTATCTCACTATAAGATACATTTTTATTATCCGTAAGTGTTGCATTAATTATTTAATATAAATTTAAAATTTTTGACCACACTTAGCCATCGGATCCATCGGGGCTCAACGTTACTTTTCAGAAACTCGGGCTTCGCTGAAAAAATATTTTTCAAAAATTATTTTGATTTGCAATTGTTTTTTCATTATTAATGGATCATGTTATTATGTATCTTTGTGTCAGGGGTTTGTGCGAGTAACTAGGACTTGTTGTTGACTTTTCACAATGAAAGGATATTGTTCAAATTGTAATAGGAAGAAATCTTCCTCTGACTTTCATGATCATTGCATTAATTGTAGTCAGTGTTCTCGCACTAATCCCTGTTCTATATGTCAATATTGGGATGACAAACATTGGAAACGTGTGTCACGATATGTTGTTAGTGGAGAAAGGGCTTTGCCGGCTCTTTCTCCGCAAGGTCACTCTACTCTCTCAGTTTCTATTTCAGAGGAACAAGAACAGGGTGATGTTTCCATGTTATCTTCCGCAAGTGCGCTTCCGTCGTCACAAATGAATACAGAGCTAGCGGCAAAAGTGCTCATGGAGATTAAACAAATGTCGTCCGCTAGCTCGCCCGGTGTAGCGTCCATTCACTGAATGGTTCGGCAGCCGGGTTTGTCCGATGCGGTCCAGGAGGAAATGTTGGGTGATGCGAGCACTATAAACATTCAACGTGCACACCCAGTGACGGCGGATAGTAGGCGAGATCGGAGGAAGCCTTTGAGTCCGGTTCCTAGCTCGTCCAGGTCCAGCCGGGCCGCGAGCGAGAGAGGCCCCTCTCGTACAACAACATCTGGGACCAGATGTTGTGGTACAAAATGTGTCGCAAGCGGAGCATACGTCCGTCGCTCGGGACGCTCCGTTGTATAGGCAGTCCGCAGAGACTGCTCAGGCTTCTTCCTCTCGTCAGCGCACACAACCGGACCTTGGCTACGTGACCGCCAATATTTTACCAGCTTCGCCGATCAGGGATTCTTCGGCGACCAGGTCACACCATCCGGTAGCCAGGGACACGAGGCCGATGGACTCCGGACATTCGCATAGGAAAAGTATGCGGGAGTCATCAGATGCGGAGCTGTCCTCGGCGAAGCAGCGAAAGACTGCGCCTCCGCAGGCCTCAGTGTCGGACGTACTTGTGCAGATAGCACAACTTATCGCAGCATCCCTGCAGCCGACAGAAACGGTGTCGGATCGGGAATTATCCGACGGCGCTGGGTCGGTACGCTCCGCCGAAGCATCGGGGCGGACGACCGGGAGCATCATGAGGTCCGACCGGATGGTGAAGGGGATACGGATGACTTGGAGCTATCCCTTTCGGAACAACATAAAGTGGACTTCATCCGGCACTTTCTCCCTCAAGTTGTTCCGTGGGGCCAGACTGCTGTGGTTCCGGACAAGAGAATTATAGCGTCATTGGACTCTGATTTCTTTGAGCGGTTCAGGGACATCGCTCCCGAGTTTCCGTCTCAGTCCAATAATGTTGCAAGAACATTTGAATTATTGAATGACGCTATATTCAAACTTGCTTCCAAAACGGGGAAAGCAGGTTTCTTGTCCGCCAATACTCTCAACCTGCCTTTCATTAATGCAAGGAATAAATTCGACACGGCAGGACAGGGTATCCCAAGAGTTCCTCTGCGTATGGACGACGAGGCGGAAGACTTAGAGTTATCATTACCGTCGTCGGCGTCTATTCTAACCGCGGTGTTGGAAACAACTATTTCGTCTAACAAAGCCAGTTTAGATGCCTTATCTTACGCAGATCACCTTACTAAGGCGTTATCACTGCGCCTTCAAGGGAAAGAATTTCAGGATATACAATCCTCTTTAAGACTTCTTTCAAGGGCAGTAGCTTATTCCACGTGTAACTCCGCCCTTTCAGTGGCAAACCTGGAGTTGGTTAGACGTGACTCAGCCCTAGCTACATCCACACTCGTGGATACTAAGATGAAGGACTCTCTCAGAGTCGCTTCGGTCTCCGGAGAACTTCTCTTTGACAGCAAGCTTTCTGCAATTTACGATAAAATTACAAAGAAAGCTTCGGATTCTCTGCTGTTCAAATCTGCTTCTAAGAAGTCGGACACGGCAGATAAGAGTAAGACAGGCACTTCTGGGTCTAATGCGCCCAAGAGAGGTTCCTATAGAGGTTCCGGTGCGTCCTCTTGGTCTTATTCAAGAGACCGTCAAGGTAGCGACTCACGTTCGGGACGTCCTTCGGGCCGGGACAACCGGTCGGACACCCCGAGGTCGACGGGACGAGGTGCGGGTCGTGGAGGACGTGGTTTCTCCTACCGCAGGCCTCGCAGGTCCAGGAGGTGATGGCTTAAACCTCTATCGCGTACCGGTTGGCGGAAGGTTGTCCAGTTTTTCACAAGAGTGGGCGTCGATTACGGACGACCCTTGGGTGAGAGGGGTGACTTCGGAAGGTCTAAAGATATCCTTCAAACGAAAGCCTCCATTAACTCGAAGTCCAAAATGGACTCAACTTCCGTCAAATCCGCAGAAAAGAGACGCTCTACTATCAGAGGTGCAGTCTCTTTTAATGAAGAACGCGGTAGAGGTCGTAGAAAACCAGGAGACTCCGGGATTCTACAGCCATCTGTTTCTGGTATTCGGGTGAACGATTATGCAACGAGCATAGATCTCAAAGATGCGTACTTTCACGTCATGGTACATCTGACATTCAGAAAGTAGTACGCTTCACAGTCCTAGGAGTGGTGTATCAATTCCGGGCGATGTGCTTCGGATTGAACTAGCACCCTGGGCTTTCACTCGGGTAATGAACTTGGTAATGATCTATTTCCGAGCTCATTCGTCTGCGGTAACGTCGGCCTACCTGGACGACATTCTTCAGAGGTACGGCAACGAGTTAACGCTTCAGAACGATGTTCAGAATCTACTTCTATTGCTCCGACGTCTCGGTTTTATAGCAAACAAAGAGAAGTCGGATCTGGTGCCGTCCAAGTCATTCACACATCTGGGAATGAGCTTCGAGACGCACAACAATCTCGTTCGTCTGCCGTTAACCAGAGCGAAATTAGTCAGTTGTTACGCTCGCTATTGTCTGCACGCAGACAAAGTCACGGCGAGAGAATTTATGAGACTGATAGGTCTGTGCGGAGCCGCTGCGGATCTCATTCCGATGGGGCGGTTACGCACGCGTCCTCTCCAAATTTTCTTGACTCAGAATTGGACTGTGAAAATTCATTCGCTCGACATAGACGTTCTCTTGTCAGATCAAGTGAAACGAGAGATTCAGACTTGGGCAAACATTCAGTGGTTAACTCAGGGAGTTCCGCTGCAGTTGCCGGATCCGAGTTTTACCATTATGACTTATTTGCGACACATCTCAACAATCAGTTGCAGACGTATGTGTCCGGATCCAAGAGCATTTGCAGTAGACTCTCTGTCGATTCCTTGGGACGGAATGATAGGATATGCGTATCCTCCAGCGCCGTTAATTCAGCAAGTATTGCTAAAGAAAAAACAATCTCAATGCAAGATTCTGTTGGTAGCATCTCTGTCTCCACAGAGACCGTGGATAAATCTACTCAGGTATCTGTTGTGGGACCTACCGCGAAAGCTTCCTCCACGGGAGGATCTTCTTTCCCAGGGGAAATCGCGTCAACTCCATCACAACCCGCAAGGTCTCAACCTTCACGTTTTTCCGTTGTGCGGTCCTTCTTGCATGGCAAGCACTTTACAGGACGAGCAGTGGACGCGATTTCTAACTGTAGGAGGGCCTCCTCTTCGCTAAACTATGCGGCTAAGTGGAAGGTTTTTTGTCGTTGGTGTAGGGATCATTCTGTGGATATTTTTGATCCCTCTATACCAGACATTGCAAACTTTCTAGTATACTTGTTTGACGAAATCAAACTGCAGCCTGTTACTATTAAGGGTTATAGGTCTATGTTATCTGATACCTATGCACATCATGATAGTTTACAAATTGGATCTAATGTCTCTTTATCTAAGTTGGTTAGAAACTTCTCGATAAATAGACCCAGAACTCTTAGGTTAATTCCTAAATGGAATTTAGCTTGGATTCTTCTTAAACTGAAGGAAAAGCCATTTGAACCTCTTGGGACAGTAGATTTCAAATTCTTATCTTATAAGACAGCTTTTCTCTTAGCTTTCTTTTCTGCTAGAAGAGTCATTGAGCTTCATGCACTGTCGGTGGATGATTCTCACTATCGTAGTGTCAGGAACACTCACCTTCACTACTAATGTGGGTTTTTTAGCTAAGAATCAGGCTCCTAATAAATATCCGGAACCTATTCTTATTAAGGCTCTTCCGTCTTCAGACGGGCGTAGGCCTTTACTCTGTCCTGTTAGAGCGTTACGTATCTATAAACAGAGATTTCAGTTTATCAGAAAGGGACGAAAACATTTCTTTCTGTCTCTGATGCCTAATAGAAAGGACATTTCGGTCCATTCTATTGCTAGATGGATTCAATTAACTATCCGTACTAGTACTGCTTATGAGAGTTTATCTTCTTCTCAGCAGTCTGTGCTTAAGATTTCGGCTCATGAAGTAAGAGCTCTTGCTACTTCTTGGGCTTACGCTAATAGTATTGCTATTACAGATTTAATGAAGGCTGCTTATTGGTCTCAGCCATCCACATTCACAAATTTTTATCTCAGAAATATTGAGTCCATTTCTGGAGACCTGCATTGTTTAGGTCCGTTATCTGTTGCTCAGAATGTCGTCCACAAAACAGTTGCAACTATAGTTATGCAGGCTTTCTGTTCCGGCAGTGACTCCGTCCGGCTGCCCTCTTCGCTCTAGGCTATTTGACCCAGGGCAAGGGGAAGGGGGGGGGGGGGGTGTTCCCTTAGGTCACCTGCTTTATAGTGACAAGCAAGGGAATGCCTCCTCCGAAGTCAGTATTTCTGAGTCGTTTCCGGGATGGTTTTAAAGTGTAATATTAATGTTAAAAATTCATTCATGTCATATTTTTAAAGTGTAGCTCGGTGTGAAGCATTTGTATATGTCAAGTGTCAAACGGGCGTTAATATACAATCCTCGGACACTTTTAAAAGAATATAAAGAGTCTCAATTCTCTGGACTAACTTTATTTATTGGCTTACTTTAAAAATAATTAGTATAAAGGGTTATACTGGATGTTAATAGAGAACATGAATGTTATTGTGCTCAATTATGAAGGGTATTGTATCTTTCTAATTTAACATAAAATAAGAAAGATACATGTAAAGCCTAATACTCCTTTTCTCCTTGAGGGGTTGCCTCTATATTATATAGTTGAGCTTATTGGATTTTCCTCTATGTCCTAGGCCCTCCAGCCTTTTTACTATTCAGCTAAGTCTGGGTCATTGGTACAGTATAAAAATGTTAAAAAATTTATAGTAATTTATATATTTTTTATACTTACCAATGACCCAGATGGGGATGGCCCTCCCAGGAGTTGTGAACTCTTACCTCCCCGGTGAGTACGTAGCGC
This sequence comes from Pictodentalium vernedei, assembly GCA_031216915.1. NCBI lineage: Eukaryota > Metazoa > Mollusca > Scaphopoda > Dentaliida > Dentaliidae > Pictodentalium > Pictodentalium vernedei. The sequence continues at coordinate 86,721,780 of CM062294.1, forward strand.
TGACCAGGCACTGCCAGTAAGAATGATAATTGGCGCCAATTTCGGAACGTCCTTGACACTGCGCATGCGCAGTAGGGGCGAAGTATGGAGGTCCTATAGGACATGATTTCTTTTGGTTTTGGATGCAAATTTTGGGGATTGGGGGGGCAAAATTTGTGTTTGGCCCTGGATTTTTTAGAGTTAGCACCAGCTAAGCTAAGTCTGAGTCATTGGTAAGTATAAAAAATATATAAATTACTATAAATTTTTTAACTTTCTTTCAATTCTGTCGAGAAATGTTGCTGTTAGCAATGATCTTTGAACTTTGCCATTTTTGCGTGAACATTTTTCTTTGGCACACTCAGCATGGTGCATTTATGAATGAATCGGTTTGAGACTTGGTTTGCTTGTTTTGGGTGACTTCTAGATGAGAGCTACAGATTTTCTTCCATTTTGTCAAAAAATGCTGCTGCTAGCAACGACGTTCAACTTTGGTGTTTTGTCTATCGACTATTTCCTTTGGAACATTACACAGTTCACATTTACGATTCGATCTCTTTAAAACAGGTGTGGTTGTTTGGAGTGACTTCTAGATGGGTGCTTTTTTATTTTCTTTTAATTCTCTCTATTTTCCTTTGGCAAGCCCTGGAGGGTGAAGTTATGAATGGATCAGTTTGAAACTTGGTATGCATGTTTGGGGTACCCTCTAGATGTGAGCTATCAATTTTCTTCCATTTAGAGGAAAAAATGTTGCCGTCAACAATGACTTTAAAATTTATGCATCAGCATATTCCTTGGGCATGTCCAACAGGGCACATTTATGAATGGATTGCTTTGAAACTTTGTTCAAGTTAGTAAAAGAAACGTTTGCCACAGCAACGGCCTTTGAACTTGCTGCATTTGTGCATCCAACATATTCATTCGGCACACTGTAGGGCCCATTTATGAATAGATTGCTTTGAAACTTGGTATTTGTGTTCAGGGTGACCTCAAGATGGGAGCTATCAATTTTCTTTCATTTCCATCAAAAAATGTCAGAACCAAACCTTTGAACGTAGTGCATTTGTGCAGCAACTTATCCCCTTTTGCACCCCCTACAGGGTATATTTATGAATTTCCACCAAAAAAAGAAGAAAAAAAAAACATTGCCACTACATGTAGCAACAACCTTCAAACTTAGTGCATTAACATTTTCCTTTGGCGTGACTCAGAGGGCGCATTCATTATCAGGTTGTTTTGAAACTTGGTATGCTTATTCAGGGTGACCTAGAGAGGAGCTATCGATTTTTTTTTCATTTCCATCAAAAACTGTTGCTGTTAGCAACGACCTTTGAATTTAGTGCATTTGTGCATGAGCATTCTTTGACATGGTTCATGACGTTTACATACAATGCTGTTATGTTGAAATTTCACCAAATAACATTGAAACCAATGATCTTCAAGGGGCGCGGTTGCTCAGTAGGTAGAGATGCAGGCTGCAAGCCGAGAGGTCCTTTGTTTGAATCTCACCTGCGTTAACTGCATTGTGTCCTTGGGCAAGGCACTTAATCCCAATTGCCCCGTGGGGGGCACCATGGAGTTGTGTACTAAGGCATACTGAATGTTGATGGTGCACTTGTCTTCAGCCAGTGCTAACCCTGCTTTTGTGGAGTTAGTATGTTGGGGAGTCTGACATTTGCTTGCCATTGGTCAGTGGTTCTCACTGGGTACTCCAGCTTCCTGTGCAACCATAAAACTGTCTGACACGAGGTGACCCTAGCTGTCGAAAATGTCGTTAAGCACGATAAATGAAAAAAATTAATAAATATCGGGAAAGGCAGGTAGAGATTCTTATTCTTATGTTATTTGTTATCTTTTTCAGCATGTGTATTACCTGGAGCAGGTGCTTTTGAAATTGCAGCATATCAGGAATTGATGAAATTCAAAAATGAAGTTAAAGGAAAGGCTAGACTTGGTAAGGTTTTCACTTGTGATATTCTTTTCTTTTATTCAGTTTGTTCAAAAGCATTACCTAAAAACCATTTTTTTTTAAACTGGGTTGTGTTTCAGATCTGCCAAAAGCTTTCTGTAGGTTAAAAATTTTCTGGTTAACCCTTTACCCAATGTAACGGCCAAAACCGGCCAGTGCTATTCTCAAAAATCGCCAATTAATTTTCATTATTTTTTCATTTTTTGTCTCAAAAACATAGGTTATGACCCCTCATTGGAACGAGCTTGTTGAGCTCGTTCCAATGAGGAATCATAACCTATGTTTTTGAGACAAAAAATGAAAAAAATTAGTGATTCAAGGATTTTTTTTGTAAGTGTCGTCTGCTTTTCATGTTAGGTAAAGGGTTAAAGCCAGGTGAATATACAGTAAATATTGTATGGCTATCAAAAATGTTGGTTTGGAAAAATTGAACCAATTTAGATAGGATCCTGCGAATCTCAAATTTCAGGTCAAATCGAATTGTGCAGAGGATATCAAATCTCACCACTACTAAAAGCGTGGCTTCCTCCACCCGTAAAGCTGTCACAGTCATGATTAGCCATTGTGCATAAATATGTGACCTTAAACATAAATAAATAAAAAATAAATACTAAAAGCATACAAAGAACTAGAAAAATATATTACAGGTATGAATTCTGTGACCAAGTGAAGCATGATTTGTCATTTTTCAAGTATAAAATCGAGCTTAGCCAATCATATATCGAGGATAGGGAATGAGTGTTTTGGTCATACTCTATTTATGAATGAGTCTTAAGAATTTTCCGTTTTGCTGAACCAAGTTTCATAAATAATAAATAGGGTATGACCAAAACACAAAATTTCATATTCTGTTTATACAATAGTTACCAAACAACACATATTTTAGATAGAAAAGAAGGGGGTTAAAGAATGAGATAGAAAAGAAGGCGTTAAAGAATGGAATTTCACCTTGAACGACATGCATTTGACTGACACGTCACAGCTGTATGCAGTCATACATTATAACCGCAACAAAATATAGTTCCACAATTCGGCATTAGGCCACACAAAGTTGACCTTCTGTTTCTCAGGCCATTATTTGTAAAATTACATGTGGGCGAGCGGTTTTTAATTTTATTTCAGTAATTACTTCTTTGCCATCAAAAGTTCATGTTCTTGGTTCAAGTTTCAGGCATCATAATCTACAGAATATCATGAGTGGTGGTGTATTTCATCCCTTGAGTGCAAGAAGGCTTTGCAATGCTAAAGCATTGCAAAGCCTTCTTGCACTCAAGGGACAAATTCATCAATTTTTTTAACTTGGGTAAAACATCAGACATAAACCATTTAATTTTTATTTTTTTTAAGTTTTAATTGGTTATAAAAAGAGAGCATGCGGCAGCCAAAAGGACCATGCAGGAGGGCCTGAGAAACAGATTTTTTATTTTTTTAGGCCTTATAAATACTAATTTTCAAGTATTTATACATTTCTTATCATTGGGATTTTGGTGAATGTTTCTAACAAATAAAATTAGGCATCATGGCTTTGTTGATGTTTTGAAATAGTTCTATTTACACATGCATTAACTTGACACAGATCCTTTCGGTGATAACCAGTCAGAAAGCATTCTTTTGAAATTGACCAATCAAATCATCTGAAGGTGTTATGAAGCGCTAATTAATATTTACTGAAAATATGAAATGGTAATAAGCCAAAAAATTGACAACTCAAATGATAAATAAAAGGTAAGAATTATGTGACCAAGTGAAGCATGATTTGTCATTTTTCAAATGAAATACCTGATGTTGCTGTAGATTTGAACAAACAGGTTGAAAATGTAATTAATGATGTTATTGTATGTAACAGCCAGTAACTGACTAGATATTAAGAAAGATTTTCTTTTGGTGGTAGAAGATTGTCTGTGCACATAGCTCCTTTCATTGTCAGTCCCCGGCATCGCCGGAGAGGGCTATAGGTTTGCATTCCGTCCATCCGTCAGTCTGTCAGTCCGTCAGTCTGTCAGTAACACTTTAGTTTTCCGGACTTTTTTTGGAAATGCTTCAACCAAATGATTTCATTTTTGGTAACCTACTATAGAACGATGACTTACAGATCAAGTTTGAGTTTCATGCTGATTACATTATTCTTGTATGAGTTATGGCCCTTGCAAATATGGAAAATATCAGTCACACTTTAGTTTTCCAGACTTTTTTTGGAAATGCTTTAACCGAATGATTTCATTTTTGGTAACCTGCTATAGAACGATGATTTACGGATCAAGTTTGAGTTTCATACTGATTGCATTATTCTTGTGTGAGTTATGGCCCTTGGAAATATGGAAAAGCGCCAAAATATCGGTTTTCCGAACTTTTTTTGGAAACGCTTCAACAGAATTCATGCTGATCACATCTAGGCTATAACATTTGTATAATTATTAATGTTCATTAGTCTGGTAGAGGACATTGTATTGCTTCAGCGATACGTGAGCTCTTGTTTTAATGACAGTTATCAACAAATGGGCCACCATCACCAGATGATCTTCCATTCTATTTTCACATCCAGTAATTATCCTATCTTAAAGATTTCTTTGTATGAATCCATTGTACATGTCTTGAATCTGCCACACTATATTTAATGGTATAACAAAAATAAAGTCACTGTCACTATCATGGAAGAGATTGATAGTTCAAGATATGTTATTACATGTGAAGGTTCAAAGATAAGCCCCCCCCCCCCCCTCCCCCCCCCCCCCCACAAAGTATATGTTCTGTTTCACAGGCCAATTTTTTGTAAAACTGCATGTTGGCGGGCGGTTTTTAGCTCACCTGACTAAAAGTCAGGGGAGCTTAAGTGATCACTTTCTGTCCATTGTCATTCATCCGTCCTTCTGTCATGAACTTTACATTATCAACTTCTCATAAACCACCGGACCAGATCGATCAAGTTTTTTGTGCATGTTCCTTATCATGTCAATTCAAGTTTGTTCAAATAATGTTGCCATGCCCATAAGGGGCATTACTGTGATAACACCCATAAATTGTTTTACAAAATTAAAGAAATCTTCTTCTCCAGAACCATCAATTAGAATCTTTTGATCTTTGGTATATAACATCTCTCGGGGGTCAGATTCAAATTTGTTCAGATCGAGTCTCTGGGTTAATATTTGGGCTCCCTATGGAAGTCTGAATTTCAACTTGGTGCAATATGAGAAAATTTCATTAAAAATCTTATTCTTCATATCCACCAGTCTGAATGCTTTCATATTTGGTATACAACATCGTTAAGGGGTGGGGGTGGGGTGGTGTTAGGGTGTGTGTCAGATTCAGGTTTGTTCAACTTGGGTCCCTAGGTTAATATTTGGGCACTCTATTTGATTGGGGGAGGGGGGGGGGGGGGAGGGGGGTGGCAGCAGTAGCATAACAATCCTTGGAAGTTTGGCAGTGCTTGTCTACAGCAGATAGAATTGGAAGCAGTCAGGAAGACCCAGGATAATAATTCTCGGACATGGACGCTAGAATTATGAATAATTTCATGACTCCTCTGCAGTGTTGATGAACCATGACTAACTGAATGTGACCCAAAATAGTTCTTTGAACCACTTTATCAGGTGAGCGATTTAGGCCCCTTATGTCCCCTTATTTATTTTTACTATTATTTTTGTAATTATTTCTTTGCCCTCAGAAGTTCATATTCTTGGTTTGTTTTATGTTTTAGGTCTCATAATCTACAGAGTAGTGTGGTTGGTAGTGTATTTCATCCCTTGAATACAAGAAGCCTTTGCAATGCTAAACTTCAAATTCTTGTTGCACTCAAGGGACAAATTTATCAGTTTTTTTAACTTTGGTAAAATATCACACATAAACCATTTAATTTTTATTTTTTAGTCGAGTTTTGACGAAGTCAAACTCGACTTATAGTTTGATGAAGTGGTGGGCGTAAACAATTGGTTTCCGGGCAATAACTTTAGTTCTATTTGATGCACCTTTACCAAAATTAAACCAGAGGTTACCCTATAGGAAAGGAAGACACATATCGATTTCAGAGTCTCGTGCCCCAAGGTCAAGGTCACTGTTACTATAAATAGAATATTTTATGACAAATTGGTTTCCGGGCAATAACTTTAGTTCTATTTGACGCACCTTTACCAAACTTATACCAGAGGTTACCCTATAGGAAGAAAAGACACCTATTGATTTCGGAGTCTGGGACTCCAAGGTCAAGGTCACTGTTACTATAAATAGAATATTTTATGACAAATTGGTTTCCGGGCAATAACTTTAGTTCTATTTGACGCACCTTTATCAAACTTATACCACATGTTACCCTATAGGAAGGGTAGACACCTATTGATTTCGGAGTCTGGGACTCCAAGGTCAAGGTCACTGTTACTATAAATAATATATTTTGTGACAAATTGGTTTCCGGGCGATAACTTTAGTTCTATTTGACGCTCCTTTACCAAACTTATACCAGATGTTACCCTATAGGAAGGGAAGACACCTATTGATTTTGGAGTCTGGGACTTCAAGGTCAAGGTCACTGTTAATATAAATATCTTATTTCTTCAGAATTGAATGTCAAAACTTGACTTCTGGACCTGTGATCCTCTTCCTGGATTTTTTTAAGTTCGCGTTGGTTGTTAAAAGAGAGCATATGGCAGCCAAAACACTATGCGAGAGGGCCTAGAAACAGATTTTTAACTTTTTTAGTCCTAACTACAACCATAATCAAAAGTAATAAAGCAAGTCTTTACAAATTTGAATTTTTTTTTATTCTCAAACATTCATTGATCAGAAGTGAATATAATATACATGCATGTACAATCCCTTAGTAATGATAAAATGATGGAAACAAATTAAGAATCTTTAAGTTGAAAACAATATTTTGAATTAAAATCACTTACCTCACCTTTTCACTCTAGCAAATATAAGGTATTGATATTTCACTCGTCTTCATTTTGCTGACATCTGTAACTGTTTCATCATTGCATATTGTTATAATGAATTGCATTTTTGCTTTGATTTTAGGTGTTCAGGCTTATGCTGAAGCTATGCTCATTATTGTGAAAGTATTAGCACAGAATGCTGGATTAGATCCTCAAGAATCTATAGTTAAATTACAACAAGAATACACAGGACCAAATCAGGCTGTTGGATTAGATATTAAAACTGGTAAGCAGATGTTGCTGAACACAAGTTTCTTGTATTGTTGTTAATTTGTTGTGAGTGTCGGGATGAGCTGGGGGTGGGCAATGTGGTTATTCTCATTATTAGTCGGGTTGTGACGAATCAAACTCAACTTATAGTTTGGTGAATGGCAGGCGGGCGGGTGCAAACAATTGGTTTCTGGATGATAATTTGATAATGGTTCGACCCACGTTCATGAAACTTCATAGGTAGGTTGGCATCAGTGAGAGGAAGAACCCTATTCATTTTGGACTTGCTTGGTCAAAGGTCAAAGACACAGTTACCTTGAACATAGTAAATTATAAGCAATTTGTTTCCGGAAGATAACTTAACTATGGTTCTCCCACATTCATGAAACTTCATATGTAGGATGGCCTTCATGAGAGGAAGAACCCTATTTATTTTGGACTCACTAGGTCAAAGATCAAGGCCACAGTGACCCTGGACATAGTAAATCAAAACAATTGGTTTCCAGATGATAACTTGATAATGGTTCGACCCACGTTCATGAAACTTATAGATAGGTTGACATCAGTGAGAGGAAGAACCCTATTTATTTTGGACTCACTAGGTCAAAGGTCAATGTCACAGTGGCTCTGAACATAGTAAATCAAAACAATTGGTTTCTGGATGATAACTTGATAATGGTTCGACCCATGTTCATGAAACTTCATAGATACGTTGGCATCAGTAAGAGGAAGAATCCTATTTATTTTGGACTCACTAGGTGAAACGTCAAGGTCACAGTGACCTTCAACATAGTAAATCATAAACAATTGGTTTCCGGTTAATAACTTGATAATGGTTTGACCCACATTCATGAAACTTCATTGGTTGGGCTAGGTGAGTGGAAGACCCCTATTTATTTTGGACTTGCTATGTCAAAGGTAAAGGTCACAGTGACCTTGAACATAATAAATCGTAAACAATTGGTTTCGAGACGATAATTGGACAACGGTTCCACCCACGTTCATGAAACTTCATAGGTAGGTTGGCATTGGTGCAAGAAAGAGCCCTCTTTATTTTGGAATCACTAGGTCAAAGGTCAAGGCCACAGTGACCCTTCACATAGTAAATTGTAAACAATTTATTTTCGGATGATAAGTTGATAATGATTAAACCCACTTTTGCACTGTCACAACTTGACATTGGATCGGTGATCCTATCAGCATTTTTAATTGAATAATATCATTAACCCTCTGCACACGGATGTCAAACTACCAAAATTTCAATTGCAAATTCTTCAGCTAGGAAATTTAACCAATTCAATCTTGTTTGACAGAGCTCAGTTGCATTATGTGAAGAATTTGCTACATGAAATTTCATAATTGTGACATCAGTGTGCTAAGGGTTAATACATTTATGTATAATGCAAAGAGTCTTCTACTGAATGCCATATACACAGTATTATACACAGTGATTAGATTCTTGGCTACTCACCAGATGCATCTCTGCTGAAAGCAGAATACTTTATCATTGGTCAGGGCTTCTTCTGCCCTCTCTAGGAAAGGGTCTGGGGTCCATGCAGTTGGGAAAATTTGTGTCATGAAGACTCCAATTGGGAATTTGTTTGGAAGAAACAAAGAATAAAAAATGTTTCCTTCATATTGAGCTGACAACATTAATACAGAAGGTACTACATGTATAGTTCATGTAGTAAGTTTTATAACAAACAGTCACATGATGTAATGATCAGTCTTTGTAATCTCTATTTAATAAATTATTGTATTAAATGATGAAGGTATTTATGCATTTTGGTACCCTTCAACGGTCAACATTCTATGGCTTTGCATTTGTGTCTAGGGTAGACTTGGCTGCCTATATTAAATGATGAAGGTATTTATGCATTTTGCTACCCTTCAACAGTCAACATTCTATGGCTTAGCATTTGTGTCTAGGCAAGACTTGGCTGCCTATATTAAATGATGGAGGTATTTATGCATTTTGCTACCCTTCAACAGTCAACATTCTATGGCTTAGCATTTGTGTCTAGGCAAGACTTGGCTGCCTATATTAAATGATGAAGGTATTTATGCATTTTGCTACCCATCAACAGTCAACATTCTATGGCTTAGCATTTGTGTCTAGGCAAGACTTGGCTGTCTATATTAAATGATGAAGGTATTTATGCATTTTGCTACTCTTCAACAGTCAACATTCTGTGGCTTAGCAGTTGTGTCTAGGAAAGACTTGGCTGCCTATATAGGCAGCCAAGACTTTGCTAGAAACAACGGACAAGATTCATGGGATGTAACTTGTAAATGAATCTAAAAACTGCCTGTTGATGCACCTGTTATATTGTAGTAAAAAGTGATTAAAGTTAAAATAAGGCCTTCAAGAGTTAAAAGAAGAATTAAATTTTTATTTGAATGAGGACTGAGATTGGGAAATATTTGTTTTGCATTGGGTAAAATCATGCCAAAATGCTATTGGGAAAGGGTCCCATATTCAGCCAGTGTAGACACCCAAAAGAATCCCTGTTGGTTATGCTGAGAACTTTGTCAAATAACATGAAATTGGTTTGAAAAATCCTTCGTATTATTGGTGGAAAATAAAACTTGTGTGATTGTGATTAGAATGAAGAGATATTTTTTATAATAGTCATCTGAAAATTTAAGTACTGCGATGCTTCCAGTGGGTAACATCTGGGTTGGTTTTTAGCTTAACCTGACAAAGTCAAGATAAGCTATTGCCATCACGCGTGTGGAAGTCTGTGAGCCTGTTTACATTTTCCTTTAGCACGGGCTACACCTTGCAGTTCTTGTCTGATCGTCACAAAATTTCATATGCAGGTTTGGGGTCATGTCTAGATGAGAACGTCCCCTTTTGGTCGCAATTGGTCAACCGGTATGGCTGCCCGAGCCCAAAACCCGAAAACCATTAGCACAGTCTACAGGTCGTATTTATGAAGGGATTTCATTGTAACTTGGTAGGGTGCCTCTGTATAATGCCTCGATAAGAATGTCACCTTTTGGGCATGATCTTTCAACCGTGATGGCTGCCTAAGTCCGAAACCCAAAAACTTTTAGCACAGTCTGCAGGTCATGTTTAATATGGAGGGATTTCATTGTAACTTGGTAGGATGACTCCTTATGATGTCATGATGAGAATTTCCCTATTTGGGTATGATCTGCCAACCGTGACGACTGCCCGAGCCCAAAACCCGAAAACCTTTAGGACAGTCTACAGGCCATATTTATTGAGGAATTTCATTGTAACTTGGTGGGTTGACTTCATATAATGTCAAGATGAGAATGACCCCATTTGGACGTGATTGGGCAACTGTGGCGGCTACAGGGGCCCGAAGCCCGAAAACCTTTAGCACAGTCTACGGGTCATATTTATGAAGGGATTTCATTGTAACTTGGTAGGATGACTCCAAATAATGTCTAAATGAGAACGTCCCATCTTGATTGTGATCATTCAGTCTTGATGGGTGCCCGAGCCCAAAAACCTTTAGCATAGGCAAAAGGTCATATTTATGGAAGGATTTCATTGTAACCTGTTAGGTCGACTCCATATAATGCCTAGATGATGACATCCCCTTTTGGTCGTGATTGGTCAACTGTGATGGGTACAGGTGCCCGAAGCCCAAAAACCTTGAGCACAGTCTGCAGGTCATATTTATGAAGGGATTTCATTGTAAGTTCGTAGGATCATTCGATATGATGCCCAGATGAGAATGTCCCCTTTTGGTTGCGATCATTCAACCATGATGGCTGCTGAGCCCGAAAATCTTTAGCACAGTCTACAGGTCATATTTATGAAGGGATTTCATTGTAACTTGGTAGGTTGACTTCATATAATGTCTAGATGAGAATGTCTCCTTTTGGACACGATTGGGCAACTGTAAAGGCTACAGGGGACCGAAGCCCCAAAACCTTTAGCACAGTCTACGGGTCATATTTATGAAGGGATTTCATTGTAACTTGGTAGGATGACTCCAAATAATGTCTAGATGAGAACATCCCCTTTTGGTCGCGATCATTCAGCCTTTATGGCTGCCTGAGCCCAAAGACCTTTAGCATAGTCTATAGGTCGTATTTATGGAAGGATTTCATTGTAATTTGTTAGATTGACTCCATATAATGCCGAGATGATGACATCCCCTTTTGGTCGTGATTGGTCAACTGTGATGGCTACAGGTGCCCGAAGCCCGAAAATCTTGAGCACAGTCTACAGGTCATATTTATGAAGGGATTTCATTGTAACTTCATAGGATCACTCCAGATGATGCCCAGATGAGAATGACCCCTTTTGGTTGTGATCATTCAACCATGATGACTGCCTGAGCCCAAAGCCCAAAAACCTTTAGCACAGTCTTCAGTTCATATTTATGAAGGGATTTCATTGTAACTTGGTAGGTTGACTTCATATAATGTCTAGATGAGAACAGCTAGCTCCTTTTGGACACCATTAGGCAGCTGTGACGGCTACAGGGGCCTGAAGCCCGAAAACGTTTAGCACAGTCTACAGGTGATATTTATGAAGGGATTTCATTGTACCTTGGTAGGATGACTCCAAATAATCTCTAGATGAGAACGTCCCCTTTTGGTCACGATCATTCAGCTTTGATGGCTGCCCGAGCACAAAACCCCAAAACCTTTAGCATAGTCTATAGGTCATATTTATGGAAGGATTTCATGTAACCTGTTAGTTTGACTCCATATAATGCCTAGATGATGATATCCCTTTTTGGTCGTGATTGATCAACTGTGACAGCTTCAGGGGCCCAAAAACCTTGAGCACAGTCTACAGGTCATATTTATGAAGGGATTTCATTGTAACTTCGTAGGATCACTCCAGATGATGCCTAGATGAGAATGTCCCCTTTTGGTTGCGATCATTCAACCAGGATGGCTGCCCGAGCCCAAAGCCCAAAAACCTTTAGCACAGTCTAAATGGTCATATTTATCAAGAGATTTCATTGTAACTTGGTAGGTTGACTTCATATAAAGTCTAGAAGAGAATGTCCCCTTTGGACGCAGTTGGAAAACTGACGGCTACAGGGACCCAAAGCCTGAAAACCTTTAGCACAGTCTACAGGCCATATTTATGAAGGGATTTCAATGTAACTTGATAGGATGACTCGTTTTGAAATAATTTCACTGTAACTTGGTAACTTTCATTGATATACGTTAACTGTGAGGGCTACATACATTAACTGTGAGGTCATATTAACTCACCGCTCAGCTCTATAGTACAGTGTACACCTCATATTATTTTTATCAAAAACATAGCATACAGGGAACAGAAATGAACATATTCCCAATTATCACAATTCTTGTCTTATTTCATAATCCTTTCATAAACATTGAACATTATCCTTTTCATCAAACACAACACGCAAGTTAAGCAATAGTGTCATTGACACATTCATTTTTAACTTTTTAATTTGAATAATACCTGTATTTACACCAAAACACACACCACTCAAGATCCAGACATTTGAGGCTGTTAATAGAGCACTTCTGCCCTCGTACTTTACAAATTAAGCAGCTGAAGAAAAAAAATATTTCAAAAAAAAATTTCAATAAAACCATATCATGTGTCCCCTCATTGGAACGAGCTCATCAAGCTTGTTCCAATGAGGGGGTCACATGATCTGGTGTTATTGAAATTTGTTGAAAAATATTAAAAAACATTAATTAAAATAATAAATTTTGATATCGTCTGTGCTGGGTAATGTTTAATTGAATCAGAGATCAGTTAGTTCATTTAATTAACTGATTTCATCTATTTTATTATCAAAATCCTGGAATTTTAAATTTTTATACTGTACCAATGACCCAGACTTAGCTGGTGCTAACTCCAACAAAACCAGGGCCAAACACAAATTTTGCCCCCCAATCCCCAAAATTTGCATCCAAAACAAAAAGAAATCATGTCCTAAAGGATCTCCATAGTACGCCTCTACTGCGCATGCGCAGTGACGCAGTCGTCCCGAAATTGGCGCCAATTATCATTCTCTGTTTGGCCCTTCATCAGTCAACATCTCACTGATCTTTGTGCTTGTAAATCTCAGTTTAAAGGATGCCAGACACGTAATTTTTGGAGAAAATGTGATTCTAAGGAGGATAGAAGGAGGAGAGGAAAAAGAAGTGGCAAAAAATAATCAGGGCTGTACTTAAAATTTTTTGATGAAATTATGTTAAGTTGCCTATTTTCGAGGCATGGGCCTCTTGTTGTCATTCTTGCTAATTGTTGCACTGCTTATTCAGTGTTTCCTCTCCCCTAGCCTTCTAAAGTCCCCCCTGGCAATTCTCCCATGCTTTTGGCATATTTTTGAGAAGTTTCATTTCTAAAATTTCCTGGGAGAGTTGCTTGGTTACAGAATGTTTTCTGTTATTTTCCCCATAGTTACGTTTTCACCCATGGGTGTATAACGTTTGTGTTCTGCATCTTCCATCTGATGTTCTACAGATTCTCCCCTGGGAGTCTCTGTTTTGCATCAGATAGAGTGTAACTGATGACTGATTCCGGGCCAGTTTTTTCAGTGCCTGGAGTCATGTTTTCTAGTGTGTTTACACTGTTTGTTTTCATTGGCAACAGCCTTTTTTGAGGGGGGCTGTTTGCCTTTGTGGTAGTTTATCTCATTATAAGATACATTTATATTATCCGAAAGTGTCTCATTAATTATTTTATATAAATTTAAAATTTTTGACCACACTTTGCCATCGGATCCATCGGGGCTCAACGTTACTTTTCAGCAACTTGGGCTTTTCTGAAAAAATATTTTTTCAAAATTATTTTGTTTTGCAATTGTTTTTTCATTTATTAATGGATCATGTTATTATGTATCTTTGTGTCAGGGGTTTTTGCGAGTAACTAGGACTTATTGTTGTTCTTTCACAATGAAGGGACATTGTTCAAATTGTAATAGGAAGAAATCTTCCTCTAACTTTCATGATCATTGTATTAATTGTAGTCAGTGTTCTCGCATTAATCCCTGTCCTATATGTGAACATTGGGATGAGAAACATTGGAAACGTGTGTCACGATATGTTGTTTCTGGAGAAAGAGCAATGCCGGCTCTTTCTCCACAAGGTCACTCTACTCTCTCAGTTTCTATTTCAGAGGAACCAGAACAGGGTGATGTTTCCATGTTATCTTCTTCAAGTGTGCGTCCATCGTCACAAATGAATTCAGAGCTAGCGGCAAAAGTGCTCATGGAGATTAGACAAATGTCGTCCGCTAGCTCGCCCGGTGTAGCGTCCATTCACCGAATGGTTCGGCAGCCGGGTTCGTCCGATGCGGTCCAAGAGGAAATTTTGGGTGATGCGAGCACTATAAACATAATAGATGCACACCCAGTGACGGCGGATAGTAAACGAGAAAGGAGGAAGCCTTTTAGTCCGGTTCCTAGCTCGTCCAGGTCCAGCCGGGCCGCGAGCGAGAGAGGTCCCTCTCTCGTACAACAACATCTGGGACCAGATGTTGTGGTACAAAATGTGTCTTTAGCGGAGCATACGTCCGTCGCTCGGGACGCTCCGTTGTATAAGCAGTCCGCAGAGACTGTTAAGGCTTCCTCTTCTCGTCAGCGCACACGACCGCACCTTGGCTGCGTGACTGCCGATATTTTACCAGCTTCGCCGATGAAGGATTCTTCGGCGACCAGGTCACACCATCCGGCAGCCAGGGATTCGAGACCGATGGACTCCGGACGTTCGCATAGGAAAAGTATGCGGGAGCCATCTGATGCGGAGCTGCCCTCGGCGAAGCAGCGAAAGACTGCGCCTCCGCAGGTCTCGACGTCGGACATTCTTGTGCAGATAGCACAGCTTATCGCAGCATCCCAGCAGCCGACAGAAACGGTGTCGGATCGAGAATTATCCGACGGCGCTGGGTCGGTATGCTCCGCCGAAGCATCGGGGGCGGACGACCGGGAACATCGGGAGGTCCGACCGGATGGTGAAAGGGATACGGATGAATTGGAGCTATCCCTTTCGGAACAACATAAAGCTGCCGTGGACTTCATCCGGCACTTTCTCCCTCAAGTTGTTCCGTCGGGCCAGACTGCTGCGCTTCCGGACAAGAGAATTATAGCGTCATTGGACTCTGAATTTTTTGAGCGGTTCAGGGACATCGCTCCCGAGTTTCCGTCGCAGTCCAATAATGTTGCAAGAACATTTGAATTATTGAACGACGCTATATTTAAACTTGCTTCCAGGACGGGGAAAGCAGGTTTCTTGTCCGCTAATACTCTTAACCTGCCTTTCATTAATGCAAGGAATAATTCAATACGGCAGGACAGGGTATACCGAGAGTTCCTCTGCGTATGGACGACGAGGCGGAAGACTTAGAGCTATCATTACCGTCGTCAGCTTCTATTCCAACCGCGGTGTTGGAAACAGCTATTGCGTCTAACAGGGCCAATTTAGATGCCTTATCTTACGCAGATCACCTTACTAAGGCGTTATCACTGCGCCTTCAAGGGGAAGAGTTTCAGGATATACAATCCTCTTTAAGACTTCTTTCAAGGGCAGTAGCTTATTCCACGTGTAACTCCGCCCTTTCAGTGGCAAATCTGGAGTTGGTTAGACGTGACGCAGCCCTAGCTACATCCACACTAGTGGATTCTAAGGTGAAGAACTCTCTTAGAGTCGCTTCGGTCTCAGGAGAACTTCTCTTTGACGGCAAGCTTTCCGCTATTTATGATAAAATTAAAAAGAAAGCTAATGATTCTCTGTTGTTCAGATCGGCTCCTAAAAAGTCGGATACAGCAGACACGAATAAGACAGGCACTTCTGGGTCTAATGCGCCCAAGAGAGGTTCCTATAGAGGTTCCGGTGCGTCCTCTTGGTCTTATTCGAGAGACCGTCAGGATAGCGACTCTCGTTCGGGACGTCCTTCAGGCCGGGACAATCGGTCGGACGCCCCGAGGTCGACGAGGCGAGGTGCGGGTCGTGGAAGACGTGGTTTCTCCTACCGCAGGCCTCGCAGGTCCAGGAGGTGATGGCTTAAACCTCTATCGCGTTCCGGTTGGCGGAAGGTTGTCGAGTTTTTCACAAGAGTGGGCGTCGATTACGGACGACCCTTGGGTAAGAGGAGTGACTTCGGAAGGTCTAAAGATATCCTTCAAACGAAAGCCTCCATTAACTCGAAGTCCAAAGTGGACTCATCTTCCGTCAAATCCACAGAAAAGAGACGCTCTGTTATCAGAGGTGCAGTCTCTTTTAATGAAGAATGCGGTAGAGGTCGTAGAAAACCAGGAATCTCTGGGATTCTACAGCCATCTGTTTCTGGTTCCGAAACCAGACGGCTCGTTCCGTCCAGTCATAGATTTGAGCTGGATAAACAAGCTGATCGTCGCTCCGAAGTTTTATATGGAGACGATTCGATCGGTCAGAGCGAGTATTCGGGTGAACGATTATGCAACGAGCATAGATCTCAAAGATGCGTACTTTCACGTCATGGTACATCCGACATTCCGAAAGTATCTACGCTTCGCAGTCCTAGGAGTGGTGTATCAGTTCCGGGCCATGTGCTTCGGATTGAATCTAGCACCCTGGGCTTTCACTCTGGTAATGAACTCGGTAATGATCTACTTCCGAGCTCATTCGTCTGCGGTAATGTCGGCCTACCTGGACGACATTCTTCAGAGGTACGGCAACGAGTTAACGCTTCAGAACGATGTTCAGAATCTTCTTCTATTGCTCCGACGTCTCGGTTTTATAGTAAACGAGGAGAAGTCGGATCTGGTGCCGTCCAAGTCATTTACTCATCTGGGAATGAGCTTCGAGACGCACAACAATCTCGTTCGTCTGCCGTTAACCAGAGCGAAATTAGTCAGTTGTTACGCTCGCTATTGTCTGCACGCAGACAAAGTCACGGCGAGAGAATTTATGAGACTGATAGGTCTGTGCGGAGCCGCCGCGGATCTCATTCCGATGGGGCGGCTACGCACACGTCCTCTTCAAATTTTCCTGACTCAGAATTGGAGTGTGAAAATTCATTCGCTCGATGTAGACGTTCTCTTGTCAGATCAAGTGAAACAAGAGATTCAGACTTGGGCAAACATTCAGTGGTTAACTCAAGGAGTTCCGCTGCAGTTGCCGGATCCGAGTTTTACCGTTATGACGGATGCCAGTCAAACAGGTTGGGGTGCATCATTAATCCCAAACGGATTCGAGATGCCAGGGTCTTTGGGATCCGCAATTCCTGTGCAAGCACATAAACATCAAGGAAATGATGTCAATTTGGCTTGCGTTACGTCACTGGATGGACATTATTCACGATGCTCATGTCCAAATCCTATCCGACAATACGACAGTAGTGGCGTATATACGGAATCAGGGAGGCACTCATTCAGTTCCGTTGTTCAATCTAACGGAAAGAATCCTTCTGTTTGCGTTAGAACATCACATTCTTCTTTCGGTCCGTCACATACCGGGTCGTCTGAATGTGCTAGCAGACTCCCTTTCACGAAAGGGTCGCTTGTTGCCGTCGGAGTGGACTCTCAACAAACAAGTATTCAATCAGATTTGCTACCAATGGGAACGGCCAATGATAGACTTATTTGCGACACATCTCAACAATCAGTTGCAGACGTATGTGTCTCCGTGTCCGGATCCAAGAGCATTTGCAGTAGACGCTCTGTCGATCCCTTGGGACGGAATGATAGGATATGCGTATCCTCCAGCGCCGTTAATTCAACAAGTATTGCTAAAGATAAAACAATCTCAATGCAAGATTCTGTTGGTAGCATCTCTGTCGCCACAGAGACCGTGGATAAATCTACTCAGGTGTCTGTTGTGGGACCTACCGCGGAAGCTTCCTCCACGAGAGGATCTTCTTTCGCAGGGGAAATCGCGCCAACTCCATCACAACCCGCAAGGTCTCAACCTTCACGTTTTTCCGCTGTGCGGTCCTTCTTGCATGGCAAGCACTTTACAGGACGAGCAGTGGACGCGATTTCTAACTGTAGGAGGACCTCCTCTTCGCTAAACTATGCGGCTAAGTGGAAGGTTTTTCGTCGTTGGTGTAGGGATCATTCTGTAGATATATTTGATCCCTCTATACCAGACATTGCAAACTTTCTAGTATACTTGTTTGACGAAATCAAACTGCAGCCTGTTACTATAAAGGGTTATAGATCTATGTTATCTGATACCTATGCACATCATGATAGTTTACAAATTGGATCTAATGTCTCTTTATCGAAATTGGTTAGAAACTTTTCGATAAATAGACCCAGAACTCTTAGATTAATTCCTAAGTGGAATTTAGCTTGGGTTCTCCTTAAATTGAAGGAAAAGCCATTTGAACCTCTTGGGACAGTAGATTTCAAATTCTTATCTTATAAGACAGCTTTTCTCTTAGCTTTCTCTTCTGCCAGAAGAGTCAGTGAGCTTCATGCACTATCGGTGGATGATTCTCATTATCGTAGTGTTGGGAACACTATCACCTTCACTACTAATGTGGGTTTTTTAGCTAAGAATCAGGCTCCTAATAAATATCCGGAACCTATTGTTATTAAGGCTCTTCCGTCTTCAGACGGGCGTAGGCCTTTACTCTGTCCTGTTAGAGCACTACGTATCTATAAACAGAGATCTCAGTTTATCAGAAAGGGACGGAAACGTTTCTTTCTGTCTTTGATGCCTAATAGAAAGGACATTTCAGTCCATTCTATTGCTAGATGGATTCAGTTAACTATCCGTACTGCTTATGAAGATTTATCTTCTTCTCAGCAGTCTGTGCTTAAGATTTCTGCTCATGAAGTAAGAGCTCTTTCTACTTCCTGGGCTTATGCTAATAGTGTTGCTATTACAGATTTAATGAAGGCTGCTTATTGGTCTCAGCCATCCACATTTACGAATTTTTATCTCAGAAATATGGAGTCCATTTCTGGAGACCTGCATTGTTTAGGTCCGTTATCTGTTGCTCAGAATGTCGTCCACTAAACAGTTGCAACTATAGTTATGCAGGCTTTCTGTTCCGGCAGTGACTCCGTCCGGCTGCCCTCTTCGCTCTGGGCTATTTGACCCAGGGCAAGGGGAAGGGGGGGGCGGGTGTTCCCTTAGGTCACCTGCTTTATAGTGAAAAGCAAGGGAATGCCTCCTCCAAGTCAGTATTTCTGAGTCGCTTCTGGGATGGTTTTAAAGTGCAATATTAATGTTTAAATTCATTCATGTCTTATTTTTAAAGTGTAGCTCGGTGTGAAGCATTTGTATATGTCAAGTGTCAAACGGGCTTTAATATACAATACTCGGACACTTTTAAATGATTATAAAGAGTCTCAATTCTCTGGACTACTTTATTTATTGGCTTGCTTTAAAAATAATTAGTATAAGGGTTATACTGGATGTTAATAGAGAACATGAATGTTATTGTGCTCAATTATTAAGGGTAGTGTATCTTTCTAATTTAATATTAAATAAGAAAGATACATGTAAAGCCTAATACTCCTTTTCTCCTTAAGGGGTTACCTCTTTACTATATAATTGAGCTTATTGGATTTTCCTCTATGTCCTAGGCCCTCCAGCCTGTTTACTATTCAGCTAAGTCTGGGTCATTGGTACAGTATAAAAATGTTAAAAAATTTATAGTAATTTATATATTTTTTATACTTACCAATGACCCAGACGGGGATGGCCCTCCCTGGAGTTGGGAACTCTTGCCTCCCCGCTGAGTACATAGCGCTGACCAGGCACTGCCAGTAAGAATGATAATTGGCGCCAATTTCGGGACGACTGCGTCACTGCGCATGCGCAGTAGAGGCGTACTATGGAGGTCCTTTAGGACATGATTTCTTTTTGTTTTGGATGCAAATTTTGGGGATTGGGGGGCAAAATTTGTGTTTGGCCCTGGTTTTGTTGGAGTTAGCACCAGCTAAGTCTGGGTCATTGGTAAGTATAAAAAATATATAAATTACTATAAATTTTTTAACTTTCTGTACATTTTCATGAAAATGGTATCAAAATTTCAATGATTTTGAGTCCACCAATATACATAAACCATATTTCTCTTATTTTCTGAAGAAACATTATTTTCACCAATTTTGAGTTTAAAATTTGAGAGTTTCATTTGATTTCAGCAAATTTAGTTTCCTTCCACACTCATCCTTGTTGCATTATCATTTGAAATGAACAATGCAGTACAATGGAGCCCACTTAATTGGATATCTCTTAACTGAATAACCCTGTTAATTGAATATAATTTCCCAACACAAAACTATTTACCATATCTTCAGTACAAATTTGTCCTGTTAATTGAATATAGATTATACAGTAAACTCCTATTAATTGAATAAAAAATCTTGTAATATGTTGAGAATTTACCCACAAAATCACCAACTTCCTGTTGTCTGTTGACCTATTTGGCCTCAGTACATCCAATACATGCATTTAATCTATTATATCTTGTTTGACAGAGCTCTATGAGCTCTCAAACAAGATATAGATTAAATGCTCAGGTTAACTCAAGAATATAGCTAAGTGTCCACTCCCTGTTAATTGAATACTTATGTTAATTGAATAATTTTCATTGGCACAAAGGCTATTCAATTAACAGGGTTGCACTGTATTGTTCACTCCAACTGGAAATCAAGTGCCCTTTCACCCTTTTGTGTACTGTAGATAAAGGTTCTGTACCAACTGATATAGGGACCACCAATCAATAAGGAATATCATAAAATCCCTGTGGGAATCCTGGTACCTGGAGCAGTGCTTGTTTATTGTGGTAAACAAATTCTGCTTTACTGGTAAAATACGACCCAGTAATCAAATCATGGAGTGGAAGTTTTCTAAAGCGGGCTACACAGGTAGGTATGAAGACTGGTTAAATGTGACTTCATACCCGTGTTACGGTCATAATTCAGCCATACATCCTGAGAGTAGGGCTGCACGATATTCAAAACTGAATACCGGTATTGGTATTCAAAAAAATACCGCGGTATATCGGTATATCGAAAACTGTTCCGAAAAATGAACATAAGTACCACAACCGAGGCTTGAGGCATCACAGTCCGAAGAACGAATTAGCATGTCTTGATGATGCGATTCGAAAAACCTTTACCCAAGGCAGATGATGTCAAAATATTTTTAAAAAAGGTTTATCAGATTTTCAAAAAAAAAAATTCTTCAAAACCATATTTTGTGATCCCTCATTGGAACGAGCTCAACGAGCTCATTCCAATGAGGGGGTCACATGATATAGTTTTGTTGAAATTTTTGAAAATTATTTTTTCAACTCCTGAAATTGTATTTTATGTGAGCACATGCAGACAATTCCTTTAGTAAAGGGATAATATTATTCATTCGTGGCTACAGTTAAAAATCTCAAGAAATCTTGTAAATTAAATTGTGAGGAAATAAATAATGACGATAAACAGATATTTTTGTAATTGCTCCGGTATTCAATCGATATTGGTTTGAATACCGGTATATATCGGTTTATCGATATACCGTGCAGCCCTACCTGCGAGTGACCTTAAACACCAATAACAGAGATTCTTCTGCCCTCTTTGGGAAAGGTTCTCGGGCCCATGTCATTGGAAAAATTTGATCAAAGAGGCTCCAATTGGGAATTTGTTTTGGAGGGAAAGAAACAAACAAAGACCAAGAAATTTTACTTTAAAATTGAACAGAGAACATAAAGACTGATACCTAAGCAACTGCATGTATACAAGTAAGTTTTATAACAAACATTTACATGAAATTATGTTTACCCCAGTTTCTGGAGTTTCTATTAAACTGTACTTATGTTATTAAAGAACACTCATTGAATCCAGACACTTTCTAAGTTGTGTTAGATAAGCAATTTAAATTTAAAGCACAATTGGTGTCCTGAACTTGGTGAGTCCTCATGACTACCCAGTTCAGGGCACCAATTATGTATTGAATTTTTGTTTGAGTGGGAACTGAGATCGGGAAATTGGGGGTTTGGAATTGGGAAAAATCATGCGTAAATGCTATTAGGAAAGAGTCCCATATTCGGCTCATGTAGACACTCAAAAGTATCTTTGAATGAATATAAGTGACCTTTCTGGGAGCACTATATAATATTAATGCTGATGACACACAGGTCCACTTCTCTTTTTGACAATCAACCAAAGATCAAACTAAAGCTCAAGAAATTATTGAATCATGTATTTGGGATATTTGGATGATTTCAAACAAATTAATGATAAATGATGATAAGACCGAATTCCTAATAATTGGTTCAGGTCAGCAACTCACTAAAATTGACATGATCTTAGTGAAGGTAGGAGATTCCCCCACCAGTGCAAGTGACAGTGTACGTAATCTTGGTGCCTTCTTCGACTCAAACTTTTCTATGGACAAACAAGTGCAACAAGCCTTTCCAGAGGTCAGTACAAAATTAAACAGATATGGTAGTTTCTTCCCAAAGCCTCCACAAAAACTCCAATTCATGCCTTTGTAACTTCACATTTGGATTATGGTAATGCCTTCTTGTTCAGCCTTCCACAATACCAGTACTCTCGCCTGCAGAAAACCATTTCAGAAACAAAATGAGGTGACAAGTTGGCACTTTTTTTTTTTTGAAACTGGTTAACAAGTGTTTATATTTTGTGTTTGTATTTTATATTTTCCAACTTGTAGGTGATGCATTAATTCCAGCTGATGAAGGCATATTAGATAACTATAGAGTTAAAAAACAACTGCTCCATTCCTGGTGAGTACATAGATATATTATACCAGAACATTAATAAAAAAAAATGCTTTTGACTTCCCACGACATTCTTGAATTCCTGTATGCTGTTTATTATTCCTTCTCCTCTGTGAGAGATTTCGGTGGGCATATAGTGTAGGACTCTGTGCTTCCATACAAACATTTTGAATTATAACTCGAGCATCAGTTGGCAAGTTTCGTACACACATACAGACAAGTGTTATGTCCGTAGCTATACTTATAAAGCTGTCTGTATGAATGTTTTGTATTATAACGCGAACATTGGTTGTTTGGGTTTTGATGTCTTTTGCTATGATGATAGACCAGTATGAAGGAAAGAATATCTGCATATTAGAGGTTTTGTCCATGTTTACATACCAAGAGTTATGGCTCTTGTTAGATTTAGAAAAATTTCCATATGAACATTTTTGCATAATAACTCAAGCATCAGTTGTTAGATTTTGATGTTCTTTGGTATGGTGACAGACCAGCATTGGGGAAAAAATATCGACATATTGCAGGTTTTGTTCATGCATACTTATCAGAGTTATAGCCATTGTTATACTTTCTATCCAAATGCTTTGCAATATAACTTAAAACATTGGTTGTCAGATTTTGATGTCTTTAGGTGTAGGAAGAGACCAGCATTGGGGAAAGGATATTCAAATATTGTATAGGTACCACAGTTATGGCCCTTGTTACACATAGAAAACATCACATTTTGATGCCTTTGGTATGGTACAAGACAAGAGTGGTGGAAAGGACATCCTCATACTGTAGGTTTCTTCCACATATACATACCATTTATGTCCCTTGTTATACTTAACTGGTTACCATAAAGGTTGAAACTAGTCATACACAGCGCTGGTCTGAATTACTTACCAAACTGTCTTCAGACAAATACACTTTAATGTGAATAATGACATATCCAGATAATGGGCTGAAGTTCTGAGCAATACATAACTAACATATTGAATCATGAATTGACAGACTATGTAAACCTTACTTGGCAAAGGATTAAAATTAATGCTTCCTCTCATCGAGCCAAGAATGAGTCATTTCAGTGTAATGGGCAAAAGGTTAAAATTTATACCTACTCCCGCTAAATCTTTCACTGGTCACTTTAGCCAATTTGGCTGCACCTGCGGGTGTGTCTAACCTCCATAACGGATACAGTGGACCCTGATGGGCATTTGCTGATGCAATATTACACTTGTGACCAGCAGTAATATTCTAATAACACCGCATGTACAACAATTTGTTTAAGCATGAAACCTCCCTTCTTAGCGCAAAACACACTGTAGGGAGGAGTGGTATGTTTAACCCTGGCACTCCCACCCAACCTGTGGGGAACAATTTACATTGTACTTCATTCATAACTACCAATTAATTTTACACAACGGCGGTCAAATATACTACACTCATGACATGCTGCTCTGGGTTACTCGGTGGTAACTGCCCTCCCTTTATTTAATCAAAGAATAATTGAGTTTCATTAGCAAGGTGAACACAGAGAAACTAGATTTGTAAGAATATTAAGCTACACATTTAGTTTGTCTCAATTGTCTGATCTGGTTTGATTGGGGTTTTATATCGCTTTCAACAACTATGGTTATATGATGTCTATATCACAACGTTGTTAGTTCCCAAGTTGAAGGTAGAATTATTCACACAGATCCACTGGATGGCCTAAGGAATTTATCAACCTCAGGAAGAAGTAACAAGCTCAACCACACAGACACCTCAATATAAGGATAAAACAAATTTCTTAGAATTCGCTACATCAATATAACTATGAACAGCCAGGCCATCGATGATGTGTGTTAACAACCTGGCTACCAAATGTGGCCCTATTATACCCGGGTACACATGGGTTTCAAGCTATACAGTAATGTGTCTTTGTGCACTGATGTGAATCTGGCAAGTCTAGAAAAAATGCATCTGATAGAGTAAATGGAAACATGTTTGAACATATAGAAATATGCATTGAATCAGTGTGCATTACACATTTCGGGTTAGCGTTCGAGTGCCAAGTGCCAATGTTTTGTATATAAAATGTATGAGAAAGGAGTGGATCCCCAAAATGTCATGGAAAAAATATGCAGGAAAGGGTGGGTGGGTAAAAAAATCTGCAACATAAAAAATTTCCACCTATGTTCACGCATTTTTTTTAATGCCCCTCCCCCTGCTGAAGTTGGAAATTTTGGGGGTGCATTGGGCATCTAGAAGTGAGGGACGGGGGAGGAGCCTGAAAAAAGATTTTTTTAATCGCCTTATTCCGGAAAAAAATATTACCTTGTTGTCTTCAAGTAATTTTAGGTAAAGGGTCAACACAAGTGAGTGTACATTCTTTTAATTGAATTTCTTGGAATTAATGAAACGTTTCTTTTTTTTCTTTGCAGTACTGTGATAGCAACAAATTTATTGCTGGTTGACGAAATAATGAGAGCAGGTCTGTCCTCTCTAAAAGGATCCTAGTAGAGCATATGTTAAGTAGGAAATACCTTGGTTCACAGAAAAACTTTTGGACATTCAATGAATTTTTTTTTTTTTTTGAACTTCCATTACAGACCAATGCAATACAACAGTAACTGTTCAAATAAGCTGTAGTTTAGCTTAATCCTTTACCCAACACAGACAATATCAAAATTTATTATTATTTTAAATATAATTTTTTTGAAGAAATTTCAACAAAACCATGTCATGTGACCCCCTCATTGGAACGAGCTCAATGAGCTCGTTCCAATGAGGGGTCACATGATATGGTTTTGATGAAAAATTTTGAAAAATTAAATTTTTTCAACTGCTCAATTTGAATATTACGTGGGCGGATGCGGGCGATTCGTTAGGTAAAGGGTTAAGAGAAAGAGAATTGAAATAATATTTGTCTTTTCTGCACGCAATATACTGCGACTATGCTGATTTCTTTCACTCTTCTCTCTTAAATGTTACCCTCAACAAACAAAGGATGTACCTTTTCCATTATTTGTCTGATTTCAGTTGATACTCTACCAAGTTACAGTTCTTTCTTGCAATCGTTTGAAGCAAAATGCCAGTCTGCATATTTAAAAATGTCATTTAGGCCTGAAAAAATAAAAAATCTGTTTCTCAGGCCCTCCCGCATGGTCATTTTGGCTGCCACATGCTCTTTTGTTATAACCAATGTAATCTTTAAAAAAAAAAATTAAATAGTTTATGTCTGATATTTCACCCAAGTTAAAAAAATTTATAAATTTGTCCCTTGAGTGCAAGAAGGCTTTGCAATGCTTTAGCATTGTAAAGCCTTCTTGCTCTCAAGAGATGAAATACACCACCACCCCTGCTATTCCATAGATTATGAGGCCAAAAACATAAACCAAGAACATGAACTTTTGATGGCAAAGAAATAATTAGAGAAATAAAAAATAAAATAAAAAAAACCCTCGCCCGCATGTAATTTTACAAATAATGGCCTGAGAAACAGAAGATCTACTTTGTATGGCCTTATCTGTGTTTATCTTGGAATGAAAAGCTTCAGTTTGGGGACAAAAAGCTTTAGTTTGATACTGCTCCTTTATATGGAATGTAAATGATAGTAAAAAGAACTCTTGAATCAAATAAAAAAAGAACTTGTAGATCAAATAAAAAATACATTTGATTCTTCAGCAGTTAATTTTTCAAATCATTAATGTTGGGAGGCTTTTATTTTATCGTTTTTTTTTTTTGTTTAGTAACTAGGGAAGTGCTGGTAGCCCATATTTGGGGTTCATTTTTAAGTGTAGGCACCACAACTAAAGATTTTATATTTTGTGGATGAGATTCACATTATCTTTCATGTGAATTTATTTCATCTGTATGGGTTTGCCTTGTTACAATTTTTATGAGTGATTGCCTATAGGCACTCTCCCATAAATTGTAACAAGGCAAAGACATGTGAACAAATTTCACCCCCCCCCCCCCCCCACAAAAAAAAAGAATAGCACTTTACTTGCTTATAAAGAAATATCAAATGCATTTGTGTTCAGTCATATTTATGTACCTTTTTCAAAAAATAAATACAAGCCACATAAGGCCATACAAAGTAGATTGTCTGTTTCTCAGGCCATTTTTTCCAAAAAAGCATGCGGGCGGGCGGTTTTTTTTTTTTATTTTTATTTTCTCCCCGAGAGGTTGTTTGTGGTAATTTGACCCCCACCCAAACGCCTGGTGGACCATGCAAAATTTCGAAAATATATTGGTTATTCACCACAGGGGTGTTGGGTCGTAAATGAAGTGGGGTTTGAATGTTTGTTTTTTCAGTGAAACATGAAAGTTATAACACAGGACGAAAGTCACGAAACGCCTCGTGGGTGAAACGTCTCGGGTTGAAACGTCTCTGGGACAAATCAAATGTCGAAGTGCCAACTTTCAGAGATTTATTTGACCAAAAAAAAAAAATCCTTTCACAACCTGCCTAATAAAATCGTGAATCGCAATTTTTCCCCATTATATTCAAAATTATCACAACCCATTTGAACGGGCAGTTCATCCATAAATCATATTTTTTTGAAATCTGAAAATGAAATACAAAACGAATGTTTGCGTGTTTTTATTAACCAATTCGACCGCACATACCTGCCTATATGCGATTTATTTTCAACTATGACTGTTACTTTTATATCAAGCAACGGTTACTATTAGTTATCCAATTATCCTGCATCTCAAATGCATTTATTTAAATTAACTGGAAAACTCGTAACGGTTTCAAATAACAGTACACAAATTCCCAATGACGGCCATTTACAATACAAATGTTACTAAAAATAAATGCCAGGAGACTGTGTTCCATTCAACATAGCACCTGACTTTGCAGACTTTCTGAGGGTTGGTGCGAATCAAACTTGGTCCGAATCGACCATTCCCCTTTGTGACTGTTTGTTGTCAGACTGAAATACACCTTCCTTCTTGCTGTCATTATGACTTACCTTTTACAGAATAAAACACTTTCTGTCGTGAATATTGCTAGAACCCACCCACTTCATTAAGGTATGATGTAGAAAAAGCTTGAAGTGTGTTAATTTAAAATTTGCGAACGCATCGATATCGATTTACCGAAATGAGCACAATATCTCAAATTTTTTGAAGATTTTTTTTTGTGTCATAAAAAGGTTGCATGCGCACCAAAAATGACCATGCGTGCGGGCCTGAGAAACAGAGGTTCTTTTTTTGATGGCCTAATGTTTGAGTTATTTTCTGCAGAATAAAGCAAATTAAATATTTACAAAACAATTATAATAAACAGATGCTGTATTTTAATCCTGTTTTGTCGCAAAGTGTAAATAAATATACATCAAGCAAAAAAAGGTAAAATTGTCAAGTCTCAGGATTTCATTTTAATTTTGGAAGACATTGCAAACCAATAAAAACATTCAACAAGGGGGGTTTAATTTCAGTGAGAGATTGCCTGAAAACCCAAATCGTTTTTGGGCCTTAGTGGTATCTATAGAAGAGTATGATTAGGCAACCTTAACCCTTAAAAAATTAGTCATTATATTATGTGACTGCCTTTACAGACAGCCATATCTTTAATAAGAACCACTGCCGAGGTATTTTAATCCCAGCCAAACAGACTTAATCATATTCTCAACAGTAAATTATTGATGAAAGGTCTCTGAAAATTCGGAAAAATTGGAAATAGAACAGGGACCATTAGCATGCCATCATGTGGAGGTGGTCCTGTTGACAACAGATAAAGTAAGTAGGTGTGGTTTCTACTCAAGTCTTGGCTGCCTTAATAGGCAGCCAAGATTTGACTAGAAATCACTGCTAAGCCACTGGACTTAAACAGGCTTTGTGCTGGTGGAAATTCAGGACACATGTCCAAGCCCTTAAAAGGGTTAATTTGAATGAATTTAGTCAAATTATTAAATTTTAATCATCCAAAAATGCATGTATGTACAGTTTGTACATAACCTATATGACTGGTTTTATTTGCTGGTTTACGAGAACCCCCCCACCCCCCCCCCCCCCCCCACCCCAAAGCAGTATAGATAAATATTCTTTAAGTTTTTTTTTTGGTGTTTGATATAAACCTCTAGTGCAGACTGTATTGTATTTGATGTGAGTGAAGTTAGCTCTGATGTGGAGTTCAGAACCACACCTTTTTTTCTATAGTGCTTTTTGTATCGCATCTTTTGTCAACATTTTTTGTATTAAAATTACTGATTGTGAATCAGACTTGTCTTTATTTGATTCCTATTGTAAAATAAACCACCATGACTGGAATTTTAGTTAATTAGCTGTGTTAAATCTTTACCCAACACACATGATATCAAAATATGTCATTTTAATTTTATTTTTTTTCCTCAAATTTTTCAAAAGTTTTAAAACCATATTATGTGAACCCCTCATTGGAACGAGCTCAATGAGCTTTTTCCATTGGGGGAGGGGGTTCACATGATATGGTTTTGTTGAAATTCAACTGCTTTATCTATAAATTATTGGGTGGATGTGTGATTTGTAAAGATAAAGGGTTAACCTCATCACCAGAAACATTGTTTCTGTAAGTTACAAGAAGAGGTTTTATATTGTTTTCATGTGAATTTATAGAAATATCTTGTGATGCAGTTGTAAAGTGTTTGCCAAGTTGCTTTTGGTACTTGCATTCCTATTTTCAATATCTTTTATTTCTCAAGAAAACTGTTATTAAATTTTTCAAGCTTTATGGTTTACAGTTTAACCTATTTTCGAACCAAAAGAATACTGCTTTCTTACATCTGAGCGATCATTGACAGTCCACACAGAGGTCATTTTTTATGGCATTTTTCTATCATTTTGTCGCTCATTTGGAAAAAATGGTTGCACCAAAGGGGGGCCCAGACCCATCAGGCTGACCAGAGTTCAGCCCAATGGGAGAAAGTTTTGATTTTTTGAGCTGAAAGAACCCTGTTTCCTTGCATCTGAGCAATGAATGACAGACTGGATTGCTGGAGTATCGAAATGCCTTTTATTTGGACTGCCAATGGCAGTTCACATATAGGACATTTGGATAAACCAACCATTTTGCCTTTTGGTAATTTTCATGAAAATTTCATGCGCCAATAAGTTTGGGGGGTCCAGGGGGCTGGGGGGGGGGGGGGGGGGGCCCAGAAAATTTTCTGGTAGTCCATACGGCCAATTCGCCTCTGCACAGAGTCCTGCTTTATTGATAAATTAGGCCCTGGTAACAAGTGCATGGGGTGAAAGTCCTCAAGAGTGCAGAATAGATAAATAATTGGTGAATCTTGAGCTTCATACCTACAGTACGTGGAGAGTGGATTGTAACTAAATCACCCACAGAGTGGAGTTGCCACCCAAGCTATAACTTTCAAATTTTGTACATATCGACAAAAAACACAAGCAATGTTTCAGCCAATGGACCTCCGGGTTTAACCCGGAGGTCCATTGGCTGAAACTTTGATGGTGCTGGTTATGCTTTGCGACAAATCTGCAATTATTGCCTGGGTGGAATCTCCACTCTGTGGGTGATTTAGTGATAATACACTCTCCACGTACTGTATGTTGTGGTCATGATATAATTATAAATGTAGATAGTAACCTTAACTCCATGCATGTTGTTGGCAGATATTCATTCCCAGGACACAAAATCTCTTGTCACTGAAATAAGTATAATTTGGGGATATGTAATCAGATTTTTTCTCTGTAAATTGAAAAGACCTTTTGACCAATGATTTCTTGAGTTAAATCAAGAGTCATAAGCTATGTTTTTGAGACAAAAAATATGAAAATTTAATGGTGATTTTTGTGAATAACACTAGATGGTTTTGGTCATAACATTGGTAAAGGGATAACTAAATAGACCCTTTTGTCAGTGAAAATTATTCAATTAACAGGAGTTTGTAATTATCAGGAACTTGATCATTTTCCAGTATCTATGTGATGAACTGAGTATTCATGTCCCTAATCTCTGTAGGAGGCTTTGGTGGATATATAGTCAAGGGCTCTGTCTGTCCCACCATCTGTATTTCCATGCAGACATTTCCAATTATAACTCAAACACCATTGTCAGCTTTTGATGCCCTTTGATATGCTGACAGACCAGCATAGTGGAAAGGATATCAACATATTGCAGGTTTGTTTCATCGAGGAATACACATCCAAGTTATTTGTTAAAAAATTAAATATGAAGGTCTTGCATTCTAACTCAAGCAACGCTTGTCAGATTTTTATGTCCTTTTGTAAGGTGAGAGACCAGCATGGAGGAAGGGTATTCGCATATTGCAGGTTTTATTCAAGCATACATACCAGTGTTATAGCCCTTCGATTGTTTGACTTTGATTTCTTTTGTTATTGTGATAGACCAGTATGGTTTTGTCTCCACATACCACAGTTATGTCCCTTTTTAGACTTAGAAAAACTGTCTCTTTGAACTACTTGCAGTATTGTCTTTTCTCTATGGGAATAATTTTTAGCTCAACTTTGACGTAGTCAAATTTGAGGTTATGCCATGGTCTGTTTGTCAATAATTCAATACGGCTCGGGCTAGAGGCCGTATTTATGAACCGATCTTTACAAAACTTCTTGGGTACCTTTGTTATCACCTTGGGACAAGAACGAATGTTTTTGGGTGCGGTCCAAAATTCAAGATGGCTGCCACGCCCATTTTATACCAAAATTAGATGCAGTATTTTGGGGTTCAGTCAAACCCACTCGGGGTCTTAAAAAGGGAGATAATTAAAAATCTTATCCAAAAACACCAGACAAAATAATGTTTCTTGAATTCAGTATCCCTAGGATGTGTATATTCAAATGTGTTGCAGCGAAGTTCCTGGGAAAGGGTAAACATTATTAGCACAACCTAATTTTCTATTTCCAATGAGAAAAATAAAACCTCATCACCAGTTGGAACCCTATGAGCTAAAGATAAAAAATTCAAATACCTATATTTTAAGAAGGACTTTACAATTATTAATTAATATGAATCAACCTTAGATGGGTTTGAATCAAACGGGCCAAAACAATTGATAACATTTGGCTTATGGTGCACCATACAAGGATCCCCATTGTAACATTAACCCCATGGAGATTTCTTTTGTAGATTAACATGTAACTGTCGCCCACCTTTACAATACTTTACCTGTACATTTGTTACAGGCTATAGTCAGTATTTATGTTTAGACCTTTACAATACTTTACATGTACCTTTGTTATCAGGTCATTACCTAGATGTGTGTCATTGAAGTGTCACATACTATACATACATGTACATGTCTTAAACAAGTTGAGCTACAATGTCATTGACACTTTCATTGTTGAATGGCAGCCGAAAATTGAATTGGTTTTATATTGATCATGTTCACTGGGTATGCAAGGAGGTTTAACCAAGTTAGCCTACATGTGTATCCGTTTGTTTAATCAAAATGGCAGACATTTCCACAATCCTGTAGAATACCACCACTCTAGTGATGAGCATTTGCTTTTGGCATTGAAGGCATCTACATATGTAGCACTTTGCATTGCTCTGTTTTCATGCTCTATTATATCTTGTTTGACAGAGCTCTATGAAACGAGATGTAATAGATTGAAGGCTCTTACTGTCTGTACTGAAGTGTAATGAGTCAAAAAACATAGGGGGTTCAGTGGGCATCAAGAGTAATTCTTGAACAGTTAAAATTTTTAGCTCACCTGATTGAAAGTCAGGATGAGCTGTAGTCATCATTCATTGTCCGTAGTCCATGAACATGGCATTTGCACCTGCCCCTCCAAAGACGCTGAACCAATTTTAGTTATATTTGAGGTGATTGCTTGTTCTGACATCACATTTTGGGTTTTTTTTTTCAAATCATCTTGCCCGGTCCCATAGGGAGGGGGTGGGGGAAAATTCACCAAAATTCTTAAAAAAAATCTCAGTACATACAGTGACTTGATATGTGGTATGGAGCTTTTTTTTGAGGTGTAGAATAATTTTGTTCAAGCGAAGATCGTGGATCAATATTTGCCTTTGTAATGGGAGGGGCAAAGATTTTTGGCCCCACCCAAAATTTATTTTTTCTGAACCAGAGATTCGACTTGAACCAAATTTGATATGTGGTATTATTGAGTCATGAGTACTTGATTCATGCCAAAAAAATTTTCCTGTGTTCCGTGGGAACCTCAGGAGCTGAAGATAGAAATATTTTCAAATGTCCATATTTCCCAAACCACACGGAACAGAGTACTCTTATTTGGTATGAAGCAGCCTTAGGTCTAGTAGAATTCAATGGTAAAAAAAATTGCCATTGGTTTTGTCAGGGTGTTCAATAGGGGGGTGGGGTTCGAAAAAATGCTGAGTCAGCATTTTTGCAAGAATTTTTTTTTTAAATTTGTCCATGACCACTGATCAGAATCTTTTGATATTTGGTATACAGCATTCATAGAGGGGGGGGGGGGGGGGGGGGGGGGGGGGTCAGAAACAAGTGTGTTAAAATGAAGCCCCTTGGTTCATATTTGGGCTCAATACAGGATTTTTTAACTTTAGGTAATATGGGGAATGATCTGTTCTTCTTCAGTTCTACCAGTCAGAATGCTTTCACATTTGGTATGCAACATCTTTGGGGGGGGGGGGGGGGGATTCAAATTTGTTCACATTGAGTCCCTTGGTTAATATTTGGGCTTGCTATGGTAGCCCAAATTTTAAAGCAGTGCAATATGAGAGAATTTCTTTAAAAATCTAATTCAGATTCACCAGTCAGAATGCTTTCATATTTGGTATACGGGGGGAGGGGGGGGGGGGGGTCAGATTCAAGTTTGTTCAAGTTGAGCTCTAATATTTGGGCCTTTATGGGCGTCTGAATTTTAACTTAGTGCAATATGATGAAATTTCTTTAAAAATCACCTTCTCCACCAGTCAGAATGTTTTTGTATTTGGTATACAACATACTTTGGGGGCTGAGATTCAAGTTTGTTCAAGTCAAGTCCCTGAGTTAATATTTGGGCCCCCTGTGGTAGCCCGAATTTCAACTTAGTGCAATATGAGGAAATTTCTTTAAAAATCCTCTCCTTCTGATCCCAAAGTCAGAATGCTTTCATATTTGGTATACAGCATTCTGGTAGTGGAAGGAAGGTCTCAGACTCAAGTCTGTTCAAGTTAAGTTCCTAGGTTGATATTTGGACTCCGAAGTTCTGCATTACTGGAAATCGGGGCATTATTTCTGTAGTAGCATCCCAGTACTAGAAAAAAATCATCTGGCATGGACAACCAAGTTATAAATAATGAAACAATTTCATTCCTCTGTAGTGTTAACTAGCTGTAGATGTTATTTAAACCCTTCTTTAAACAACTATTGTCAGGCGAGTGCCTCAGGCCCCATGGGGCCTCTTGTTTATACAATTACCAGAAGTTTATTTTATGACCTATATTCAATTAACAGGTCACGTTTTCAAAGATTTCGTCGAGACTATTAGGAACAACAGCAGCCGCCTAGAGCTATCTAGTAGTTGGGAGTTGTAAAGCTGGTCTAGCAGTGAGAACCCAGGCCCTACCAGTCCACAAAGGCCCACCCTCTTCACTCCATAAATACCAAGATGAGGATACATGGGGTGTTAGATTATATCTCATTGAGTAATTTTCTCGTGGCCTCACATTCATAAATACCGGGAATAAGGATATGAGGGATTTGAAATTAAACCTCAACGAGGAATTTTCTCATGTGCCTCATAACCTCTTCTGATGAAAGGGGAAATTACACGTCTGTGTATGATAGTGGGCAGTGCTTAAATGAATGACCAAAGCTGTTTGGTCTTGCCCTTGTTTTCTGTGGTAAACAAGCTCTGTTTCACTGGTAAAATAGGACCCAGTCACTAATGCTTGGGGTGTGAGTCCTCTAAAATAGGCCACATGGGGTATAAACGATTGACTGTGCTTGGCTTTATCTCCATGTTGGTCATGATTAGCCATTGTGCAAAAATATGTGACCTTAAACACCAATAAATTAATAAACTTAAGCAGAGGTCGAGACAGGGTCAGATATCTCTAACCAGTCATTAATGGTGGGAGACTATTACAGGGCATAGTGGTTGTCGCGGTACAAGCCAAGAAGATTGGTAGAAGACTCCAGTACTGGATGTAGTGGAAGCTGATCATATGATAAGTAGCAGTGGTCTAGCAGCCATTAAAGCTCTTCCGCACTACTTGAGTATAATCCACCATTCCCACAAAACGCCAAGAGGGTGGTACAATAAAAGGCTTCATACGGCCAACAGGTGTTCCCACTGCAATCTAAAACAAACAGGGTTGCATATCGTCCATACTGTAACACAATACCAGACAACCAAGCATACCCAACAACACCACATGACTTGTGTGGATTGGATGGATTATTAGTACAAAGTGCAAACGGCAGATTTACAGGGGTGCAAACCATCAATGCTTTGCAAACATGCTAGACAACCATTCATGCCCCACTACACCACATGGCCAAGCATTACGTTCTACATATGGCAACCATGATGGTATAAAGAATTTAGTAGGTTAGTATTCCCCAGACCGCCCATATAATAATTATACTAGCAGAAAAAGGGAACGCATATTTTTTTTCTGTGGTAAATATTTCAAATGTGTTATGGATGATTACTTCATTGTTTGGATTTTGATGTTATTTCTTCATTACTGATTAAATTTTGACGAGTTTTGTTGTCTTAACACGGACAGAGTTTGCACGGATAACATTCAAACGTGGGTGCCCTATGCCATTTCCTGGTCAAAATCCAACAGTGTGCCCACCCCGGGCTTTAGTCGCTGCTCTAACTCTCCTTACCAATGACCCCATCAAGTTGTTTGTGGTCCTTTGTGGGATGTTATTCCACTCCTGAAGAAGGGCCTGAGTGAACTGAGCGACATTGTTTGGGACATTGATGCGCTTCCTGACCCTTCCATCCAGTTTGTCCCACAAATGCTCGATCGGGAATAAATCTGGGCTGTAGGGTGGCCAATCGAGAACTGGGACAATGTTTTGGTTCAGGAAGTCACGACAAATCCTAGCAACGTTCCGCCTCACATTATTCTGCAGCAACGTAAGGTTACACGCATGGATAAGTGGAAGGACGTAAGGTATGAGGATCAGATCCCTTTATCTTACTGCTGTAAGACTGCTCTGGATGATCACGAGAGGTGTTTTCACACGAGAAATCCCACCCAAACCATAAAAGATCCCCGAATCTACCGTTTTCCTTAACGCACGCCCCACTCGATGTCGCTAGCAACGTTGCCGTCCATCTGACCTCTAAAGCGTGAACCGAGACTGGTCAGTGAATAACATGTCTCCAGTGGGCCAAGTGAAACCGATTTGGAGCATGTGGCCACAGCCATTGCAATCGACGTTGACGTCGCTTGGGTGTCAGTTGCGGACCAACGTAGGGACGTCGTGGCCTTAAATTTAACTCCCACAACCGAATTCTTACTGCTCGTGACACACTCGGCGACCATGGGTGCCTACAACCTGACTCGCCGTCTCCGTTGCCGTCTGAAATCGGTTACGGAAGTGTGAGAGACATATGTTTCTAGCTTGACGTGGCGACGTATCCCGCGGATGTCGCCCACTCCTGGGCGGTCAGCTAATCTTCCTATGGCTTTGAGACGCCCAACTAAACGAGCTAACATTGACTCATGGACCCCAAATTGTTGGGAGACGAGACGTTGCGATTGGCCCTGCATAGTAAGAGCAATAGCCCTGCCCCTATCAACTTTCGACATTCGCGGCATTTTGCTTTTCAATCAAGTTGAAATGAAATGTTGTGCAATCGATGTGTTCTGTTCGAAACTTCGATTTGATATGGTCTTCAATCCCATAGCACGTGGGAATGCCCCGGATGCACGCTTTGTCGAAAAATCTTTTGAAAGCATGCAGCGTCGCACGTGGTCATGGTTGACTGAATTTTAACCAAAGACTATATTATACTACAAAGTCATTTAAGCTCAGGAAACGCATTGGTGTGCTAAATGTTCACCACCGTGACGAGTGGTGAAATGGTGTTCACCGCGTGCCTTTGTTGGACGGTTAACACCACTTCGCCACGATCCCTCATTGGAACGAGCTCGTTCCAACGAGGTGTTATGAGCTATCTTTTTGAGACAAAAAAATGAAAAAATAATGAAAATTGAATGCTAATTTTTGTGAATAGCGCTGGTCGGTCTACGCCGTTACGTTGGGTGAAGGGTTGATTCTTCGCTTGTGCGGGGATTATTCCAGTACCTACTTAATTATTCTTCAATCCCCGTCATATTTTCTCATTATATTCCCATTAAATCTAATTCTACAAGACTGATATTATAGACATTCAAAGACAAGGTACTCCAGGGTTTCCATCACTCCTAAATAACACATTTGATGATTTGACACTCCTCATCATCGTCTTTCCCAAAGTTTCACCCTTTCTGCAGTCACCTCGTTCTCAGTTTGAACTGCAGTGATGATGTCACTATAAA
Organism: Pictodentalium vernedei; assembly: GCA_031216915.1. NCBI lineage: Eukaryota > Metazoa > Mollusca > Scaphopoda > Dentaliida > Dentaliidae > Pictodentalium > Pictodentalium vernedei. Next base: position 86,758,946 of record CM062294.1, read on the forward strand.
TGCAGAGGCGTCGGGGCCGCCCTGACAACCCCGACCAATGTCTGGGCAAAACATTTGCCGATCATGATATTTTTGGGATCGACCTTCAGCCGAACGTCATTCATATCAAATAACTAGGCTATGATTTTTTAATTTTTTTCTGGCGGATATCCGAAAATGAAAAAAATTAAAGTACTTTATATATTTTTTATACTTAACAATGGCCCAGACTTAGCTGGTGCTAACTCTAAAATATTCAGGGCCAAACACAAATTTTGCCCCCCAAATCCCCAAAATTTGCATCCAAAATAAAAAAAAACTGATGTCCTATATGGTCCTCCATACTTTTGCCTACTGCGCATGCGCAGTGTCAAGGAAGTACCGAAATTGGCACCAAGCCTCATTCTCACAACCAGTGCCTGCTAAATGTTATATAATCAGCGGGGAGGTATGAGTTCCCAACTCATGAGAGGGCCATCCCCGTCTGGGCCATTCGTAAGTATAAAAAATATATAAATTACTTTAAATTTTTTTCATATTTTTATACTGTAACCAATGGCCCAGACTTAGCTGAATAGAAAAAAGGCTGGAGGGCCTAGGACATAAAGGAAAAGTCAATAGGCTCAGTTATGCATAAAGGAATATCCCCTCGAGGAGAAAGGAGAGAAAGGATTTGCATATGTCTTTCTTATTTATTAAAAATAAGAAAGACACAATACCAATCAATAATTGAGCATAATAACATCAAAGATCTCTATCAATATCCAGTATAACCCATTATACTAATTCCTTAAAGGAAAGCCAATAAATAAAGATAGTCCAGAGAATGAGACTCTTTATACTCATTTAAAAGTGTCCGAGGATTGTATATTAACGCTCGTATGACACGTGACCTATACAAATGCTTCATACCGAGCTACACTTTAAAAATATTACATAAATGAGATAGACATGAGCTTTACACTTTAAAACCACCCCAGCACCGACTCGGAAATATTGACTCAGGAGGAGGTATTCCTTTGCTTTTCAGTATAAAGCCGGTGATATAAGGGAACACAACCCCCCTCCTCCTTGCTCTGAGTCAAATCACCACAGAACGAAGAGGGCGGCAGGACAGAGTCACTGCTGGAACGGAAAAACCTAGATAACTATAGCTTTAACTGTTTAGTGGACGACATTCTGAGCAACAGATAAGGGACCTAAACATCTATGGTCGCCAGAAATAGACTCTATATTTCTAAGATAAAAGTTAGTGAAGATAGAAGGCTGTGTCCAGTAAGCAGCCTTCATGAGATCCGTAATAGCAATGCTGTTAGAATAAGCCCAAGATGTTGACAGCGCTCTAACTTCATGCGCTGAAATCTTAAGCACCGGCTGCTGATTGGAAGAGTCTGGAAGGTGTTGACGGATAAACTCCATCGCCACCTCATGTTCCAAAAGGGAAAAATCCAGCTCCGTAAATTCCCTTTCACCATCCGACTGGATCAAATGAGAATCTCGGTCGTCCCTGTCTGACCGTGCAGAGAAACGAACCGACCCAGCTTCATCCGACAGTTCCTGATCAGAAACTGTTGTAGGATGTACCGGAGGTTGCTGGGATGCTGCGATGAGCTATTTGCGATAGTAAGTCCGTCACGGAGGCCTGTGGAGCCGCGGTTCTCTGATGTTCAGCCGCTGGAAGCTCCTGACACGGCGTGTCCGACATAATCCTCTTATGCGAACGTCCCGACTGGTGAGGCCTCGTGTCCCTGGCTATTGGACGGCGTGACCTTGACGACATCGAATCCTTCGTCGGCGATGCAGGCTGGATCTCTGTGGTCATATAGCCAAGGTGCGGTCGCGTGTGTTGATGAAGAAGAAGCCGACAGACTAGCCGACCCCGGTAGCCAATATGGCGGAGCGTCCCGGAAAGGAGGTGTGGACGAATGCTCCGGCTGACGAACGTTCTGAACAACAACCTCCGGCCCCAGATGTTGTTGTAAGAGAGAGGGACCTCTCTCACTCGTGATCCGGGATGACTTGAACGAGCCCACCGTAGAACTGACTGGCTTCCTCTGTTCCGTCGTCGCAGGGTGTGCATGATCCGATATTATAGTACTCGCAACACCCTTTTTCCTTTCCCCGGCCGCGACGACGACGGCAGTACACTTCCAGACGATATCACGGAAACATCACCATGTTCTTGTTCCTCTGAAAAGGAAACTGAAAAACTAGAGTGACCTTGTGGTGAGAGAACAGGCATCGACCTCTCACCACTAACAACATACCGTGACACACGTCTAAACGTTTGTCATCCCAATTGGAACAAACAGAACAAGAGTTAGTGCGAGTACAATGACTACAGCAAACATAATGAGCATGAGAATCTGAGGAAGACTTCCTCGACTTACAATTTGAACAATATTCTTTCATTTTATCAGAAATATTCAAGCCGTAGTACTCGCACTAACCCTCATAACAATAATACAAAGATACATAATAATACAATCCATTAAACAAAATTTCGAAAAACAGTTCATAAAAAAAAAAATTCGAAAAATTTTGACATGAGCCCAAGTTCCCAAAGGGAACGATGACCCCAAATGGATCCCCAAAAAGGCTAAGTGTGGACAAAATTTTTTCTCTAAACTAAAAAATTAATGCTACACTTCCGGAGTATAATAATGTATCTGATTAAAGACCTAACATCACAGATGACAAGGAATTACTGAAAGAAAGTAACCGTTGCCAATGTAAACAAAAAGCTTTTACAATCGGAGACAAGACTCTAGGCACTGAACAACACGGCCCGAAGTCAGTAACAGGTTCTTAAATAACTATCCGATGTAAGACAGAATCGTCATCAGAGGAAACTGTGATACATCAGATGGTAAATGCAAGACCAAAAAACACCTAAACAACCCAAGGGTGAGGGCGTAACCATGGGGACAAACAGAATAAACATTCTGTAACCAAGTTAAACTCCCAAGAAATTTTCAAGAAAAAAAATTCAAAAAAGGTTCCAAAAGCATGGGAGATTAACAAGGGACCCATCAAGGAAGGAGAGGGAGGAAATACTTAACAAACAGTGGCAATTTCATAGCAAGAATGAAAACAGCAGGCCCATGTCCCGAAATTAGGGAACATGAAATAATTTATAATAAAAATTATAAGTTACAGCCCTGAACACATCCAACCACTGTTTCTTCCTCTCATCCTTTTAATGCATCCTTGGATCCACCATAATCATCATTACTTTGTGTCTGGCATCATAAACTGAGATTTACAAGCACAGAAGTCAGAGAGATGTTTCTGGCAGAAGGGCCAAACAAAGGAAATGAGGCTTGGCGCAAATTTCGGTACTTCATTGACACTGCTCATGCGCACTAGGCAAAAGTATGGAGGATCATATAGGACATCAGTTTTTAGCTCACCTGACTGAAAGTCAGGGTGAGCTTTTCTGATCACTTTTCGTCCGTCGTCCGGCGTCCGGCGTCCGTCGTCCGTCCGTCGTCCGTCGTCCGGCGTGAAGGTGGTGTTTGGGTCTTTTTCTTCCAAACCACTGGCCGCATGTTAATGAAATTTCATGTGAGTAGGGGTTATATAGCGGCATTTTGATTTTTGGGCAAATTAGGTTTCGGCTCATATTGAGCAGAGGGGTGGGGCAAAAATGCTCCAATTCTTAAAAAATCTTCTTCTCAAGAACCAGCAATAGCAGAGACTTGATATTTGGTATGCAGCTTCCTTTTGAGGTGTAGACTCAAGTTTGTTCAAGAGAAGTTTGTAGGTCTATACTTGGCGATGTTATGGGAGGAGCAAAAATTTTGGCCCCACCCCAAATTTCTATTTTTTAAACCGAGAGGCCAATTTGAACCAAATTTTATGTGAGGGCTTATTGGGTCATAAGTACCTAATTTATGCAGAAATTTTTTTTCCTGTAGCCCCGTGGGAACCACAGGAGCTAAAAATAGAAAAAAATTAAAACGCCTATATCTCAAAAACTGCACGGCAGTGAGAATTTTTATTTGGTGTGAAGCTTTCTTGGGACCAACAGAAAGGATTGGTAAAAAAAAATTGCTATCGGTTTTATCATAGGGTACTTTTTCGGGACTCTGAAAAAGTGCTGAGTCAGTATTTTTTAACACAGTAGGCAATGGGAAAAAAATAAAGAATTGTTTTCTTCCAAACCACTGCTCTAAAAGCTTTCATATTTTACATATAACATCTTTGGAACATTGATTCACATATTTGTAGAAATCAAATTCCTCGGTCCATATTTGGGTTCCCTATGGGAACCCAAATGTTCAAATTAGTGCAATATGAGGGATATATTTTAAAAATCTTCTTCTTCGGATCCACAAATCAGAATCTTTTGATATTTGCTATGCATCATCCTTAGGGGGGTGAGATTGATGTTTGTTCAAGCCAAGTCCCTGAGTTCATATTTGGACTCCCTTTGGGAACCCAAATTGTAACTTAGTGCAATACGAGGTATATTCTTTTAAAATCTTCTTCTTCGCATCCACCGGTCAGAATCTTTTGATATTTGGTATACAGTATGCTTAGGGAGGTGAGATTCAAGTTTGTTCAAGTCAAGTCCTTCGGCTCATATTTGGTCTCCCTGTGGGAGCCCAAATTATAACTTAGTTCAATATGAGGAATATTCTTTAAAAAAAAATTTTTTTTCAGATCCACCAGTCAAAATGTTTTGATATTTGATGTACAGCATTCTTAGGGGCTGAGAGTGAAGTTTGGTAAAGCCAAGTACCTGGGTTCATATTTGGGCTCACTGTGGGAGCCCAAATTATACCAAAATTTTTATTTTCCAAACCAAAAAGTCGATTTGAACCAAATTTGATATGAGGGCTTATTGGGTCACAAATACCTAATTTATGCCATAAATTGTTTTCCTGTCCCCCACGGCAACTACAGGAGCTGAAAAAATTTTTTTTTTTTGAATGCCCATATTTCCAGAACTACATGGCACTGAGAATTTTTATACAATGTGAAGCTTCCTTAGGACCGGGAGAAAGGAATGGTGAAAAAAATGCCATTGGTTTTATCATAAGTACTTTTCCAGGACTAAAAGTGCCGAGTCATCATTTTTTAACACTGTAGGTAATGGGAATAACGTTGAATAATCTTCTTCTCCCAAACCACTGCTTCAGAAGCTTTTGTTTTTGGGTTCCCTATGGGAGCCCAATGTATAACTTAATTCAGTATGAGAAATATTCTTAAAAAATCTTTTTTTTCTGATACTCCTCTCAGAATCTTTTGATATTTGATTTTTAGTTTTCTTAGAAGCGGCAAATTGAAATTTGTTCAAGTTCTGGTTTATTGATAAAATTGGGCCCAGTAACCAATTCCTGCGTTGAAAGCCCTGTAAAGTGGGCAGTAATAGGCATAAACGATTGACCAAACCTGATATTATAATTATGCCTCTGTAATGATGTAGCCTTAGAAAGTGACCTTAAATTCCAATAAATAAATAGATAAATTATTGAGTACCCAATATGGGGATCTAACATATGAACACTCTGGGTTACTAAGTAGAGAAAACACTTTTATGTTGAAAAACTGATAATAACCACAAGGCAGAATCCCTTGCTATTTTGGTGATATGACTCGGCCAGTATCAGGTGAGCGCCCTCAGGCCCCGTGGGGCCTCTTGTTTTTTATTTTGGATGCAAATTTGGGGAATTTGGGGGGCAAAATTTGTGTTTGGCCGTGAATATCAAGTCTGGGCCATTGATTACAGTATAAAAATATAGTGCGCGCATAGATCGTCTTGTTTCTTTAATATTGCGCACACAATGGCAGCTGTTAATGACCAGTTAACGTAAGATGAGGAGACTTTGGGAAGCGGATGGAATACTGAAGAAGTAGCCCCAGAGTCTGAGAGATGTCATTTTTTCAAACATTTTCTGGGGGCAGGGCCGGATTTACGAATAAGCAGACAGAGCGGACGCCCAGGGCACCCACATAAATGTGGGGGCCCCCACATTAAAGTTCGCCTTTCGAGGAACATAATATGACAAAATTCCCTGCCAAATTGCATGCACTGTCATTTTTTTCTCCCCCCTATAATCGATGGCAACAATTCGAAGAAAACAGAGATCTGGGTGTTATGGTCGGGCCAATGTTTCGGCCGTTCCGGCGCCCCTGAAATGTACCATCTGTCTAAGCATATTCCTCAAAACCTGTTTTCTCATAATTCTGCAAGCCTCTCAAATATCTCTTCTCTTTTATGATAAAAACTATCCATCAAATCGTCTGCTACTATTCATTTTTATATCGCCTATGTCAAGTAGAAATCCCAACAGGCATAGTGCTGGGTCCTAGCCACTAAACTGAAAATCGTTTTTCGGACGTTGGCCCCGATAGGAGTCGACCCCAAGTTTCTGGCATCGAATCGGCTAGCCATAAATGTTCTGCCCCCATACCAACTGAATTAACGGCAAAACATTTCAGTTTTGCTTTCATTGACTCGGACCAAGCACAATGCCTGGTAGAATTTCTACTTGACATAGGCAATATAAAATTAAATTCAAACAGTTTCATCTTCACAGATCTTCTACAAACTGATCTGGATATGGGGCATTTTCGGATATCGTTCTACCCTCTAAATGTGGGTTATTTTAACCCTTTACCTAACACGAAAGGCAGACGACACTTGCAACTTGCAAACAAAATTCTTGAATAGCTATTTTTTTTTATTTTTTGCGTCGAAAATATAGCTTATGAAACCCCATTGGAGTGAGCTCGTTCCAAAGAGGGGTCATAAGCTATGCTTTTGAGACGAAAAATGAAAATGTCATGAAAAGTGAATGGTAATTTTTGTGGATAGCGCCTGTTTTGGCCGTTACTTTGGGTAAAGGGTTGAAACAACTTCTTTTGAAAAGTTATGACCACGATGTGGAGAATTTACATACCCCCCTACTACTGTGTAGAATCACACAATTTAAGCAAAGTTCGATAACTTGCCGAACCGTATTTGGGACATAGAAGAAAACAATAAAGTCAGAAATCTGACTTTAGAACTCAGAATTCTGACTTTGGAACTAAAAATTCTGACTTTGTAATCTCAGAATTCTGACTTTAGAACTCGGAATTCTGACTTTAGAACTCAGAATTATTACCATGTCCCGAATAAGCTTCCGTAATAACTACGCTCTCACAAAAAGTTTTGGAGCACGAGTTAGGTCCCACAATATTTTTGTGCCCCACAACTCTAGGTATTAAAACTAAAATTGCCAAATATCCGGGTCAGTTCGGGAGTCGACCCCGGGTCTAGGGCACCCAATCGCCTAGCCAGAAATGCTATGCCACCATATCAGCTGAGCCAACAGCAACCCCTCAAAAGATTCTAATTAACTCAGCCAGTATGTCAGTTCACATTTACAACCCAACCCCAGGCCAATCTCTCTCTCTCTCTCTCTCTCTCTCTCTCTCTCTCTCTCTCTCTCTCTCTCTCTCTTTTTCTCTCTCTCTCTCTCTCTGAAAGAAAGGGACGATACGTGTGTGTGGAGGGGGGGGGGGGGGCGGCTTGACTGTTGGTTAACTTTACCGTTGCGGTCGACAAACATTCATTGCCTACAAGCATTCTTTGTTACGTAGCAAAAGCTTGACAGATTTTCGTATCCCGAAGCATTTCTCTCATGGGAGTTTAGTTTCATTTTGTTTCAAGTCTGATAACATCAAAAGAGTCATCACATGTATGTCCTGGGGTAAATATTACACGCACACGCCTGATGCTGATACTGTCTTCGATGTTGCGTTAAATGACACAAGAAAAAGAGCGAAGTGTGATTTAAAATTCTTTAGTGTCTGGGCTATTTTCTTTTCACAAATGGCTTCGACGTTATTCTTTCTGGTGGTGCTGAGCGGAGGTAAGTTTAGTTCGCGTTAACTGGTTCAGTGTTAAAATTCCAAATTTGCGCTTTGTTAACATTTACGCAACGCATACGGTATCAAAATTTGTTAGGCTAAAAAAAATGTGTTTTGCTTCTCGGGCAATCCCTAATTGAATTTGAACCCCCTCGTTGGACATTTTTATTGACTTTCAGTGTCTTCCATGCAATAGTACAAACTCCGGGAGAACCGAAACTTTTTACATTTTTTTTGATTGATGCATATTTATTTAGTTGCGTCTCCAATATGTTTGCCTTGTTACAATTTATGGGAGAGTGCCTGTGCACTCTCCCATAAATTGTTACAAAGCAAATCCCCCTAGATTAAATACCTTTACTTCAAAGATATGAAGAGCACCAAAAGAATATGAAGCCTTTGAATTGCAGTGCCTACAGTTTGTTTTTAGGGGAATCTTTTATTTTTCAAATTAAAAATGAATTTAATTGTATAAATATGCAATTTCTATATTTCTGTTTAAAAAGGCAGGCCAAACCTTCGCCATGTTTGCTCACTTTTTGCAAAAGGAAAATAAAAATTAAAAATAAAACCTTCCCTCCCTCCCCGATTTGAAAAAAAATTGCCTGAGAATCAATTAATTTATTTTGTGTGGCCTTATTTTCATTATTCTTTTTTCAATTTTTTTCCAAACAATTTCAACAAAACCATATCACGTGGCCCCTTATTGGAAGCTCGTAATGAGGGGCCACATGATATGATTTTGGATTTTGTTGAAATGTTTGTTATAAGAATGTTTTCACAACTGCTCAATTTATAAATTGCACGGGGTGGGGTGGGGGGGGGGGTGCTGCGGATTCGTTAAGCAAAGGGCTAATAAATATTGGATTTACGACGAAGTTTTCAAACTCCTGACATGGACTTTTTATTCACTGAGAAGGAATTAATCATTTCGGTCCTTGAGTGTAAAAAGACGCCACCTGCAATTCTTTTACATTGCAGATGGCGCCTTGTTCCACTCAAGGAACGATTTATTAACCCTTTACCCAAGGTAAAGGCCAAATCCGACCAGCGCTATTCACAAAAATCACCATTCAATTTTCATTATTTTTATTTGTCTCAAAATCATAGCTTATGACCCCTCATTAGAACGACCTCGTTTAGCTCGTTCCAGTGAGGGTCATAAGCTATGTTTTTGACGCAAAAAATGAAAAACATTAGTTATTCGAAAATATTATTTGTAAGTGTCGTCTGCTTTTCATGTTTGGTAAAGAGTTAATATAGAGTCGTTTTTCCCTGATGTCTGATTTTAACCCTTTGTCGAACCTGAATTAGACGAATAGCAGAAGACACGAAAACAGAATTTCTTCAATAATTAAAAAAAATATTTGCTTTGTTTCAAAAACATAGCTTATGACTCCGCATTGGAACAAGCTCGTTACAATGAGGAGTATAAAGTAATGTTTTGTTTTAGATCAAAATGGAAATAATAATAAAATATGAATGAAAATTTTTGAGAATAGCACTGACGGGTTTTAACCGTTAACTGGTTTAGTGCTAAAAGCCACTTTAAAATGAGGGTATCAGAGCAAAAGCCAACATTTTCCACACTAGTAGTAGTGTTCGTATGTTTCAGGGATCATTTGGATGATCTCATTTCGATGATCTCATGTGACGTCATAGTCACGTGACCTAGTGCCGCCATGTTGTGTTGTCATGGTAACCCGCGCGAGCGGCCATGTTGTGACGTCATCCCCATAGTGATACGTGGTGTTATTGCGCATGCGCAGCGCGTGTTGTTAAGATGATACGTGTTTCCGTCGTCCATTTTGTATACTGGAGGCCGCCATCTTGGTTTCTATGGTACCACGTGATTACTATGTTACCCAATTTTTCTGCAATAAGACGGGGTATGTTCAGAGGGTGTGTTCGATTTTAAAAGATTAAATCTAATTACCACAAACAACCCGACAATCTCTCCAAATCACCAAAATCCACCCAACTTTTACTATTTCGAATTCTTTCAGAATTCTCTGCTTCTATCTAAAAATGCAATAGTTTTCGTCTATCTGGCCATGTTCCTTTGTTCTAGAGTATACTCCAGTAGCGTAGAAGAGCCTTTTAGTTGGAACAGCTTTGCTTATTATTACTATATCTAGCTATTTCTGGCCTATTCTTGATAGTTCTGACCCTATTCCGTGTACTCTTGTAGTTTCCTTCATCTAGATCATTTATATAAATTATAACTAACCAATGAGATTGCATGATTTCCCATAATCTGCATGCAGAGTTATCTCCCTTCTGTATAATAAAAGCCTATATCAATGGCACCCCAATTTTAGCGCCCATTTTTTGCAAAACCCTTGTGGCTATGGAATCCCTTTTTGTCATATGTGTTTATGTGAAAAGGCACAAATATGCCCTATGACATAGGCACATGCTTTATGTGCCGATATGTGCTTATGTGAAAAGGCACAATGTGACACAATATACCCTATCACATAGGCACATACGGGTATCTGAGGATACCTATGGCCTGGTATTGTATTATTTGAGGGTACCTATCGAGGATACCTTTTATATGATACTTATCTGAGGATACTATACAGGCTGTACATGTCCCTGTAGGTCTCTTGCTGGCCCTTAGTACTATTAATCCACCTGATGCTTCATGTTATCCTATGACTGGTATAGGTAGTATGCAATGCTAGACATAGGGGCAATGTGGGTAGGGGTACTGCCTGGTAGTTTAGAACGGTACTATAGTATGGGCGGTATATACACCTATAGGCCCCCGTTAGTGCTTGGTACTATTAACCAACCGATTGCTTTGTTTTATTATATGGCTGATATATGTAGTACATTATGGTAGACCTAGAGATTTTGTGGGGGTGGGGTAATGCTTGGTAGTTTAGAACGGTAGTATAGCATAGGCTGTACGTATCCCTGTAGGTCTCTTGCTGGCCCTTGGTACTACTGATCCACCATGACAACACAACATGGCGGCACTAGGTCACGTGACTATGACGTCACATGAGATCATCCAAATGAGATCATCCAAATGATCCCTGAAACATACGAACACAACTACTCACACTCATGTTCCATATTCAGTAAAACGCAAATATTATTTTGTTTATATAAATTTGTTTTATTATAAATTATTGGAGAGTTCCTGTGGGCACTTTCCAATAATTTGTTGTAAAACAAATTGCGACGAACAAATGCAGATCACTAAAAATAATCTAGTCTTCAACCAGTTCAACAGTTTAACCGATCAACGGAATTCTGGGTGAAGGTGGGGGTGCATGTCCCGATTTACATTTACATACGTCACTGAATTAACCCTGTGCCCGAATTTCCTCTCCCCGGCACGGAACCCAGCACGAGTTGAAATAAAGTGTGAGAATATATTTTTCTGCTGCCTAAAATATTTTGTCCCTACCCACCCACTCACTTTATTTACTCCCCAGTAATAATGGTTCCAAGGGGTGACGAAAGCGGCACGGCAAAGCCGGACCTATTTCTTTGAAAAGCGTATTTTTGTTGCCAACTTTCACTTGGTCTGTCTGTTCAGTAGTTGGGCGATTTCCGAGCTAAATGTGAAATGTTTTACCTACGGCACAGATGGAGTTATTATTTTTTTTAGAAAACACGCACACGTTGGGTCTTTATCCAGGCGAAACAAATTTAAAGAGAGAAAAAAAGAAGCACGAGCTAAATTTCAGCTGATGGGTGCCCAATGCGTGGAATCTGTTAAAAAATGAGGGTTTTTTTATTGTCAGAAAATGTTAGGTTTGTATCCCCACCCCACCCCCACACACACCACTACCACCCCCACCGATGAAAAGCTCTCTAGACGTAGATGGGCCAATAATAAATCGTTGTTGACACCTATGGTAATAGGGAAAATGCAAAATGTTTGTTTGTTTTGTTTTGGTTTTTTTTTTGGGGGGGGGGGGTTGTTATTTGGGGGGGGGGGGGGAGCACTCGGAGTGCTCCCCTAACTGTAGAGCTCTAATTGTCGGGACGAGGGAATATTCTCAATGGAAAAAAAACAAGTCAGACATTTAGCGGGTGTGCTTTTCCTCCCTTATCCCACTGGTGTTGTACTGACTTGGATTTAGGAGTATGAAGTATAAGCAGAAAATTTGTTCTTTTGAAGGTACTGATAACAAACTTGTAAAGATTCTTCAGAATATCTACACTTATTAACGTTGCGTGGTCATTTTTCTTTCTTATATGGTAAGAATACTTCCCCAGAAGCCACCCCACCATCCCTCAACCACCAAAATTAACCGTGGAGTCCAAGCACACCCCTTCCCAACCAAAATCACGATTCGCACTCATTCATGTGTCTGATAGATATTTTGTAGCTGGGGTGGGTGGATGGGGGGGGGGGGGGGGTACCAAATGATTAAATCGCAAAAGTTTTGAGTATTAGACCCCGAATCCGCCGCAACAAGCAGCTGCAGCCAGCTGCAAAAACTCCAAACCATAGCCAGTCGCTAGTTCTAGCCAGCTGTCATTAAATTTGCCAGTAACGAAAATATTATTCAGTCGACAAGCCGTGAGAATGTTTAGATTTGAACAATCGAATGCGAGTCTCCCTTTGTGCATAACTTATGTCACAAAGTTACAGAGCGCACACGCATGTCCTTGTGGTTTTCAGTGGCATCGTGTGGATGACACGATTTGTCCCGACTGTAATGGTACATGTCCAGACTGAAAAAAAGTATTCCAATTGCACCATGAAGACATGCCTTGATGATGCAGTTGGAATATTTGTCAGTCTGGATCATAGTTCAAAATTAAGAGTTCTTTGAAATTTAGTTACATGGGTTTCCCAATTTGTTACTTACTTAATGCGTATCATACTCTACTCATTTAGCGACGAACGTGCTGGAAAAAGAATATACGTCAGCTCAGCCGCCACAAATTAAGATGTCAACAATACACACGGCTGCTCAACCAGACAGCCACCGTATAGCCGAGCAATCCGCGAATTCTAAATTTAAAGGCTTCGAAGTCTACTGGGTATTTTGTCAAGCACGAAGACAAGGGTGTGTTATTAGTAGTAATGATGTTGTTCTCTTCATGTGCACAAAAAAAACGGAAACATCAATCATCAGGTGCAGTTTGACAAGTGAGTGCAGCTGCTGCTTTTGGAAGTTGTGCTGTTGGATTTAATTATTACTCAATCCCATTTACTATTGGTTGTCCATTATTTTGTTCGTTTGCCGACCATCGAATTTTATTTTCACATATACACTCTCCGCGTATCAGAGCAAGAATAAGAAGGTTGCAGAAAGCGTTGAATCCAAAACTAAATCGATTAAAATGGAAACCGCTGGTTTGAATGGTGGGAGTTGCAGACTAAGGGGAGTAACTCTAATTTTTGTTTACAGCACTCAGCACTCACCGAACTGACAACAAGTTACCTCTCTTAGACCGTAAATTATTCAAAATCGTCAGCTAAAATAAACAAAATGAGGGCTGTTTTTTGTCAGTGTCAAGTTCTTATGAGAGTGTTCTGAAATGTGCCTAGAGATTTTGTACTTCAGTATAGTTCCCAGAGGGTTTGTTAAGTGGAAGCAACATATCTAGGATGTCATTTGAGCATAAAGAGAAATGTTGACTGTTGTGGGGGAGGAGCTCATTCCCAAATTCCCCGAAAGTAGCATGAAGTTAAACAGTAATAGCACCTTGTAGAACAGTGAAGTTGTGACTTGTTTGTTCAGTTGCTTTCTGGGGTTTAAATTACTTTCAGCATGTAGGCTTATGCCTAAATCACAACTACACACACAAGTATAAAGTGAAGCTCAGCCAGTCCGTTGGAGGATTTGCATCCGATGTTACTAGCTCGTATTAATCCTCCACCTAACGAAACACCTTAGCTACAATACGAATTGTAAGTAATTTATAAATTGAGCAGTCCAAAAAAAAAAAAAATTATTTTTCAAAATATTTCAAGAAAACCATATCATGTGACCCCTCACTGGAATGTGCTTGTCCAGTTCATTACAATGAGAGATCACATGATATGGTTTTGTAGAAATTTTGTGCAACTGTTAAAAAAAATTGAAATAATAAATTTGGATATCGTTTGAGTTGGATATAGAGGATCTCAATCGAGTGATGTCTGGATATAAGATTTTTTGAAACTCGTTTGATGAATTTGATTCACAACGAGCCTTCAGCCGAGTTGTGAATCGAATTCATCAAACGAGTTTAAAAAAATCTTTTTCAAACATCACGAGTTAAAGATTCTGTATATCACTTGAATTTTCGAATGCTTTTTACACTTTTTGTTTAACCCTTTACCTAACCTGAAAAGCAGACGACACTTGCAAAAAAAATTCTTGAATAACTAATTTTTTTCATTTTTGTCTCAAAAACATTGGTTATGACCCCTCGTTGGAACGAGCTCGACGAGCTCGTTCCAACGAGGGGTGATAACCTATGTTTTTGGGACAAAAAATGAAAAAATAATGAAAATTAATTGGCGATTTTTTAGAACAGCGCTGGCCGGTTTTGGCCATTACGTTGGGTAAAGGGTTAATTCATTGTCGCTAAATTCTCCCCAAAACAACCGACAACCAGTTCGTTGGCTCAGACGCTTCACACCATGACGCCATGAATGCGCTTTACTTGCACCTGTTGTCGTAATTGACGTCATGTTCACGAACGTCATGTCAAGAATACAATGCTGCTGCTGCTGCTATGGGACCACGCGCCGATCAGACACTAGTTGATTATCAGGAAATAAGACATGGGTTGTTACGTCGAAATTAACGATTTTTCGTGTGATATAATGGGTTAATTGACATAACAGCTTTCTCCAGCAAGTGCTGTTCACAAAAAGCGCCAATCCAATTTCAATATATTTTTAATTTCATTAGAACAAAACTCATTGAACTCATTCCAATGAGGGATCATAAGCTATGTTTATAAAACGAAAATTTTAAATCAGTTGGGAGTGTTGTCCCCCAGTTAACCCATTAGAAACGAGTCAGAAATGAGTCAACCATCTGTCACGGAATTTTCAAATTGAACAGTTGAAGAAAAAAAATACAATTAGTTTTAACAACCACAATCATGTAGTACCTCATTGGAATGAGCTCTTAGAGCTCATTCCAGTGTGGGGTCACATGATATGGTTTTGTTGATTTTTTTAAATTTAAAGAAAATATAATTTGGATAACCCGTTTTGATATTGTGTGCACTGTGTAAAAGGGTTAACTGTTTTAGTTCAACAATTGAGCTAAGTGATCAAAAAATAAACAGCTTATTTTTAGAATTACTTCAGTTGAGTTGATGAAATACTGTTCTGTGGCACTCTAGTGGAACCTTGGGAAGTGTTGCACCGTTCTTCTTATGTGAAAGGCCATGGTATCCAATGCCTGGGGTTAAAGTTCTCTAAGGCTAGTAGCGTAATTATAAAGTATTGACTCAACTTGACTTTATATGTGTGTTGTGGTCATTAATTTTTAACCTTCTGAGTATTTTCAATATATTTTTTCATCAAATCTTGTCATGGCTGCTATGAAGCAGCCATGACTAGAGTTGATAACAAATTCATCTAAATTCAACACAAGAAATTATTGGTGAAAAACTCCAACTTCAATTTAGAGGGAGAAAATTGGACTAAATGTGCCCAAATTATACTGATTTCAGTGGCAAGAGAAATCCTGGCCTGGTCAGGAATATCCGCCGGCACTGCTGCAGCACGCAAGGAGTTAATGCTGAAAGTAGGGTCCTGCAAATATAGCATTTCCACTGGAATCAAATATTGAATAGGGAGATGGCTTAAAAAGCTTATAGCTTAATGACAAATCCCATATTTACAAAGTTAGATTCTCTTTGTTATTTTGTGTGCAATAAATTTAGATTTTGCTTTAACCCTTTACCCAACGTAACGGCCAAAACCGGCCAGCGCTATTCTCAAAAATCGCCAATTAATTTTCAAAATATTTTCATTTTTTGTCTCAAAAACATAGGTTATGACCCCTCGTTGGAACGAGCTTGTCAAGCTCGTTCCAACGAGGGGTCATAATCTATGTTTTTGAGACAAAAAATGAAAAAAATTAGTTATTCAAGAATTTTTTTTGCAAGTGTCGTCTGCTTTTCATGTTAGGTAAAGGGTTAACAACTTTTTTATTCAATATGATGTATACATAGAACATGTTTTGCTTTGAAATAAAAATATTGTTTAGACTATATATTGAATCGAAGATGTGTTCGTAATTTTTTAATCAAACGGATATCAAACATCAAATATGAAGGATCATACATTTTTATGCCCCCTGACTTAAGTCGGGTGGCATATAGTGATTGAAGTGTGTGTGTGTGTGTCCATCCATCCGTGTGTCTGTGTGTGTGTGTGTCCGAGCCAATAACTCGAAAACTGTTAGGGCCACAGTTATAAAGGACCATGGGAGGATGTGTCATACACCATAGTCGGGTTCGTACCTTCAAGGTCAAGGTCACATTTCAAGGTCACACTAAAAATCGGTCAATATTCGTGTCTCAGCCATAACTCAGAAACAAATCATAGTACAATTGTTAAACTTTTTACAAATGTTAAGGACAGTCAGAAGGTGTGTCGCATATAATAGTTTCTGCTGCATCTGAAAGGTGAAGGTCACAAGGGGGGGGGGGGGGGCATGTGTTACCTTAATAACATTCTTTTTGTTCTGTTCATTATTCATGTGGCATATTGAGGCAATATAGCTTGTTCCAGTGAGGGAACACATGCAAGCCAGAAAATAAGCAGACTGTCATCTGCAAAATGAGGTCCCTAGAGGGTGAATTTAGTAATGCTACCCTGCAAAGCAGGGTAGCATCACTAAATTTACCCTCTGTAACCCTCAATTTTAATCAGGGTCTAAAACTAAACAGAAAGAGGTAACCAGTGGATAAATTGGCCCACTGTATGGTATAGCATCATCAAATTCACCCTTTGGGGACCTCATTCTGCAAATGTCAGACTGCTTATTTTCAGGCCTGAACACATGATATGGTTCTGTTAAAATTTTTAGAAAAATAATTTTTTTTTAAACTGCTCTATTTGTAAATTATGTGATTGGATGAGGCTGATTCATTAGTTAAAAGGTTAATCACATTCAAAAATTCCATATTTGGTTCTCCGATTTTGACTGAAATTTGCATTTTGAATATTCACAGGATCCTTGGTGAAAGTGACCTGAACTCCTCATAAAATTTATTTCTCTGCCCTAATTTTAAAACAATGACAGAAAATTGGTTTTATTTTTTTATATGTAAAAAAAATATTTAACCCTCTACCGAACAAAATAGCCATAACTGGTCAGAACTATTAAAAATGGCCATTCAAATTTTATGATTTTATTCCAATTTTGGCATTAAAAACATAGAATATGATTAACCCTTTATCTAACAAATTTGCTGCACCCACCCACGTTCTTCAACTGACCCTCTTTGTGTGGAGTTAGTATGTTGGGGATCCTGACAGTTGCTTGCCATTGTCTAGTGGTTCTCTCCGGGTACTCTGCCTTCCTCTACCTGTAAAAGTGTCCGACATGAGCAAAAGTGTCATTAGACCCCAATAAATAAATAATTAATATAAATAAATCCACCCATGTAATTTCCAAACTGAACATTTGAAAAAAAATAGTATTTTTCAAAAAATTTAAACAAAACCATATCATGTTCCCTGATCATTGGAACGAGCTTGTTGAGCTCATTCCAATGAGGAGGTCACACGATATGATTCTGCAGAAATTTTTTTAAAAATTTTGAAAAAATAATATTTAAAATAATAACTTTTAATATTGTGTGCATTGGGGAAAGCGATAAAAGCTTTGCCTTTGAGGTATAAAATTAAACTGTTTTAAAAACTTCTTAGTTATTTAAGAAATGTTTTTGGTACAGTAAAACCTGTCTTGAGAGACCACTGTCTTGAGAGACCACCTGTCTTGAGAGACCACATCTACCAGGCACCGATTGGTTTTACTCTATAATGGACCTGCTATGGGAGACCACCTGTCTTGAGAGACCACCTGTCTTGAGAGACCACTGTGACCTCGAAATGATGATTTTGCGCGCCGAAGGCGCGCAGAGACGGTATGGGGGACAAGCCCCTTTCGACCCTCTGTAACTGTATAGGATGGCTGTCACATGTCTGGGCGTGTTGAAGGAGGAAAAGGATCCGGTACTCAGCAGGTGTCTCCAGTTGTGGGTAGGCGGTCTCGTTGACTGATGTCGGTTGGACCCTCTGGTGAGGACCAGTGTGGGAGGTTGGGTCCTCTCACAAAGGTACTACGTCAACCCGAGGGTGCAGTCGATCTGGATTTTCGGGCAAGTATAGTCTGCCGCTTCGAGGATGATTATGAGTGATGGCCATCACTGGCAAGTATAATCTGTCTCAGGCTGTCTCTGTTATAGTTGGACTCTTTGAAGGAAAACAACAACGACCCCTTTCGGGTACCACCAAGAAGAAGACCCGAACTTCCCTGGTTCGGGGGCAGACCTGCATTGTAGTCCTATTGGACTGGGATAAAAATGCGCAATGCGCTTACAAAAAGGGGCAGAGGCGGGACGCAGGACCAACGCTCGCCTCTCTTAAAGTGGTTGACCACTTTTAGGGATGGAGCGGAGGATGTTCAGGAATCATGGGGGTGACTGTTTCCATAACGGTTAGACTGTCTGTAGCGGTTATTGGGGTGCTGGTCAAAAAAACATCTTCTGTGTACCTGCTTAAAAGAAGGTAGAATTAGTTTTCATTAGAATATGTGAACTGTAAAGATAAAAGTAGTACCTCTTTAGTTGCGTGTCCTTGTGGTATCTGCTGTGTGTGTGAGGAGAGTATGGAATGCACGAATCTTTACATTCGTAAGAGCAGTAACATACTCTCGTGTGGTATTGTGCTGTGTGTGTACTTGTCGCTATGGGGGAGAGTATGAAATGCACGAATCTTTACATTCGTAAGAGCAGTAACATACTCTTGTGCTTGGGACCCCAATCGTTCCCTATTTATTATTTAGTTTTAAGCTGCCGGGGTCGCGAGCGTTTTAAGTGGGCTGAACTTCCTAGTTTGCAGCGGGACGGTAACAGGTCTAGCACACTAGACCACACCCGAGGGTGTTTCTTTTCTGTTGTGTCCTTCGCTGGAAGTGGCCTTATTTAGGTTAGTTTAAGTTTATTTGAAGTTGAGGGTGCCGGGGATTGCGATCGTTTAATGGGGGTTGAGCTTCCGAGGCTTTCAGCGGGAGGGCAACAGGTCTAGCACACTAGACCACACCCGAGGGTGTTTCTTTCCTGTTGTACCCTTTGCTGGTTGCGGACTTATTTATTTTAATTTAGTTTAGGGGTATTCGGGGGCGTCGGGGATCGCAGTTCACCTTGTCATTCCCTAGTTTTTATTCGAGCGGTCTTAGTTTTGTTTACAATTTTTGGGCTTTTGTCGGCTTTCGCAAATTGCTCCAAATTCGGAGATTAGTTCGCTGTCGGCTAACCGGTCATGATTTTTCGCAGCCAGGGTGGCTAGGCGGTCTTTGATGGTGGGGATATCAGCCCTGTCGTGGAGTGTTTTGATGGGTGTGTCCCATGGGGCACGTAGACCAACTCTAATCGCGTGATTTTGGGCCCTCTGGAGCTTTCCCATATTAGTTTGGTTGAGGTCAGTTAGTATTATTGCACCGTATTCGAGCTTTTTTCGCCATGTCGTCGGTATGTTTGTTGAAGGACAATTTTTGATCAATGGTGATGCCCAGGAATTTCGCTTCTTTGCATTCTGGGAGGGTGTTATCTATAAGTTTTAGGTCAAAATCCTGTTTAGTTTTCTTGCGAGTAAAGGTTATTCGTTGGGTTTTATTGGCGTTTAGCTCAATTCTCCATTTGGCACACCATTCTTCAAGCTCGTCGAGAGCGCGTTGCATGGGGTTTTGGAGCAGATTGGCCGTATTGTTAGAGTCCCAGAGGCCCTTATCATCCGCGAATTGGGAAACCTGAACGCGGTCATCGGAGAAGCTAAGGTCATTTACGAAAAAGATGTATAGGAGGGGGGCTTAGGACGGATCCTTGGGGGTGCCTGCTTCGAGGGGGACACTGTCGGACATTTCATTGTTCACTCTGACTTTAATTTCGCGATCATTTAAGAAGGAGGATAGTAATCTAATCAATTTCACGGGGAGTCTCATTTTAGATAATTTGTAGCGCATTCCATTATGCCAAACAGAGTCGAATGCATTTTCAACGTCTAGTAGGACTGCCGCGCCTATTTGCTGATTGCTGATAGCAGTTTTCATTTGGATCACTAGTCGGTAGACATGTTCGATGCCTTCTTTACGGTTTCTGTAGGCTCTTTGCCATTTATTGAAGAAGTCGATGTCTTCAAGGTGCCCCCTGAACCGATTGGTAAGGATCCTTTCGAAAGTCTTACCAATGCAGCTGAGCAGGCTGATTCGGCGGTAGCTGGCTGGATCGGAGGGGTCCTTATCGGGTTTTGGTATCATGACACCGATGGCTTTTTTCCAGCATTTGGGAAAGTAGCCATGGGTGAGGCATGCGTTGAATAGTTTAGTTAGTTTTTCGATTAGGGAGTTTGGGCTTTGTTTTAGAATTTTGTAGCTTACTTTGTCTTCGCCGGGTGAGGAGGAGTTTTTGCATTTTTTTATGACATTAATGATTTCGTCATTGGTGATGAGGGTGACAAGGTCATCATCGTCCCCTTCTTCTGGCTCGTTATCGAAATTGGGGTCCCGGTAGATATCGGGGTGTTCATTGATGAAGTCTCAATCGCGTTGATGACGGCGTCATCATTGCCCGTGCCTTGATACGGGCAATGCGTTTTTCTTAGGAGGTCAACAAAGGTGTCGGCCTTCTCTTTGTCGGTGCCTGGTACCAACTTGTATTTTTATGCCATAATGGACCTGTCTTGAGAGACCGCCCCTTTGAAGACTGAAACCATGACAAAAACTTTTTACCTGTTCTGGAATTGGAAAATCCATTGTGGTTATACTAACATAATTAAAAGTATTAAAAGCTCTTAATTGGGTTTCAATTGCTAACTCATTACAGATTGAGATGTTTTTATAAGACCCATGTGAAAAGATTAGGATTATTGCTGAATAAACAATTTCATACATACCTGAAATGTGACAGATAGGAATAAAAATAAATTTGTGTTGAAAATCTTTTTGTAACAAATTGAAATGGACTGTTATAAAAATTATAAAAATAAATTAGTGTTGAAAATCTTCAATGAAGATTTTCAACACTAATTTATTTTTATCATTTTTATAACAGTCCATTTCAAGTTGTTACAAAAACTTCATGAAAAAGAACTACAAAGTAATTACAAAAATCCATTCTTCTCCATTTCTGAATTTTGTGGTTGGTTATTCACTGACTTGAGAAAACCTAAAACCTGTTATGAGAGACCACCTGTCTTGAGAGATCACTTTTGTGTGGCCCAAAGGGCGGTCTCTCAAGACAGGTTCTACTGTAAGTATCATCAGCTGTTTGTGTTAGGTAATGGGTTAAATTACTCAATTGAATGGGCACAATGAGCTTGACATACTGATGGCACTCATTTGGGCTCCATTGAAAAGTGCAGGTACAGGAATTAAAATACTTCATATTCTGTAGCTATGCTTATTATTATCTAAGAATCGGGCCTCAAAATTATTGCATTTGGAGTTGCATGTCGGTCACAAGCATGTGTAATGATAAACATGACCAGGCCTTTTGTTTTGAGGCCGGTAATTGCCCTCACCATCTATACCCCTCATGATTTGAAAATATGGAGCACAGCAAATACCCACCCAGAAAACTTGATAAACTAAGGGATTATAAAATCAATGTTCCCAAAATAAATTTTAACATCTTGAGTGTTTTTATATCCCTTATTGGATTGTGAAATCCATGTTATAAAATCCATGTTCTCAAAATAAATCTAAACATTTTGGATGTTTTTTTTATCCCTTACTGGATTATAAAATCCATGTTCACAAAATAAATCTAAACATCTTGGGTGTGTTTACCCGTCATTGGATTATAAAATCCATGTTCACAAAATAAATCTAAATATCTTGGGTGTGTTTACCTCTCATTGGATTATAAAATCCATGTTCACAAAATAGATCTAAACATCTTGGGTGTGTTTACCCCTCATTGGATTATAAAATCCATGTTCACAAATTAAATCTAAACATCTTGGGTGTGTTTATCCCTTACTGGATTATAAAATCCATGTTCACAAAATAAATCTAAACATCTTGGGTGTGTTTATCCCTTGTTGGATTATAAAATTCATGTTCACAAAATAAATCTTAACATCTTGGGTGTGTTTATCCCTTGTTGGATTATAAAATCCATGTTCACAAAATAAATCTAAACATCTTGGATGTGTTTATCCCTTGTTGGATTATAAAACCCATGTTCTCAAATAAATCTAAACATCTTGGGTGTGTTTATCCCTTAGTGGATTAAAAAAATCCATGTTCTCAAATAAATCTAAACATCTTGGGTGTGTTTATCCCTTGTTGGATTATAAAATCCATGTTCACAAAATAAATCTAAACATCTTGGGTGTGTTTATCCCTTGTTGGATTATAAAATCCATGTTCACAAAAAAAAATCCAAACAGCTTGAGTGTGTTTGGGAGCATGTATTCTAGTATAGCTTGTTCGACAGCCCTGAGAGGTGATGGAGGTCTGTCAAACAAGATAAAATTGAATAAGTGTCTTTATTATATGCTAGCCTGTGAATTATCGCAAATTATCTAAAAGATATTTCTTGATATCCATCAACTTGATGGATAATGAGGAATATCCCCCAGTAGCTTCCTAAATGACATCACGCATCAGCGCATCACTATGACTTCACTTTGAAGGAACGATCAGCTAATCTTTGTTATTGTTTTGAAACGTGCATGTTTGCAGTCGAATTGGGCTGAATATTGTGCAGTAAAATGTCACATAGCATATAATAAAAATTAAAATCTACACTATTGTACTGAATATCAGGAATTCTCTCATTTGTGTGGAACTGAAAATATCATACTACTAAAAGTTTGCTAAGCACCAAGTATATCCAAGTACCTGTTTTACGTTTTTAGTTGAAATATTGTTATGAAAAGTGTATATATTTTTTATTTAATTATATCTTTAATGATTTAAGTACAGAAATTAAGATGTTGTTTGTGTTTAACGTTATTTTTTAGCCTTTGAATACGATAACCATGGAAAATGGATATTATTGGTAAAAGAGGAAATTTTTCAATATGTCAAAAAGTTGACGGAGCGAACTGGTATGGGTTCAATATCGAGTATGAGACCCATTACTGCTAATTGCAGCTTGACAAAGCCATCTCACGCACCCAATCATGCTCCTGGTGGTCCTTTGTGGGATGTTTTTCCATTCTTGGGCCAGCATGGCACGAAGCTCCTGAACACTTCTTGTTTGGACTGGATGGGCTGAAATTGCAAGCTGCAACTTATTCCAGACATGTTCGATTGGAGTGAGGTCAGGGGATCTTGCTGGCCAGTCCAGACACTGAATCCCCTCCCTCTGTCAGTACTCCCCGACAGCATGGGCAACATGAGGATGGGCATTATCGTCCATCAGAATGAATCTATCACCCACTGCACCTGTATACAATCTGACATGAACATCCAGGATCTCATCAATATACCGCTGTGCAGTCAATGTACCACATTCAAGGACACAGAGCTCTGTACGTCCATCCCTGCTGTTGCCGCCCCGGACCATGATTGACCCTCCACCATAGCGGTCATGCTCAGCAATGTTGGCTGCATGGAATCGCTCTCCTGGTCTTCTCCATACCCTAGAAAGCCTATCTGTGTGGTCTAGGCATTACCTTGACTCATCTGTAAAAAGGACAGGTCATTAAATCTTCTCTGGTCCATCCAACGTGGTCCATGGCCAATTCATATATCGTGCCTGGTGGTGGTAATGGGACAGCGGAATGCGAATACATGGTCTTCTCGATCGGAGACAACATTTGTGCAACCTTGCGCAGATAGTCTGCGTCGAAACATTTACTCCGGATGCATTCTGAAGGTCACTGCGAAGCTGGGTTGCTGTGGCAAAGCGGTTCCTACGGGCCTGAATGATCAAAAACCGGACTTCAGCTGCAGATGTTGCCCTGTCTCTGCCACCCCCATGCCATCTTACTGGTGTGCCATACTGCTCGAATCTTGCCCAGGCTCTGGTGATTACCGTATGGTGCACACCAAGGGCTTCAACAACCTGACGATGGGTAGCCCCTTGCTCCATCATCCCTACAGCCCGCCACATTTCTGCTTCAGACAAATGTCACCTTACATTTGCATTTGCCATATTCAATCATTAAATCACAAGGGTTTGTCTTGAAATGAAGACTGAATACCCTACACATGTCATGTCATGTACATGTAGACAGCACACGAAAACATCATGAATATCAAGGGGTACATGCTTTCCATGACTGTCACGAAAAGTCTGCCTGCCAAGAGAGTTAATGTAAACACTGTGGACCATGTCAATACATTCCTCAATCATATCCACCAAAAATATCGCAAATATGTCACAAGCAAATTTCACAATGATGTGTCAAATATTTGGTGCTTAGCAAACTTTGAGTAGTATATTTTTCACTCACGCAAACACTCTTGAAAAATTAAACTTTCAGGTCCATACTCATGAGATAATTTTGGATATTAACCCTTTACCTAAAACGAAAAGCAGACGACACTTGCAAACAAAATTCTTGAATAACTAATTTTGTGCATTTTTTGTCTAAAAAACTTAGGTTATGACCCCTCATTGGAATAAGCTCGACGAGCTCGTTCCACTGAGGGGTCATAACCTATGTTTTCGAGATGAAAAAATAATGAAAATTAACTGACGATTTTTTAGAATAGCGTTGGACGGTTTTGGCCATTACATTAGGTAAAGGGTTAACAAAAGTAGCATAGATATCCTCTATATATTACATAAACTGCAATTGAATAGATCTAAAAATGAGGGAAATTAATTGGTTATTAGGGTAATTATTTGATAGACCACAAGATTTGTGATTCAATTAACCCTTTACCCAACATCACACCTAAAACCTGCCAGTGCTATTCACAAAAATCACCATTCAGTTTTCATTATTTTTTTTCAGTTTTTGTCTCAAAAATATAGTTTAGGACCCCTCACTGGAATGAGGTTGTCAAGCTTGTTCCATTGAGTGGTCATAATATGACCACTCAATGGAACAAGCTTGACAACAATGATAAGCAATGTTTTTGACAAAAAATGAAAAAAAATTGAGTTATTCAAGAATTTTGTTTCCAAGCGTTGCCTGCCTTTCACATTAGGTAAAGGGTTCACAGGAGTTTTCTCTATAATCCATATGCAATTAACAGGTCAAATTTTCTTGAAAGTATGGTAAATAGTTTGGTGATTGGAGGGTATATGCAATCAACAGGAGTTTTCAATTAAGATATGTACAGTTAAGTGCGCACCATTGTATCTTGGAAACATATTGCAGCTGTCATCCACAAATTCTGTCAGTAAAGGAGTAATTGATTTTAACACCTTGCATGCTGCTGAGAGATATTCCTGCCCAGGACAGAATTTCTCTTGCCACTGAAAAAAGTATAATTTGGGCGCATTTAACCCTTTACCTAACATGAAAAGCATACGACACTTGCAAAAAAATTCTTGAATAACTAATTTTTTTTCAATTTTTGTCTCAAAAATATAGGTTATGACCCTCGTTAGAACGAGCTCGACATTCAAATATCTTTGTCAACGAGCTCGTTCCAACGAGGGGTCATAACCTATGTTTTTGAGACAAAAATGAAAAAAAATGAAAATTTATTGCCGATTTTTTAGAATAGCGCTGGCCAGTTTTGGCCGTTACATTGGGTAAAGGGTTAATCAAATTTTACTCCTGCAAACTGAATGGATTTTTCACCATTGATTTCTTGAGTTAAATTCTTTTTATGAATTTTTCATTAAATCTGGTCATGGCTGCTGTGAAGCAGCCATGACTAGATTCAATGAAAAATATCTTGAAAATACTCAGCAGGTTAAGAGTTAAACCTTGACAGATTTAATTAAAATTAAGAAAAATTAATCTGTACTTATAACTTTTTATTTTTTATTTAACAGTTTTGACAGCGAAAGCTCATTTGATAAATCCTAATGAAGATCCAGTAGAAAGTAAGTAGACATATCAAATGTGATCTTATTGGAAGTGTGGGAGAACTGTTTATACTTAATACGACAATGGTGATGTGGAGGGGGTGGCTATCATCTATTGCAGGGATTTGTTTGGGCGTCTACAGGGGTCAAATATGGGACCCTGTCCCAATGGCATATAGGCATGATTTTTCCCAGTTCTCAATCCCAAATTTCGAATCTCAATCACCACTTGAACCAAAAATGTGATGCACAATTGGTGTTCTGAACTGGGTAGTCCTGAGGATCACACAGTTCAGGATAACAATTGTGCATTAAAGTTAAATTGTTTACCTAATGGTATCACAGAAATAAATATTTTCCCATAGGCGACCATTATAACGTTCAGGCCAAAAAAATATGATCACATCACTTTAATTTTGGCATTCAAATATCTTTGTCAAGTATAGCCCTTCAGACAACTTTTTCTTACCCCAAAACAGGGGGTCATGCAACAAATAAGAGAGAAAAATTGACAGCACATATTTTCCTAGGAATTCCCTACAAAAACACACCAAATGTAAATTGTATTTTTTAGGACCAAAAGTCATCAAATCACCCTTTTTTTTTAATCTGGAATATTCATCAATAATGCAAGATGTCAATAGAATGCTTCAAACATTTACTGAAACAATTTATTTTCCCAAGGCAGTTTATTTTTTAGAGATTGCATCACTTCATTTCAAGGTGGGTATTTCTAATTCAAATATTTAGTTCAGTTTTACCTAATGAAGCTTAGACAGTATCTGAATTCAAAGACAAATGACAAGTTCTACTTTAGTAGTACAGTGGAACCCTGTTAACTGAATAGCCATTTTGGCAATCAAAATTATTCAATTTACAGGAGTATTCAATTAACAGGGATTGTGTCACTTTCCTGTATTCTAGAGATAAACTTAGCATTTATTCTATAATATTTTACTTGACAGAGCTTCATGAGCTCTGTTAAACAAGATATAATAGATTAAATGCCTGTATTGGATGTACTGTGACCAAATAGGTCTATAAACAAACAAAAGACTGGGGAGAGTCAGGTTAACTTCTTGACAGGTTACAAGATTTTTTATTCAATTAACAGGAGTTTACTCTATAAACTATATTTAATTAACAGGTCAAATTTGTACTGGAGGTATGGTAAATGGTTTTGTGTTGGGAAATTATACTCAATTAACAGGGTTATAGAGTTAAGAGATATCCAATTAAGTGGGCTCCACTGTGTAAGAACAGTTTAATAGAGACTTTTGAGACTGGGATGAACATGATTCCATGCAACTATTTGGCATAAAACTTAATTGTAGTATACAGTACGTGGAGAGTGGATTGTAACAAAATCACCAGCAGAGTGGAGTCATCACCCAAAATATCACTTTTAAATTCTATACATATGGACAAAAAACACAAGCAATGTTTCAGCCTATAGCCTACAGCACTCTCTAATAAATATAGATTATTACGACTCAATCTATAAGTTACTAGTCGATTAACAAAAGTTTGGAGGCCCGTTAAAACTCCATACTTTCAGTGACGTCATTTGACAGAGCCGGGTCGTGGGCGATAATGGTATAAATAGCCATTAGCGGCCCGCGGCCTGGCTATTTTTAGATTCAAGTCAACTGTAACAGGGAGTTGTAATAATAGTAATAACATGTTTGTTGACGAACAGCCCTTTGGCTTATTAATGGCCCGAGACGAACCCTCAGGCTGTTCATCATTGCTGCAGGGTCGCTAATGAACCATAATGCCCTCCAAAATAATGTTATTGTTATATTATTACCACCTTGTTTGTTTCCGAGATGGTGTAATGAAGTCGAAACCCCGTCTCTGGGCTTGTCACAGTATATGACCTGGAGGCGAGGTGAAGACTTCAATACGCCATTTCGGAAAGCCACTTGGTGGTAATAACCAGTTTATTTTACAATATTCCCCCCTTTCTTGCATTGTCCACATATATTTTGACAATCATTCGGGATATGAATTGATTTTTTATGAATGAAGATCATGATGTCATGTTATTACGTTCTTGAGCTGTGCATGACGTAATTCCCATTCATTGTTTCACTTGGATTTTTACCCCTGAAGTTTATAGTAGTTGTGTTTCTGCTTTGTGTTTCATTGTTTTATTTTTTTGCTTTGTGGTTTGTTGTTTTATTTTTCATGTTTAACCCTTTACCCAATGCAGACGATATCAAAATTTATTATTTTAAATATCATTTTTTAAATTTAAAAAAAAAATTCCAACAAAACCATATCATGTGACCCCTCTTTGGAATGAGCTCGACGAGCTCGTTCCAAAGAGGAGTCACATGATATGGTTTTGTTGAAATTTTTTGAAAAATAATATTTTTTCAGCTGCTGAATTTGCATATTACGTGGGCGATTCGTTGGATAAAGGGTTAATGCACAGTAGGCCTAAATAAAAATGTCATCATCAGAAAAATTATCTTTTCTAATTTGTTTATGCAGTTTTCAATGAGTGCAGGTAAAAAACATTCTCTTTCTGAATCAAATGACTGCACGTTCGGTTGCAACCCTCAATACAGATTTTATTTTGTGTTGACGTTTTTACTTGTATTGGCAGAAATACGTTCTTATTGTAAGACAAATAGAAACAAACACATCTTTATCAACAAATTATACTTATCAAAATTAATTGAACACTCTACCAATTAACTTCTTTAACTGGGAACAGGGGCCCCCGCTAGGGCTGAAACGGTTGGTTCATTTTCACAACCGACTAACCAAGAGCTATAACCGGTTAATATCCCATTATCCGTAGCCATTATTTCATGGAATCTGGGATCAAAACTATAGGAACTGGAAAGCAGTATTCTCAGAAACTATTCCGTAGTGTGTATACAAACAAATGTACTCGACAACATTCGTTTGTATACATACAATGGAATAGTTTCTGCGGTTACTCAGTAATCAGGGAAATTGCCGATCATTAACAAAGTTTTGAAGTCAAAATCTATTATTTCTCAATATATACAGTGCTGCTTCGAAGTGTAATCTATCCCAAAGAAGAAGCGGCAGATTTACTACGTTTTAACCATGGAATGAATGATGCTGTCGATATTTCAGATAACTGGTTGACGTTTTTTTTCAAATTGGTTAGATAGGTAACCGGTTTCAAACCAGTTATCCGGTTAACCATTTCAGTACTAGCACCCCCCCCCCCTTCACCCGCCCCCCCATCCCCCCCCCCCCCCCCCCCCCAAAAAAAAAAAAAAAAAAAAAAAAAAAAATCTACTGATCATGGTCTTTGTCAGGCAGAGATTGGGCAATAAATTATGAAATACCAAGTTGGACAGACGTCCTTGCTTGCCTGACGAAAATATACAAACACTTTGGAGTAGTGAGTTGGGCAAAATCTCTTTTTTCCAGACAAAAATATACAGAGATTAGAAAGTGCAATAAATGCTCAAATCATAATATGAGTAGAATTCCAAATCCATGGAGAGAGTAACTTATTACAAATGACTTTTATGACCAGGACCTGTTGAAAGCACCCAGATGATCAGGCACCTCCACCTATCTGGTGTGTAATTGACAGTACTGTCATAAGACTCTAATAAATTCCCTGCCAGGTTAGTATTTTATCAATGGAAATCATGTTTTTAGTATACAAGTCTTTGATAAATACAACTAGGTGTGTTTCAAATAGTTCGGCAATATGATTGAGTCATCAGCACAAACATCATACCCCCCTCCCCCCCCCCCCCCCCCAAATGTTTGTTAGTTACAGTTCTGTTCTGGGAAGGGTGCACAGAGGTTCCCCAGTTAGTGCTATTGGTCTAAGGTCAGTAGTTCAATCTTGACCTAGCTGTGTCATCTGCATTTTGTCCTTGGGCAAGACACTTAATCCGGATTGCCACAGTTAGAGCACAAAGTACTTAGGCATACAGCACATTGACCATACACTTGCCTCTAACCAATGCTAACACTGCTTGTATTCCCCCCTGGCATTCTGGCCTCATCCATCTATCAATCTGTCTGACATGCAAGCCAGAAAATAAGCAGATTGTCATCTGCAATATGAGGTCCCCAGAGGGTGAATTTGGTGATGCTATTCTGCTCAGCAGGGTAGCATCACTGAATTTACCCTTTGTGAACCTCAATCTGAATCAAGGTCTCAAACCTAAACAGAAAGAGGTACCTAGAGGATAAACTGGCCCACTGTATGGGATAGCATCAGCAAATTCACCCTCTGGGGACCTCATTTTGCAAATGACAAATTGCTTATTTTCAGGCTTGCTGACATGATGTGGCCCTAGGTGTTGAAAGTGCCATTAAATTCCCAAAACAAACAAAATTATTTGGAAAAAGTAAAGAAGTCACCAAAGAACCATTAACTGGTTGAGTGGGGGGCGCGGCGGCGTCAAACCAGTTCTCATCAGATCACCGAAGTTAAGCAATGTCGAGCACGGTTAGTAGTTGGATAGGTGACCATTTCAGCGACTGATTCGCACTCCCGCGTTGTGTCCTTGGGCAAGGCACTTCACCCTGATTGTTCCCATGGGGGCACGATGACGCCGTGTACCAAGGCGCACTGCATGTGGATGGTGCGCATGTCTTCAACCAGTCTAACCATGCCTGTGCTGCAGTGCGGAGTTACGATGTTGGGGAGCTGGCAGCTGCTCGTTGTTGCTCGGTGGTTCTCTCCGGGTACTCCGGCTTCCTCCACCCTAAAACTGTCACGGTCATGATTAGCTATTGTGCATAAGTATGTGATCTAAAAACACCAATAAATAAATAAATAACTGGTTGAGTGCAAGAAACCACTACCTGGACTTTACTGAAAAGTGCTGAAAGCCACTTTAGTGGTTTTACACTGCTTTCATTACCTTGTTTACTCTGCAGTTGAAACACAAACATGTTTTTAAAAAAATGTTGTATTACAATTTATTGGAGAGTGCCTCTCGGCACTCTCCAATCAGTTGTAACAAAACAGTTGTTTGTGAACAAAATCTTATTAAACCGGGGCTCCTTTTGCTTGTAACATGGTACCTTTGAAAAAAATACCCATGTTACAAATCACATTTGAAAAATAATTTAGCACTCTACCAGTTAATTAATCTACTGAAGAGCTTGGAATTCTGAAAACGAAGCCATTTCTGTCTTTCTTGACACCATTTTATATTGTTCATCAGGAGCCAATATCATATAATATTGAGCCTATAATTGTATCTTCCAGAATTATATTTTCTACCAGGGAATATAAATGACTGGAAGTGAATCATCATTTTATTAACCCTTTAAGCACTGGTGGTATCTTCCATGTCATTTCAATCGCAGCAATTAGAAGAGTCCATATTCATTATTTGGGGGTTGAGCAATTAATATTTTCAACGTGAGTCTTTGGGGCTGCACACTGAAAATATTGGTTACCCTACTCCACACATTAACCCTTTACCTAACATGAAAAGCAGATGACACTTGCAAACTAAATTCTTGAATAACTAATTTTTTTCATTTTTTGTCTCAAAAACATAGGTTATGACCCCTCATTGGAACAAGCTCAATGAGCTCATTCCAAAGGCGGGTCATAACCTATGTTTTTGAGACAAAAAATGAAAAAAATAATGAAAATTAATTGGCGAATTTTGTGAATAGCTCTGGCCGGTTTGGGGCATTATGTTGGGTAAAGGGTTAACTTATCAACACACACAGTCTGATAACTACAGCCCTGTACATGTAGTCCTGCCAGTGATAAAAACAAGTCTTTCTTTCAAAGATTACAATCCATTTTATCTAAAAAAATAAAAAATGAAATAAAAACATGCATTTCAAACAAAGTAATGTCTTTATTCTCGTTACAGCTCAACCCTGGAGTGACTGCATAGGAGCGTCTAGCTGTGGAGCTGGGTTACAATATAGAAGGGTATCTGGTAAAATTCAGTTTCACCCTTGTGATGGGAAATGTTCAGGTGTGTATTAATAATAAAAAATCAGTAACATCATTAAGCTTTGAAGCCCAGGTGGTTTCTGAGAGCTTCTTCAAAGCCAAAAACCTGTAGGTATAATGGTTCAGCAGTGATTCATAGTCACAGACAGCAAACACTTAACTTAAAACCACAACAAGAATATGCTGTCCCCTGACAATATACCATCAGAGTTTTGTATTTCTGAATGTTCATACAGTGGAATCCTGTTAACCCTTTACCCGGAGTGCAGTGGCTCAGTGGTAGACTGTTGGACTTCTATGCTAGAGGTCCCGAGTTTGATCCCCGTCCTGGACGACCCACGGGCAAGGCACTTTATCCCGATTGCCTACATGGGGGCACGATGACGCCATGTACTAAGGCATACTGCACATGTCTTCAACCGCTGTAACCATGCTTGAGCGGAGCTTGAACAGAGTTAGAATGTTGAGGAGCTGACAGTTGCTCATCGTTGCTCAGTGGTTCCCTCCGGGTACTCTGGCTTCCTCCACCCGTAAAACTGTCACAGTCATAATTAGCCATTGTGCATAAGTATGTGACCTTAAACCCCAATAAAATAAATAAATGAATAAATAAAAAATAAATAACACTTTACCCAACGCAGACAATATCAAAATTTATTAATTTAAATATTGTTTTTTATTTTTCAAATTTCAACAAAACCACATCATGTGGCCCCAAATTGGAACGAGCCCGACGAGCCCATTCAAAAGAGGGGTCACATGATATGGTTTTATTTAAATTTTTCGAAAAATAATATTTTTTTCAGCTGCTGAATCTGCATATTACGCGGTGGATGCGGATGATGAGTATTTCCAATAGTTCCTTGAATCCAGCACCCTATGTAACGACATGTAACTAACTTACCCAAAGCATTTTTACAGCCTTAGTCATTATATATTTTCATGTAGCATGTGATATGGCAGTTACCAATTTTTTATAACCAGAAAGCATCGCATAGGGTTAGTCACACTTTCTGGTTGTAAAAAAAAATAATTTCTAACTGAATAACTTACCCTTTGCACTGTACATCCTTAGTGTAAATGTTATCTATTTCAACTCTTTCTCTGATGTAATGGTCAAAACCAGCCAGTACTATTCAAACTCAGCTTAATAACCCTCATTGGGTTTGTTTTTAGTGAATTCCAAAAATGAAAAATATTCTATTTTCAATTAATAGCTTGTATCCTTTAAGTCCCCATAAGTCCCAAACTGCCATATACATATACAGGCAGCCAACAATGATGTAGAAACACTATTCAGTCACCTGCATCTGTGTTCATGCATATACGGTAATTATTATCATAAGACTAATTTGAGGCTTAAGGATTAATTTTAATTTAGCTAATTATACCATGATTGCTGTTTCGTGATACAATACAGACACTAAGAAATGTGTTAGGTACACCATGCATGGAATCTGGACTAAACATTGGAAAGTCATGTAAGAATGCATCTGATCAGACATTACATGTCTGAGTGATGTTATAACATGCATGAAATGCTGAAACAAAATACAATGTTTTGATTCCTTGACAAGACATGGCCTTAGAAACAAGAGCGAGACTGATACAACATTTTGTACATAAACATACTGGTGATACAGTGGAGCCCACTTAATTGGATATCTCTTAACTGAATAACCCTGTTAATTGAATATAATTCCCAATACAAAACCATTTACCATACCCAGTGGCGGCGCCAGAAATTTTTTTGTGGGGGGGGGGGGGGGGGGGGGGCAACTAGGGGGGCAGACTCCCATGAAGGGGGGCAAATATGTAAAGGATCATATGTGGACGTACCAAACCAAAAAATTATATTACAGACTTTGGGTCCAAGTTTCGACTAAATGTAATGGTAATTAGCGGTCCTCCTTTCAAAAAATCCTGGATCCGCGTCTGGTGGGTCTGTGCATGAGAGAGAGAGAGAGAGAGAGAGAGACTCATAATGCCCGTATGTCATAATGCAAAATCCATGAATTTTTTTAGACAAGGGATATGGGTAGACATGCCTTTGTTGGCTCATAACTTAATTATAACTTATAAGTATCTGCATCCGAGTCTTTAAATCTCTACTGCCTGGATGTGTTCATCAGCTAGCCTGAGGCTTTGGGCTAAGTGTGTATGGGAAATTATTGGGAATAAAAAAAGAGAGGGGTGTGTGTGTGTGTGAGAGAGAGTAACTGAATGTGTTTGTGTGTGAGGGTGGATGGAAATGCATGCGAGATGGTTGGGGGGGGGCAACTGGGGGGGCAAAGCCTTCATTTGGAGGGGGGGGGGGGCAAATGAACCCCCATGCCCCCCTCCCACCGTAGCGCTGCCACTGATCATACCTTCAGTACAAATTTGACCTTTTAATTGAATATAGGTTATAGAGTAAACTCCTGTTAATTGTTTTCCTTTGCTTATAGACCTATTTGACCTCAGTACATTCAATACAGGCATTTAATCTAGTATATCTTGATTGACAGAGCTCATGGAGCTCTGTCAAACAAGATATAACAGAATAAATGCTAAGTTTATCTCTAGAATACAGGAAAGTGATACAATCCCTGTTAATTGAATACTCCTGTTAACTGAATAATTTTGATTGACAAAGTGGCTATTTAATTAACAGGGTTCCACTGTAATATATATTTACTATCTGGATATGCTTTATATTGAGTGAGAAGCAAGTAAAATAAATTCATATTCATTTCTTTTGTTACAATTTATTGGAGAATGTCTATATAGCACCCTCCAATGACCGAAAAACAGTATTATTATAATTAATTGGTGTTGTAGGTCACTTACGACATGTATATAGTAACCAGAACATGAGTATAAATTCAAATTTAGCCACTTCTGTTTACCTTTGCTGCCCTCTTTAGAAGACATCCACCCAGGCCATTAACCCTTTACCCAATGCGGACGGTATCAAAATTTATTATTTTAATTATTGTTTCTCTTGTTAATTTTTCCAAAAATTTCAACAAAACCATATCATGTGACCCCTCACTGGAACGAGCTCAATGAGCTCATTCCAATGAGGGGTCACATGATATGGTTTTGTTGAAATTGTTTGAAAAATGTATTATTTTCAACTGCTTAACCCTTTACCCAATGCAGACTATATCAAAATTTATTATTTTAAATATACGTTTTTTAAATTTTTAAACATTTTTCAACAAAACCATATCATGTGACCCCTCATTGGAACGAGCTCAATGAGCTCGTTCCAATGAGGGATCACATGATATGGTTTTGTTGAAATATTTTGAAAAAGTTAATTTTTTCAACTCCTCAATTTGCATTTTACGCGGGCGGATGCGGGCGATTCGTTAGGTAAAGGGATAATTTGTAAATTATGCGGGCAGATGCAGCCGATTCGTTAGGTAAAGGGTTAAAGCAAAACTTATTTACCACAGTTAAAAACAAACACTGTTCTACACCCCGAGGTTCCCACAGAGAAAAAAATAGAAAAAAATTTAATAATTATTTAAATAATCTTGACTTCCAAAACTAATTGAGCACCAGATAATATCAACAATATGAATAGAGTGTTAAAGGCACAGAAATGTGCTCCTGCACTTCAATTCTGCAATGATTCAAAATAACAAGAGGCCTCTCAGCCTAGACAGCTCTGCTCAGGGCCACTGTTTTTAGGGAAGCTAAATACAAGACAAGAATCCAAGTGTTACTGCTTGTGGCCTTGACCTTGATGATGTGACATTGGGTCAAGGTCATGCCACAACATAAGGTTTTGGGTAACAATTGTGTGATGGATGAACAAGATCTGTCATATAGATTCATTTATACAGACCAGACAAGGGCTATATCACAACATCAAAGTTTTTCTGTTTGTGACCTTGACCTTGATGATATGACCTTGGATCAAAGTCACAACACACCTTTGAGTCAAGAGCAATAAGTGTACCAAGTTAGATCTTTTCAGTCATGATTCATACCAAGTTATATGGACCAGACAAAAGTGACAGTGAAATGTCAAAGTTTTTCTGTCACCTTAACACAGGACCTGTGACCTTGAGGGACACATACCATATTATAATTTGTGACACACCGTCTTTTGATAACACATATTGTTATAAAACAAAATGTTGACTACAGACGAATGATGGATGGGTGATGGTCAGATTATTACCAGAAAAGCTCATCTGACACTTGTCAGGCAGAGCTAATGATTGAAGCTGAGGTGTATAAATGCACAGGGGGTATGTGGGCTGGGGAGAGGCAATTATTCATGCCTCCACAACCACCCAACACCCAAACTATTGTCACAAAATTTATTTTCTTTGTTTCTTTACAGTTGATGGTGGTTATACTGATTGGTCAGAATGGTCAGCATGTTCTTTATCATGTGGTGATGGGACAAAGAAAAGAATGCGATTCTGTACAGACCCAGAACCAGTATATCATGGTGATTCCTGCCCTCATGGTGCAGTGCAAGAACAGTTTGAAAATTGTACAACTACTTGTGGTAAGTCAAGTCACTAAATTTCATCTTTCGGACAAATACAAGTTGAGAGTGACTCCTACTTGATCATATACTGGTAAACCCTTCACATAATATGACTGCAATATCTGATCAGTATTGTTTTCAAAATTGCCATTCAGATATATTTCATTTTTTAATGGGGTTTAACCCTTTACCCAATGCAGACGATATCAAAATTTATTATTTTAAATATCATTTTTTCAAATTTTTCAAAACATTTCAACAAATCCACATCATGTGACCCCCTCGTTGGAACGAGCTCGACGAGCTCATTCCAACGAGGGGTCACATGATATGGTTTTGTTGAAATTTTTTGAAAAATAATATTTTTTCAACTGCTGAATTTGCATATTACGCGGGCAGATGCGGCTGATTCGTTGGGTAAAGGGTTAACAACGTTTTCAGGGTCATGGCATGTCAGACAGTGCTCAACAAGCTCGTTCCAGTGAGGGGTCACATGATTTATTTATTTATTGGTGTTTAAGGTCACATTTCTGCACAATGGCTAATCATGACCATGACAGTTTTATGGGTGGAGGAAGCCGGAGTACCTGGGAAGAACCACTAAGTAGTAGCAAGAAGTTTTAAGACTCTCCTACTGCCATTCAGGTTTTAATATTCTTTTTCAATTTCTGCATCCAAACCATAGCTTTTGACCCATTATTGGAATGAGTTCTTAGTCTCATTCCAACGATGGGTCATAAGCTATATTTTTTTTAAATATGAAAATATTAGGTCATTCAAGAAAATCTTTCTGCAAATATCATTTGCTAGTCATGTTAAAGAGTTAATGAAATATGGGCCTTCACACAATATTATAAGTTGTTGTGATGAAATGACAGTAATACGGTCTGAGGTATGTCGCTTGGAGCTTACGTTCAACCGAGACGCGAGGTAATAAATCAAAAATTTCTTAGTGTTCAATGAGATGTTGGATTACTCCCCTTGTATTGCATCACAACTCATCTGCTTTTGTAAACAAATGAATACTGATAGGAAACTTTAACGATAACATGAAACTGTTTGCAAACACAGCTGATGATGAAATTTCAGAGAAAAAAGGGCTGTCATAATAAATATGTTACTGAACACTTATTTGATGGATCACCAAGAACAATATTTTGGCTTGGCTATAGAAATGCCTGATATTGTTATTGCACCATATCTGCCAGCTGAATGTCCCATAACTTTTTTGATATGGCTGACAGTCAAAATGACCTTCCCTTTGTCCATTCAACTTTTAAAATGTTGGCAGTTGATAGCCACTTCACATTAAATAAGTAAGTATTTTCTCATTTATTTTTACTTGTTTCTGGTTCAGCATATATACAAAATAGTTTGTAACATATTTGTTAAATAGTTTGTTTGTGAACTCATTTGGTGTATACAGTGATCGGTTAATTCCATATTGGATGAGAATATATCTAACCTCCTACAACCTCTGAGAATTTAACTGAATTTAAGACATCACATGCAAGTTGTGTATATATAATGCACAGTCTATTGAAATCTATACATGGTTAACAGACAGAAGATTGTAACTGCCTCACATCAAACAAGTAAAATTTTGGTTACTTATTAATTATTGCAAAAGCAACTTCAGTACACAGGAAAAATAGTCGTTATGTGAACAGTGCATTTAAAATCTGAGTCCTGTTAATCAGGGGTAATTAAGATCAGTCAGCCTATAAATAGATTCTGTCAATCACTGACTGCAATGGGACTATTTCAGTCTCCATGGTAATAAACAAGCTGGCTGTCCATGTTGAGATGAGTGAGGAAATGTTAATTATTTATACCAGAGAGAAAACTGGGAATGTTGAGAGTGTTATTACATAACACAAGCCAGTAATTTACATTCACTGATATAAATTTGTTACACAGTTTGAATATATATGTTATCAGCATATTCCATACTTGGCAAGATAAAGTTTGCAACTAATATTTTCAAACCTGATCACAAATATTTTACTCAGTGGTGGACAAACATAGATTGCTACCTAAGGGTCAGCCTTTGGTGCTGCCCTATTCCCATGCATCACTATGTATTTTTGGTGGGTGGCTGATTTTATGTAGATAGCTAGATTTCATGGCTGTATGGATACATTTTGCTGCCTCTAAGAAATGCTGCTCAGGGCAGTCCCCCCCCCCAACCCCCTTGTTATTACCAGTGAGATAAAAAGCAGATATTCATCAGTGGAAATATAGGGCTTATTTATTTATTGTACATGAATCAGTTGTCTATTTTTGGACATTATAATACTATTAACTATACTGCCACCAAATTTGAACTTTGTTTGTATTTAAAAAAGAGATAAAAGGATAAAAATAACAGCTGGATACATCATTAGAGGATCTCCAATGAGTTTCCAGTTTATACTGAAATTTATGATACAAATTCAGTTCCTTAGGTCTCGACTGAGCTCAAATTTGTCATATTTATCACTTGACCCCCACACCCGGAATCAGATGTCTAAATAGATTGAGAAACAAACAGTTTTTCCTACAAGGACTTCAGTTATGCTGTAAGAAGAATGAATTGATGACACTGCATCTGCTCAGATAATAGTCCCAAAAAATGTAATTAGATTTTGTCAATGACAACTCACCGTCAGGTAGATCAGGTGGAACATGACAAGTCTTCAAGCCCCAATGCTGTCACATTGGCATTTGGGTGTGAGAATGAAAGTGTCAATGACACTGTAGCTTAACTTGTCTGTGTGTTGTGTTTGATGAAAAGGATAATGTTCAATATTTATGAAAGGATTATGAAATAAGATAAGAATTGTGATAATTGGGAATATGTTAATTTCTGTTACCTGTATGCTATGTTTTTAATAAAAATAATATGAGGTGTAGACTGTACTAAAGAACTGAGGGGTGGGTTAATGTGGCCTTCACAGTTAATGTATGTGGCCCTCACAGTTAACGTATGTCAACAAAAGTTACCAAGTTACAGTGAAATTATTCCTAAACAAGTCATCCTATCAAGTTACAATGAAATCCCTTCATAAATATGGCCTGTAGACTGTGCTAAAAGGTTTTCGGGCTTCAGGCCTGTGTAGCCATCACAGTTGACCGATTGCAACTAAAAGGGGCGTCATCATCTCGACATTATACTGAGTCATTCTACCAAGTTACAATGAAATCCCTTCACAAATACGACCTGTAGTCTATACTTTCGGGTTTTGGGCTCGGGCAGCCATCATGGTTGAATGGTCATGACCAAAAGGGGACATTCTCACCGGGGCATTATCTGGAGTGATCCTACGAAGTTACAATGAAATCCCTCCATAAATATCACCTGTAGACTGTGCTAAAGGTTTTCGGGCTTCGGGCCCCTGTAGCCGTCACAGTTGACCAATCACGACCAAAAGGGGATGTCATCATCTAGGCATTATATGGAATCAACCTAACAAGTTACAATGAAATCCTTCCATAAATGCAACCTATAGACTATGCTAAAGGTTTTTGGGTTTTGGGCTCGGGCAGCCATCACGGCTGAATGATCACCACCAAAAGAAGACGTTCTCATCTAGACATTATTTGGAGTCATCCTACCAAGTTACAATGAAATCCCTTCATAATATTATTTATTTATTTATTTATTGATGTTTAAGGTCACATATTTATGCACAATGGCTAATCATGACCGTGACAGTTTTACGGGTGGAGGAAGCCGGAGTACCTGGAGAGAACCACCAAGCAACGACGAGCAGCTGCAGCTCCCCAACATCGTCACTCCGCACTGCAGCACAGGCAGGGTTAGATTGGTTGAAGACATGTGTACCATCGACGTGCAGTACGCCTTAGTACACGGCGTCATCGTGCCCCCATGCGGGCAATGGAGATGAAGTGTCTTGCCCAAGGACACAACGCGGTTGCCGCAGGTGGGATTCGAACCAAGGACCTCTCGGCTTGCAGCCTGCACCTCTACCAACTGAGCCACCATGCTCACAATCCCTTCATAAATATGACCTGTAGAATGTGCTAAAGGTTTTCGGGTTTTGGGCTCGGGCAGTCGTCACGGTTGACAGATCGCGACCAAATGGGGAAGTTCTCATCTAGACATCATATGGAGTCATCCTACCAAGTTACAATGAAATCCCTCCATATTAAATATGACCTGCAGCTGTGCTAAAAGTTTTTGAGTTTCGGGCTTGGGCAGCCCTCATGGTTGACAGATCATGACCAAAAGGGGACGTTCTCATCCAGACATTATACAGAGGCATCCTACCAAATTATAATGAAATCCCTTCATAAATATGACCTGTAGACTCTGCTAATGACTTTGGGCTCGGGCAGCCATACCAGCTGATCATGACCAACAGGGTACGTTCTCATCTAGACATGACCCAAAACCTGCATATGAAATTTCGTGATGATCAGACAAGAACTATGGGGTGTAGCCTGTGCTAAAGGAAAATGCGAACAAACTCACAGACTAACAGACTCACAGACTAACAGACTTCCACACGTGTGATGGCAATAGCTTATCTTGACTTAATCAAGTTAAGCTAAAAATTATCCATGATGGATTTTGGGTGTGGGATTGGGAAAATCTCTCTCTTGGAGCAAGATATTTGTGCTAGATACTTAACACGCCTCATGTGTGGTACAAATATCCTGGCTCCTGGGTGAGATTTTCCCATACCACACCCATACCCATGGATGATAATAATCTTGGAAAGGTTTGGTTGTATGATACATTTTTCATATCCAGATAGTTATATTTAGAATTATCTGTTTTAGTTCAGAGTATGATGCCTGTAGATGGTAACTATACAGAATGGACAGAATTCCATCCTTGCAGTGCATCATGTGGAAATGGAACAAGAATACGGGAACGTTTTTGTCTGAATCCACCTCCTAGCAATGGTGGTGCAGATTGCCCCAATGGTTTACTGGACACCGAGACAGACATCTGTATGGATATGCCATGCGGTGAGAAAAAAAATTATGTACACTCAAAATGTCAAAATAATCTAAAGATACTTGCATATCAGGCCTGTCTGTCAATGCACAGAATTGTTATTAACAAGAGATTGCTCCAAATGGGCAGGCATACCGCCACCAATGCCAAGATTCCAAGGGACAGCATAAATTAATAAAATAATATAAAAATCTTTTAATTTCATATCATAGCAAAGTGTGGATATCATTAAACACTGCTGGGTAGAGTTAACACCAGACATTAAACACACATTCTATGAAAAAGCTTTCATAAAACCAGGCCTGGAAATAAAGACCCTACATTATGCTATATAACAAGCTGGTAACCTATAGGAAAAAAGTGTTGTGATGCTTTTTCCGGTTTCTCTGTTTTTATTACACACTCGTTCTTGGTAATCCCCATCTACAGCAACACTAAACCATGCAGAAAATGAAAATCTGTTCCACACATATCGTTGACATGCTACTTTTAAATAAAAGTGAAATTTCACTGGAATTTTCTACAAATCGTGCAACGCAGTTACAATTTGAATTGCTAGCGATAGCTGAAAATCGTCCCCCGAGTTCCAATGTGTTCTATGTGCCAGTAGGCACATAGAACACATTGGAACTCAGGGGACGTAATAGTAACACAGGTTCCCCTCGCAAATTTGGTTTGTGATAAAATATGTTCTTTTTATTGATAGCTGTCAAATGAATTGCTGAGTGTCCTTCTCATAATTTTTTTATATACGTGAAGGCATGTAATAAAAACAGAACAACACACATGTGTGAATGAGTTAATTTTTATGGCACTCGTGCCATTGTGAAAGGATAAAACTTTGGCCTGTCGTTCTATCCTTTCATGCTGGCACCCATACCATATCAATTAACTCATTCACACATGCATGTCGTTCGGTGTATTTATTACATAAGTCATGTTGTTTACATCTTGACAGAATTTCTTCCAAAATAAATAACAATAGTTAACACGCAATGTCACATTGGCGAGATCGCACATTAGTTGTTGCTGTTTATTTTGATGGATGGAAATACTGTTAAGATGTAAATGTCACGCCCCTCTAACCATTATGTGAATGTAATGCATAACCTTTGAGTTGAGTTTGTTCTGAAAGATTGTCATATCTGACTGGCAAAATTTGCAGGATTAGGAAGTTAACCCTTTACCCAACGTAACGGCCAAAACCGGCCAGCGCTATTCTAAAAAATCTCCCATTAATTTTCATTATTTTTTGTCTCAAAAACATAGGTTATGACCCCTCGTTGGAACGAGCTCATTGAGCTCGTTCCAATGAGGGGTCATAACCTATGTTTTTGAGACAAAAAATGAAAAAAATTAGTTATTCAAGAATTTTTTGGGCAAGGGTCGTCTGCTTTTCATATTAGGTAAAGGGTTAATTTATGCTGTGTTGTTTTATTGTAACCTATACTGCATTTGTGCATCATACAATTAACATAGCCTAAACGATCATTTGCACATTATTTCCAGGCCAGTA
The DNA here is from genome assembly GCA_031216915.1 of Pictodentalium vernedei. Taxonomy (NCBI): domain Eukaryota; kingdom Metazoa; phylum Mollusca; class Scaphopoda; order Dentaliida; family Dentaliidae; genus Pictodentalium; species Pictodentalium vernedei. The sequence continues at coordinate 86,801,871 of CM062294.1, forward strand.
AAACAATTAACAAAGATTCATGTAATGTACCTCCAGGTTAACTATGGGGTGCCATCAGCTGTGGTTTAGTATTTTTACACACAGTTGGAACAAAAATGATGTATTTTTTCAAATAATACACATGTATTCCACAAATGGGTAAAGATATTTTTTCTTTACACAGTAGACCATCCAAATCCACCATTGAATGCACAAAACTTACTCTTCAAATTTTTTTTTCAAAGTTTCTGTTTTCAGAATACTTTTTATCCCTTTTAAGACTCATCAAATTCATTCTAGTCAGGGGTTTTGTGAGCAAAGTTTTGAAAAAACAAAAAATGTATATGATTTATTTATTTGGTGCTTATGATCACTTTCAGCATCTATGGCTCTCTCATGACACTAAATAGGCTTAAAGTCAAGCTTAGCAAATTGTTTATACCTATGCTGCCCACATTAGATGGCTTCCACCGAAGGCATTGGTTACTGAGCCTTATTTTACCAGTAAATCATCACATTTAACAAGTGCTGCTTCACTGCCAGGGTCTTATGTGGAGGAGAGAGTATTTAAATTGCCGTCTTATAGTCAGTAGGTTTAGGCAAAAGGTTAGCCCAATGCTTTTATGTGACACAATGCTCTAAGTGTCCTTTCCATCAGTGTATTACCAAACACCATATCATCAGCCTTATGAAGACACCCATGGAATAACCTGACATATTCCAGGACTGATAATGGCCTTGTCAGTAACCCATTACTCAACGTAACGAACAAAAATCGGCCAACACTATTTACAAAAATCACCATTCAGTTTTCATTATTATTTTTTTTGTCTCAAAAACATAGCTTATAACCCCTCATTGGAATGAGCTCAATGAGCTTGTTCCAATGAGGAGCCATAAGCTATGTTTTTGAGACAAAAAATTAAAATATTTAGTTATTCAGGTGCATGGTGGCTCAGTGGTAAACTGTTGGACTTTTATGCTAGGGATTCCGAGTTCGATCCCCATCTGGGACGACCCACGTTGTGTCCTTGGGCAAGGCTCTTTATCCTGGTTGGCTACATAGGGAGCACGATGATGCCGTGTACTAAGGCATACTGCACGTCAATGGTACACATGTCTTCAACTGCTGTAACCCCGGAGCTTGGACTGAGTTTGAATGTTGAGCCGACAGTTGCTCGTCGGTGCTCAGTGGCTCACTCCAGGTACTCCGGCTTCCTCCACCCATAAAACTGTTACGGTCATGATTAGCCATTGTGCATAAGAATGTGACCTTAAACACCAATAAATAAATTAATAAATAAATTTAGTTATTCAAGAATTTTGTTTGCATCTGTGTCTGCCTTTCGTGTTAGGTAAAGAGTTAAAGACTATTAACCTTCTACCTGTAAACATTGTCATTCAAATTTTATTGTGTTTATGATTTGTGCTTCAAAAACCTAATTTATGACCCATTTCTGAAATGATACTGATGAGCCCATTATAAGAGGTATCAAAGGCTATGTCTTGGAAGGAGCAGATGTTCTTGTACATATTTAGTAAAAGATTTTTAACTGCTAATGTATAACTTTTGGTAAATCTTAACTCTTAACACACTGAGTATTTTCAAGATATTTTTCATCAGATCTAGTCATGGCTGCTTCAAAGTGGCCATGACTAGATTTGATGAAAAATTCATCTAAATTTGACTCAAGGAATCATTGGTGAAAAAATCTATAAAACTTACTGGGGAAAATTTGATTAAATGTGCCCAAATTATATTTATTTTTTCAGTGGCAAGAGAAATTTTGTCCTGGGCAGGAATATCCACCAGCAGCATGCAAGGAGTTAATCCTTTCCAAGGAGCATGGTGGCTCAGTACATAGAGATGCATGCTGCAAGCCGAGAGGTCCTTGGTGCGAATCCCACCTGCGGCAACCGTGTTGTGTCCTTGGGCAAGACACTTAATCCCAATTGCCCATGTGGGGGCATGGTGGCATTGTGTACTAAAGTGTACTGCACGTCAATGGTGCACTTGTCTTCAACCAATGCTCACCCTGCTTGTGTGGAGTTAGTACAATGGGGGAGTCCGACAGTTGCTCGCCACTTCTCGGTGGTTCTCTCCAGGTACTCTGGTTTCCTCCGCCCATAAAACTGTCCAACACGAGGTGACCCTGGCTGTCAAAAATGTCGATAAACCCCAATAAATAAATAAATAAATAAATAAATAAATCCTTTACCAAATGCAATGGGAATATTTCGTCAATGCTATTCACAAAAAAATCCATTAGATTTTTTTGTTCAATTATGTCTCCAAATGCAGCTTTTGACACCTCAATGCAATGCGTTTGGAAGCAGCATATGAACATTTTTAGCTTTGAGTTATTCAAGACAAATTTTTGCTTGTGTTGTCTGCTATTAATGTTGGGTAAATGGGTAACCTTCTTTTTTTAATTATTCTTTTTAACAAATTAAAAAGAACAAATTCAACAAAACCATATCATGTGACCCCTAAATGAAATTTCAAAAATTTATAAATTTATAAATTACACAGGCAGTGAAGCCAGTTCGTTTGGTAATGGGTTAAACTTGGTACATTTTGGATTTTCACTCACCAGTTTCTGAGGTTCATCAGGTAATTTCAGAATACAAGTTTCTGAAGATCATATTCAGATTTTATTTAACCTTTAACTGGTAGAGTGCTGAATTATTTTTGGTCATCAAAATTTGTTCACATACGTTTGCCTTGTTACAATTTATGGGAGAGTGCCAATAGGCACTCTCCCATAAATTGTAACAAGGCAAATACTAACAGACTAAATAATTTCACTTCAAGGGTGGTGTGAACAACATCCACAAAATATGAAGCCTTTAAGTGCTGGTACTGACACTTCAGAGTAAAGCCCAAATATGGGCTTCCAGCACTCTACCAGTTAAAGGCTTGGAGATTTTTATACATTTTCGCTATACTTTGAAAGTCTACCTCCAGTGGCTTTGCAGTTGTTTCTTGTCAAGACTTGACTGCCAACAAGTTTTGAGTTTACCAGAACAATGCATGTTGGAGCACCTGCTCCTTTGCATTAAAAGTTATCAAAGTCGGAATTTATATCCTTAAAGGTTAATGAAAATGACAAAAACTGAAATGGATGCATTCAGTGAGAAATAAAAAAAAAGAATTGCTGCTCAAGACAGTAAAGTGATCTTGCACACTAAAACTGCTAGAAATGTTGATCAAAAGAAACCTTTGAAACAAATAAATACAGTAGAACCCTCTTAACCCTTTACCTAACATAGCTACCAAAAACAGCTTGAAAATTAACTAGGATAAGCCTACCACAGTCTATCTTGAACATTTCTCAATAAAACCATACAAATATGGTTTATTGTTGATCTGGTTCTAATGATATTAATATTTGCTTGGTTTTATTGAAAAGTTGTGAAATTCGTTTTCTAACGTGAAATTTAATTTATTTTAAAAAAATACTATGTTAGGTAAAGGATTAAACCTTTGCCTAATGAATCTAACGTACAAGTCTGCATAATTTACAAATTAAGCAGCTGAAAATTTTTTTTTTTTATAAAATTTCAACAAAACTACATCATCCCCCCCCCCCACCCCCCTTATTGGAATGGGCTAATTAAACATGTTCCAATTAGGGGGCATTTGATGTAATTTTGTTGACATTTTTTTTTAAATTTAAAAAAACAGTAATTAAAATAAATAAATTTTAATATGTGTTGGGTGAAGGGTTAATTGAATAGCCACTGTGCCAGTTAAAATTATTCAGTAAAGGGGAGTTTTCATTTACTAAGGATTTGGTCACACCGTCCTGTACTCCAAAAAAAACTAAACATTTATTCTGTTATATCCTGGAGCTCTGTCAAACAAGATATATATTATATGTTGTACAAATAACTTGAAAGAAAGTAGTATCAACCAGGGGGCATCAATTTTCCAACTACTCGATTCAATTTGGTAACATACTCACTTCCCATTACAATAGAACCCTGTTAATTGAAGAATGAATTTGCCAGTGGAAATTATTCAATTGACAGGGGTATTCAATTAACATAGATTTGGTCACTTTCCTGTATTCCAGAAATATATATATATATATTCAGTAAAGGGGGGTTTTCATTGACTAAGTATTTGGTCATACTTTCCTGTACTCCAAAAGAAACTAAACATTTATTCTGTTATATAATGGAGGTCTGTCAAACAAGATATATATTATATGTTGTACAAATAACTTGAAAGAAAGTAGTATCAACCAGAGGGCATCAACTTTCCAACTACTTCAATCCAATTTAGTTTAAACAATATTTATTCATGAAAGAATATGATATAATACATACAAGTAATTGATTATCACATAATAATTGCAACAACTGTATGATACAATAGTATGCATTATAACAAGGCACACAGGATAAAAAAAAGAACAGAATAGATGGACAGGATTCGACAGTAAGCCGAAAGCTTATATATGCCGTCTCCCAAGAGAGGTGATACACCAATGAACTTTCCAGGCGTATTGCAAGCACAACTTAAAACATTGTTTAAACATAACGTCATAGAAGGACAAGTGTAAGGGTTAAGGAGAATAGTGAGAAGATAGAGTAGAGGAAGGTAGAATATGATGAACAGAAATGATAGAAACCAACCTGAATTCGAAATTCCTTACTAACTGCTACAAACAAGCGGAGTTAGTATCTGTAATAAGACGACCGCTTTGTAATCTGCCATGCCCTTATATCAAAGCCTGAAATACCAATTATGTTAGTATTAAATGAATTTTAATGCTTGTTGCTGTCTTGGGGTCTTGTACTGAAAAAACGTATCAGGACTAACAGCAACTGATGATAACTGTAGGGGATCAACGTTGGTGTAATATTGGAATACTAAGTAAGTGACGGATTTGTGTGATCAAAAACTACTGACACAGTGAACTCACTGAAAGCATCCACTCAGTATAATGAATTCCTGCACCACACTGAAGACAAGAAAATTTTCAGTGTTGTCCAATCGTTCTGATCCATACAATAGCATTAAGGGGTCACCACATTGACAAAGCGGCGATGCTGAGAGGTGGTTATCATATAGGTGTCTTTTGATACCACTGCAATTTAAACATAACCTACAGTGATAAATTTGAGTTGCATGGGATTTGGTAACAAATTCAGTTCCCGTTAGAGTAGAACCATGTTAATTGAAGAACAAATTTGCTAGTGGAATTTATTCAATTAACAGGAGTATTCATTAACATAGATTTTGGTAACTTTCCTGTATTCTAGAGATACACTGAGCATTTATTCTATTATATCTTGTTTGGCAGAGCTCATAGAGCTCTTTCAAACATAATATATTGGATTGAACACTTGTATTGGAAGAATTGAGGCCAAATTAGTCTATGAACAGATGGGAATTTGATGATTATTGTCCCAGTAATTTCTCAACATAATAAAAGACTTTTTATTATACCCCACGCAACGAAGTTGCTGGGGTATAATGTTTTTGACTGGTCCATCTGTCAGTCCGTCAGTCCTACTTGTTTTCCGGACTTTTTTTCTACACGCTTCCAGATATTGAGCTGATTTTTGGTATGTTAGTCTAACATGGTGGCCTACAGATCAAGTTTGCATTTTGTTCCAATCCACTGTTTTTTACCGAAATTACGGCCCTTGAACTTTGAAAAGTTCATCAAAATTACAGTTTTCCGGACTTTTTGTCTACATGCTTCCAGATATTGAGCTGTTTTTGGGTATGTTAGTCTAACATGGTGGCCTACAGATCAAGTTTGCATTTTGTTCCGCTCCACTGATTTTTACCAAAATTACGGCCCTTGAACTTTGAAAAGTTCATAAAAATTACAGTTTTGCAGACTTTTTTCCTACATGCTTCCTGATATTGAGCTGATTTTTGGTATGTTAGTCTAACATGGTGGCCTACAGAACAAGTTTGTGTTTTGTTCCGCTCCACTGATTTTTACCAAAATTACAATTTACGACCCTTGGACTCTGAAAAATGCATTAAAATTACAGTTTTCCAGACTTTTTTTCTACACGCTTCCAGATATTGAGCTGATGTTTGGTATGTTAGTCTGACATGGTGGCCTACAGATCAAGTTTGCATTTTTTTTCTGCTCCACTGATTTTTACCGAAATTACGGCCCATGGACTCTGAAAAATTCATCAAAATTACAGTTTTCCTGACTTTTTTTCTACACGCTTCCAGATATTGAGCTGATTTTTGGTATGTTAGTCTAACATGGTGGCCTACAGATCAAGTTTGCATTTTGTTCTGCTCCACTGATTTTTACCGAAATTATGGCCCTTGAACTTTGAAAAGTTCATAAAAATTACAGTTTTCCGGACTTTTTTTCTACATGCTTCCAGATATTGAGCTGTTTTTGGGTATGTTAGTCTAACATGGTGGCCTACAGATCAAGTTTGTATTTTGTTTCGCTCCACTGATTTTTTCCAAAATTACGGCCCTTGAACTTTGAAAAGTTCATCAAAATTACAGTTTTGCAGACTTTTTTCCTACACGCTTCCAGATATTGAGATGATTTTTGGTATGTTAGTCTAACGTGGTGGCCTGCAGAACAAGTTTGCGTTTTGTTCTGCTCCACTGATTTTTACCGAAATTACGACCTGTGGATTCTGAAAAATGCATTAAAATTACAGTTTTCCGAACTTTTTTTCTACACGCTTCCAGATATTGATCTGATGTTTAGAATGTTAGTCTGACATGGTGGCCTACAGATCAAGTTTGCATTTTGTTCCGCTCCACTGATTTTTACCAAAATTACGGCCCTTGAACTTTGAAAAGTTCATCAAAATTACAGTTTTCTGGACATTTTTCCTACACGCTTCCAGATATTGAGCTGATTTTTGATATGTTAGTCTAACATGGTGGCCTACAGAACAAGTTTGGGTTTTGTTCTGCTCCCCTGATTTTTACCAAAATTACGGCCCCATAGACTTTGAAAAGTTCATCAAAATTACAGTTTTCTGGGCTTTTTCTCTGCTTGACTTCTTTCAATACCATTGAAACTACAGAACACTGTTTTCTGCAGTATTCCTAGAATCTATGTTTATTTTTAAAAAATGATTAGAGCTTGAAATATCGGGGCGCGTGGGGTATGTGAGCGTGCTCACTAAGGTTCTATATTTTGGTTAACAGGAGTTTGCTCTACAATCTATATGCAATTAACAAGTCAAATTTGAACTGAAGGTATGATAAATGGTTTTGTGTTTGAAAGTTACATTCAAAACAGGTTTATCCAATTAAGAGATATCTAATACACTGAGTATATACTCTATTATATCTTGTTTGACAGAGCTCATCGAGTTCTGTCAAACAATATATAATTGATTAAATGCTTGTATTGGATGTCCTGAGGCTAAATAGGTCTATGAACAAAGGGAATTCGGACTCCCGCATTGTGTCCTTGGGCAAGGCACTTAACCTTGGTTGTCCACATGGGGGCACGATGACGCCGTGTACTAAGGCATACTGCATATCGATGCTGCACATGTCTTCAACCAATCTAACCCTGCCTATGCTGCAGTGCGGAGTTACGATGTTGGGCAGCTGGCAGCAGCTCGTCGTTGCTCGGTGGTTCTCTCTGGATACTCTGGCTTCCTCCAACTGTAAAACTGTCACGGTCATGATTAGCCATTGTGCACAAGTATGCGACCCCTTAAACACCAATAAATAATTTCGGGAGTCCGAATTATTATTATTATGACTTTTTATTTTGTTAACAGAGTTTGCTCTATGATCTATAGGCAATTTACAAGTCAAATTTGAACTGAAGGTATAGCAAATGGTTTTGTGTTCAGAAGGTACATTCAATTGCATGTAACAGAGTTATGCAATTTCGAGATACCCTATTTTGTGGGAGCCACTGTATGTATTCCTTTTTTTTGCAGTTGATGGTGGTTATACAGACTGGACACCAGAGGTTTGTGAAGATTTAAGTGCTGGTATAGGCTGTCCAAACATAATGTGTAGATCAGTAAGATATTGTATTGATCCTCCTCCTATGGGTGGTAGTGGCTGTGTAAATGGTACTGTGGATGTTCGGATCGAACCAGGTAAATATTTTTATATTTATGCTTTCAAAATAAAGAATTATCAGCAAAAGATTCACCAATTTCTATTTTTCCAAACTCACATTTAACCCCTAGTCTCCCATCAGACAACAGAGTGGTGGCTGAGTGGATACCGTACTGGTCCAGAAATAAGTCTGGTGGTGTGTGAAGTAAAAGAGGGAAGAAGTATATGTTTATTTTCGCGAGGTCAAGCTTGCAGGAGAATTTGGATGCAAAGTTGACACAAAGTTGGGTGACTTGGTCAATCCAATATCAAAGATGCATTAACCCATTTACCAAGCAGGCCTGAAAATAAGCAGTCGGACATTTGCAGAATGAGGTCCCCAGAGGGTGAATTTGATGATGCTATGCCATACAGTGGGCCAATTTATCCTCTGGGTACCTCTTTTGAGACCCTGATTCAGATTTAGTGATGCTACCCTGCTGTGCAGGGTAGCATCACTAAATTCACCCTCTGGGGACCTCATTTTGCAGATGACAGTCTGCTTATTTTCTGGCTTGTTACCAAGTAAATTTAAAACAATTTCAACAAATCCATATCATGTGATCATTGGAACGTGCTCTATGAGCTCATTCAAATGGGGTCACACGATATGGTTTTGTTGAAATTTTTTGAAATATTTAAAAAAAACAAATAATTTGAATAAAATGTGTAACAACTTACATATACCAGCATGGCTGTGATGGATATTGTGATTACAAAGTTAGAGACTAGGCTAATTTACAAGGAGGGGACTCGGGAAAGTTGGTAGGTGACCTTATTTTCGATTGTGGTCTTTACCCTGGGTCAGTACAGTAAGTGTACTGGTCTTCCATACCAGAGATCCTGGGATCAATGCCTGGTTAGGGAAGTTGTCGAGGTATCCAAAACACTCTCTGGTAGTATAAATGAAGTGTCAATGACACTGTAGCTTAACTTGTCTGTGTGTTGTGTTTGATGAAAAGGATAATGTTCAATGTTTATGAAAGGATTATGAAATAAGACACGAATTGTGATAATCAGGAATATGTTAATTTCTGTTCCTTGTATGCTATGTTTTTAATAAAAATAATATGAGGTGCATACTGTACTAAAGAGCTGAGGGGTGGGTTAATATGACCTCACAGTTAATGTATGTGGCCCTCACAGTTAACATATGTCAACGAAAGTTACCAAGTTACAGTGAAATTATTCCAAAATGAGTCATCCTATCAAGTTACACTGAAATAGCTTCATAAATATGGCTTGTAGACTGTGCTAAAGCTTTTCGGGTTTCAGACCTGTGTAGCCATGACAGTTGACTGATTGCAACTAAAAGGGGATGTCCTCATCTCGACATTATACTGAGTCATTCTACTAAATTACAATGAAATCCCTTCACAAATACGACCTGTAGTCTGTAATAAAGTTTTTCAGGTTTTGGGCTCGGGAAGTCAACATGGTTGAATGATCGCGACCAAAAGGGGACGTTGTCATCTGGGCTTCATCTGGAATGATCCTACAAAGTTACAATGAAATCCCTTCATAAATATGACCTGTAGACTGTGCTCAAGGTTTTTGGGCTTCGAGCCCCTGAAGCTTTCACAGTTGACCAATCACGACCAAAAGGGGACGTCATCATCTAGGCATTAAATGGAGTCAACCTAACAAGTTACAATGAAATCCTTCCATAAATACGACCTACAGGCCATGCTAAAGGTTTTGGGGTTTTGGGCTCGGGCAGCCATCAAGGCTGAATGATCGCAACCAAAAGGGGATGTTCTCATCTATACATTATTTGGAGTCATCCTACCAAGTTACAATGAAATCCCTTCATAAATATGACCTGCAGACTGTGCTAAAGGTTTTCAGGCTTCGGGCCCCTGTAGCCGTCACAGTTGATCAATCGTGTCCAAAAGGGGATGTTCTCTTCTAGACATTATATGAAGTCAACCTACCAAGTTACAATGAAATCCCTCCATAAATATGACCTGTAGACTGTGCTAAAGGTTTTCGGGTTTTGGGCTTGGGCAGTCGTCACGGTTGACAGATTGTGACAAAATGGGAAAGTTCTCATCTAGACATCATACGGAGTTATCCTACCAAGTTACAAAGAAATCCCTTCATATTAAATATGAACTGCAGACTGTGCTAAAAGTTTTTCGTTTTTGGGCTACGTTCTCATCTAGGCATTATACAGAGGCATCCTACCAAATTACAATGAAATCCCTTCATAAATATGACCTGTACAATGTGCTAATGGTTTTGTGGTTTTGGGCTCGGGCAGCCATACCGGTTGACCGATCGTGATCAAAACTGGGCGTTCTCATCTAGACATGACCCCAAACATGCATATGAAATTTTGTGATGATCAGATAAGAACTATGGGGTGTAGCCTGTGCTAAAGGAAAATGTGAACAGACTCAGACTCGCAGACTAACTGAATTCTGCATGCATGATGGCAATAGCTTATCTTGACTTTGTCAAGTTAAGCTAATAATGGAGTTGATGCTATTCCAGCATACTGTCCTGTCGAGTGGTGAATGAAAAATGGCTCCCTTGTGTGGAGGAGATGACACAAACCATGCAGGCTAAAGATCCCGCTGCAGTATTCAAGAAGAGTGAGGCCACTGTGAAGGTCATCCCACATACCTGTAACCTGTGTCATCGGGCCAAGGAGTGGTATAAATATAAGTTATGTAACTTGTCACCAATCCTTGTGAAAAATGAAAGTGTGACACTGCATCTCAACTTGTCCAAAAAGAGACTAACTAAACAGAAATATCCAGTTATGCCCCAAGTCATTTCACGCAAGTTTGTGCAAAAAAGACATCACTCCAAAGCTCTTTAAATGCCCGAACTGGATGTATTGAGGCCAAACTGGACACTAAGGGTAATTCAGTGTTTGTCAGGGTAATTTCTCTACAACTTGCAAGATTTTGTATTCTATTAGCAGGAGTGTACTCTATAACCTATATGCAATTAACTGGGTAAATTTAGACTGAAGGTATGGTAAATGGTTTTTGTCTTTGGAAATTATATTCAGTTAACAGGGATATTCAATTAAAAGATATATAAATAAGTGGGCTCCACTGTTCTAGTCAGTGGGATTGACTTATGTACAACTCAATGTTTGCTAAGCACCACATATTTGACACATAATTGTGAATTTTTTGTGTGACACATTTGCAATATTTTTGGTGGATATGATTAAGGAATGTATTGAGATGGTCCTCAGTGTTTACCTTAGCTCTCTTGACAAGTAGACTTTTTGTGACAGTCATGGAAAGCATGTACCCCTTGATTTTCATGATGTTTTTGTGCACTGTCTACAGGAACCTGAGATGTGTAGGGTATTCAGTCTTCATTTCAACACAAACCCTTGTGATTTAATGATTGAATATGGTGAATGCAAATGTAAGAAGACATTTGTCTGAAGCAGAAATGTGGCAGACTGTAGGGATGGTGGAGGAAGGGGCTACCCATCGTCAGGTTGGTGAAGCCCTTGGTGTGCACCATACAGTGATCACCAGAGCCTGAGCAAGATTTCAGCAGTATGGCACACCAGTAAGACGGCATGGTGGTGGCAGAGACAGGGCAACATCTGCAGCTGAAGACCTGTTTTTGATCATTCATTCCCGTAGGAACTGCTTTGCTGCCACCGCAACCCAGCTTCACAGTACCTTCAGAATAGGTAAATGTTTTGATGCATACTATCAGGACAAGGTTGCACGAAGGTGGTCTCCGATCGAGAAGACCATGTATTCGCATTCAGCTGTCCCAGATCCACCACCAGACACGATATGAATGGGACATGGACCACGTTGCATGGACCAGAGAAGATTGGTGATCTGTCCTTTTCACAGATGAGTCAAGGTACTGCCCAGACTACACAGATAGGTGTTCTAGGGTATGAAGAAGTCCAGAGAGTGATTCCATGCAGCCAACATTGCTGAGCATGACCGCTATGGTGGAGGGTCAATAATGGTCTGGGGCGGCATCAGCTGGGATTGACGTACTGAGCTCTGTGTCCTTGACTGTGGTACATTGACTGCACAGCGGTATATTGATGTGATTCTGGATGCCCACATCAGATTGTATGCAGGTGCAGTGGGTGATAGATTCATTCTGATGGACGATAATGCCCGTTCTCATGTTGTGCATGCTGTCCGGGAGTACCGACAGAGGGAGGGGATTGAGCCTATGGGCTGGCCAGCAAGATCATCTGACCTCAATCCAATCGAACATGTCTGGAATGAATTGCAGCTTGCAATTTCAGCCTGTGCAGTCCAACCAAGAAGTATCCAGGAGCTTGGTGCCATGCTGGTCCAAGAATGGAACAACATTCCACAAAGGACCATCAGGAACCTGATTAGGAGCATGAGAAGGCATTGTCAAGCTGTAATTAACAATAATGGGTCTCATATTCGATATTTAACCCATACCAGTTCGCTTCGTCAATTTTTTGGTAAATTTGAAAAATGTCCTCTTTTAACAATAATATATCCATTTTCCATGGTTATCGTATTCAAAAGCTAAAAAATAATGTCAAACACAAATAAAATCTTAATTTGTGTACTTAAATCATTAAAGATATAATTAAATAAACAATATATACACTTTTCATAACAATATTTCAACTAAAACGTAAAACAGGTAGTTGGATATACTTGGTGCTTAGTGAACTTTGAGTAGTATATCATTCTCAGCTTGTTTGGGTCTCAAACTTAGTCATAAATATGAATAAGGAAAAAAATTACATGATCTGAGAAAACACTGTTTTGACACACCAAGACCCCCCCCCCCCCTCATACAACCCCCCTTGCAAACCCCCCCTCCCCCCCCCCCCCCCCCCCACCACCACACACACTCTATCATACTGTTAATGGTAACCAAATTTCAGAGGTGTATGGAAATTTGTATGCTGAGGTTGGGGAATGTGATTGCTTGAATTTCACCTCAAAATGTTTTAAGTATGCATAACATAAATGAACAAACTTTCACCAGTTATGCAAAATAGAATAGTTTTTAAACACTGGATGTATAAACATGTATTAGTTGATATCTGGATAATTTGCTGTATACATTTCACAAATCTGCATTCACAAAATTCAGATACAACGACCGACATGGATGGACGGACAGACAGATGGATGAATGGGGAAAACAGATGGACAGGGCCAATGGATGGATGGATGGACAAGCAGACAGATTCCTATTTTTACCCCATCTTCATTAATATCAGTGGTTGCACCAACCTCTTACCCCCACCTCTCCCATCTGGGAAGGAGCCTCCTTTGTTGTGGGCTTGTCAAGGAATACCCAAGCTCCCACCCCTAACAGGGAGCAACACTCTCACAGCCCCACACCCAATTGAGGAAATCCTGGCACCACTACCAGCAGTGGGTGTATCAAAATATCATTCCCTTTTATTATGCCTCCTACAGAATCTCGGGAGCATCATGTTTTCACCATGTCTGTCCATCTGTCTATCTGTCCATCCATCCATCCATCCATCCATCCATCCATCCGTTGTCCGGCTTTAACTTTTGGTTTCTGTCAAATAACTAAAGAACTGCTTATTTGATCAAACTATAATTTTAGGTGTAACTTGTTGATGACTAGACAATGCTTCCTTTCAATTTTGGTCCAGCTCTAGCCATTTCAATATGGCCTCCATGGCAGCCATATTGAATTTGGTTTCCGTCCAATAACTGGTGAAGGCTGACTCAAATCATTTCTAATTTTTAATTATGCTTTGCTGGTGTCTAGAGGAAACTTCCTTTCAATTTTGAACCAGTTAGCTGATCCTAGACGGCCGCCAGAGCACAATTCATTATAGTGGCCATCTTGAATTTGGTTTCTGTCCAATAACTAATGAATACCGACCCAAATCAACTTCAGTTTTGCTTATGCATTATCGGTGTCTAGAGGAAGCTTCCTTTTGATTTTGGTCTAGCTAGCCAATTCAATATGGCCACCATGGTGGCCGTATATTGAATTTGGTTTCCACCCAATAACTTATGAATGGTGACTCGAATCATTTTTATTTTTTAATTATGCATTGTTGGTGTCTACAGGAAGCTTCCTTTTGATTTTGGACCAGTCAGCTGAACCAAGTTGGCCACCAGTGGCCAATTCATTATGGCTTCCATGGTGGCCATCTTGAATTTGGTTTCTGTCTAATAACTAATGAATACTGACTCGAATCAATTTCAGTTTTTGCTTATGCATTATTGGTGTCCAAGAGTAAGCTTCCTTTCGATTTTGGTCTAGCTAGCCAATTCAGTATGCCCGCCATGGTGGCCATATTGAATTTGGTTTCCGCCCAGTTACTAATGAATGGTAGCTCGAATCATTTTTATTTTTTTAGATTTTGGTCTAGCTAGCCAATTCAATATAACCACCATGGTAGCCATATTGATTTTGGTTTCCACCCAATTACTAATGAATGGTGACTCAAATCATTTTTATTTTTTTTAGATTTCGGTCTAGCTAGCCAGTTCAATATGCCCACCATGGTAGCCATATTGAATTTGGTTTTCGCCCAATTACTAATGAATGGTGACTCAAATCATTTTTATTTTTTTTAGATTTCGGTCTAGCTAGCCAATTCAATATAACCACCATGGTGGCCATATTGAATTTGGTTTCCGCCCAATTACTAATGAATGGTGATTCGAATCATTTTTTTTTTTTTAAATTATGCATTGTTGGTGTCTACAGGAATCTTCCTTTCGATTTTGGACCAGTCAGCTGAACCAAGATGGCCAATTCATTATGGCTTCCATGGTGGCCATCTTGAATTTGGTTTCCATCCAATAACTAATGAATACTGACTCGAATCAATTTCAATTTTTGGTTATGCATTATTGGTGTCTAGAGTAAGCTTCCTTTTGATTTTGGATCAGCTAGCCAATTCAGTATGGCTGCCATATTGAATCTGGTTTCCATCCAGAAACTAATGAATTCTGACTCAAATCAATTTTTTTTTTTTGGTTTGATGCATTATTGGTGTCCAGAGGAAGCTTCATTTTTGATTTGGTTATGCCCCCAAGAGACTTACCTACCATTTTATGACACCATATGCCATGCTTTGTGTTGCTCGTCTGATAATAAAATGCAGTCAGGAATTATGAAACCATCATTATGCCAGATTTTGTCATAGTGCAGCTATCAACTTCTTGCACTCAGACAGCTACGGAATGTTCATAATAAAACAAATTGGTGTAATTATTTTTCAGGCATGATGTCCTTGAATACACCACGAAGAGGCTGTTAAATGCAGAATGAAATTGTTCAAGCTATCAAATGAGTATACATTTCAGTGTGTTATGGAAACCAGGAACTGTTTTAATGAACCAACTATAAACCAACGATTGAATTGACAGTTTTCCTGTGCACATTTCCTAGCCTCATCTCCCTGTGATATAAATAAAATCCATATTTTGAGATTTCTTACAAATTTCATGTGTAAGGTACAACCAAATGGGAACATTGATATTCATACTGCACTTCATAAGTAACATTTTTAACGGGTAGAGTGCTGGAAGCACGATTATTTATTTATTTAATCAAAGTTAGGCCCCACAAAGTAGATCTTCTATTTCTCAGGCCATTGTTTGAATTGCATGTGGGCGGGCATTTTTTTTTTTATTCTATTTTTTATTTTTGTTATTATTTCTTTGCCATAAGAAGTTCATGTTCTTGGTTTGTTTTATGTTTTAGGCCTCATAATCTACAGAATAGCATGGACGGTGGTGTATTTTCATCCCTTGGGCACAAAAGGCTTTGCAATGCTAAGCATTGGTTGAAGACAAGTGCTAAAGCATTGCAAAGCCATGTTGCACTCAAGGGACATATTTATACATTTTATTAACTTGGGTAAAATATCAGACATAAGGCCAAATAAAAAAAATGGATGATTCTCAGGCAATTTTCTTTTCAAATCAGTGAGGGAGGGAGGATTTTATTTTTTATTTTTTTTTTTTATTTTTTTTTTTTTTGTGTAAAGGGTTGAGTATACTCGGTAAATCTTTTTGCTGTCTTTCCACTTGAAAAAGAGAAAAGGTTGTATTTTAGTGTAATTATAGTATACCTTTTATAACTAACTGCCATAACAACAGCTGAAAGGATTTGTATTTTATTGTTCTTTTTAATGGTATAGATCTGTCAAACATCATGATCCATTAGAATAGGCCCCAGTAACCAATGCTTGGGGTAGGAGTCCTTTAAAATGGGAAACATGGCTCTAAATGATTGGTTAAACTTGAGTTTATATTGGTGTTGCAGCCATTATTAGCCATTGTGCAGAAATATATGACCTTAAACACCAGCAAATAAATAATTAAATCATAATCCAGTATATCGGAATTTGTCTTGTTACAGTTTATGGGAGAGTGTCTCTGGGCACTCTCCCATAAACTGCAACAAGAAAAACCAATTCACTGCAAACACAGCTAAATAATTATATGTTGAGAAATGTGACAAATGACCATTCCAAGTTTTCACAAATTCTTAAAAAAACATTACATAATAAAAAAGTTTTCTGAGGAGGTTCAAATCCAATGAGGGAGGGCCTGAGAATCAAAACAATATTTTTTTTTAGCCTAAACCATTTAATTTTTATGTTTTTTTTAAGTATGCATTGGATATAAAAAGGGAGTATACGGTAGCCAAAAGGACCATAAAGGAGGGTCTGGGCATTAACTTATTTGTTCATGTTGTAGTTAATTGTTATATTTGAACAGTTTCTAAACACTGGAATAGGGAAATTAAAGGAAGGAGCAAGTTGGAAATACCATTTCTATTTTTATTGAAAACAGGTACTTGGAATCATTAGATCAACCTACCTGCAAGCCTGCAAATAAGCAGACTGTTATCTGCAGAATGAGGACCATAGAGGGTGAATTTGGTGATGCTACCCTGCAACACAGGATAGCATCACTAAATTTACCCTCTGTGAACCTCAATCTGAATCAAGATCTGAAGTCTAAACAAGAGGTGCCCAGAGGATAAATTGGCACACTGTATGGGATAGCATCAGTAAATTCACCCTCTGAGGACCTCATTCTTCAAATGACAGATTGCTTATTTTCAGGCCTGATCAGCCGGTACTGTACATTTACTGGACATAGTGTATTACCTTCTGTTTTCCATGAATGATTTTCAACAGTGGTCATGGAAATTCTTCGAGAACGTTGTTGGGAAGAACCCCCCTCCCCATTTGCCAGTGCTTCCGGTGGAAGTCCTCTAAAATGGGCAACATTAGAGCTGAAATGGTTGGCTCATTTTCACAACCGACTAACCGAAAGCTATTACCAGTTAATATCCGGTTATCCGTAGCCATTATTTCACCTAATCTGGGATCTAAACTATAGGAATTGGAAAGCAGTATTCTCAGAAACTATTCCTTAGTGTGTATACAAATGAACGTTGTCGAGTACTCGACAACGTTCGTTTGAATACATACTACGGAATAGTTTCTGCGTTTACTCAGTACTCACAGAAATTACCGATCATTAACGAAGTGTTGAGCCAAAGTTGATTATTAATCAATATATACAACGTGGCTTCGAGGTGTATCTATCCCAAAGGAGAAACGGCAGATTAACTATGTTTTAACCGTGGAATGGCGATCACTATCGTTATTTCAGATAACCGGTTGATGTTTTTTCAAATCGGTTAGGTAGGTAAGCGGTTTCAAACTGGTTATCCGGTTGTCTCAAAGCCTTCCTCGCTCATACACTCCTGCAGCTCTGCGTCAGAGTCATTACCCTCTTGCTTTCTTTTTTTTAGAGTATTTTCAGGCTTGTCTACCTGTGCTATTTATAGACAACAATGACAGAGGGGTGAAATATCAACTCGATGTAATATAAATAGAATAGATCAGCAATATCAACACTTCTGACAAGGGTTTTAGCCAATTAAATTATCAGATTTATTCTGTCATATAATAATTTTTATTAATAATTGCCCAACATTTAATATTTTGCTTTCTACAGTACGTGGAGAGTGGATTGTAACTAAATCACCTGCGGAGTGGAGTTATTACCCAGGCTATAACTTTCGAATTTTGTACATATCGACAAAAAACACAAGCAATGTTTCAGCCAATGGACCTCCGGGTTTAACCCGGAGGTCCATTGGCTGAAACTTTGCTGGTGCTGGTTATGCTTTGCAACAAAATTGCAATTATTCCTCGGGTGGAATCTCCACTCTGCGGGTGATTTAGTGATAATACACTTTCCATGTACTGTATATATATAGCCTTTGACCCTTCACTGTAAAAGTGGTATGAGAGATCATAAGCTAGCTTTGAAGTGAGAATTGAAAAGGAACATCAGAATTCGAATCACAGTTTCAGTGTATTGCACCAAGTGGACTGGGATTTGTTGATATTTATTTATTGGTGTTTAAGGTCAATTTGTGTATTTATGACTACATCATGACTAAAACAGAAGTGCACTGTAAATTTTAGTAGACTGTTTCAACCTATGCCACCCACTTGAGCAGACTTCCACCACTGGCATTGATTACTAGATCCTCTCTTACCAGGGAAATTTGCCATACCTCACATCTGATTCATGTTTACATT
The DNA here is from genome assembly GCA_031216915.1 of Pictodentalium vernedei. Lineage (NCBI taxonomy): Eukaryota > Metazoa > Mollusca > Scaphopoda > Dentaliida > Dentaliidae > Pictodentalium > Pictodentalium vernedei. Next base: position 86,820,506 of record CM062294.1, read on the forward strand.
TTTGTTGTTGTGATTGCTTTCACAGGGAAATATTTAGGGCCTTGTGAAGCTTTGATTCGATTTGATTTTGAATTTTAAGTTGGTATTAGGTTTGATTCAAAATCGGCTATCCGATTTGTTTTCCTTAGAATCTTTTCACTGGAATGTCACTTGGTATCAGCCATCTTAGTCGTCTCATAAAATGTATAGCTGAGATAGAAATTGTTCATAAATAATGTTGAAAATAAAGACTTGAGTGTAATTTCCACTATATTAATATAAAACAAGAGGCCCCAAGGGGCCTTAATCGCTCACCGGGCAAAGTGATTCAAACAAAGGGGTTCAAAGAAGTATTTGGGGTCACATTCAGTTAGACATGGTTCATCAACACTACAAAGGAATGAAGTCATGAGAGACAAATTTTATGGAACTAGGGACATGGACCTAGGGATATGGCTTGAACAAACAGGAGGCCGATTTGAACAAACTTAAATCAGATCCACCCCACAATGTTGCATACTAAATATCAAAAGATTCTGCCTGCTGGATCTAGTTCGAATTCAGGCTTCTATACTGAGCCCAAATGTGAATCCAGGGGGCCAATTTGAAAAAACTTGAATCAGATACACCCCACAATGTTACATACCAAATATCAAAAGATTCTGCCTGCTGGATCTGGAGAAGATTTTTCAAGAAATTTGCCTGAAATGCACTAAGTTCAAATTTGGGCTTCTTTAGTGAGCCCAAATATCAATCCAGGGGCCGATTTGAACAAACTTGAATCAGACCTATACCAAGATGCTGCATACCCAGTATCAAAAGATTCTGCCCACTGGTTTTGGAGAAGAAGATTTTTTAATAATTTTTCTATAATTCATACGGTGCTATCAGAGTTATGCACCATACAGAGCCCCCAAGGAACGTGGCCATTTCATTTGAACAAACATGAATTGCCATATATATAGTAATGAATATCCACATGAAGTTTCGTGAAAATCGGACCAGTGATTTCAGAGGAGATGTCGTTTGAAAAATGTTCACGACGACGGCCGGCCAGTGATAAGTTAAGCTCCCTTCGGTGAGCTAAAAAGAATCTGTACTCATGACACCAGCCATGCTAATTTTAGGTTCACTAGTCAATACCACTGCTGAAAGATCTCATGGTTGCTAGTGGCTAGCCTCGTGCAGTACTCAGTATAAATTTCTTGCACCTGTTTCTGTTTTTGAACAAAAATCCTTACTGGATAATATTCCAACTACATCATCAAGGCATGCCTTCGAAATATTTTATCAGTCGGGACATCAACACACCTGTATTATATTTATTTATTGGTGTTTAACTCTTAGAAGCCAGGAGTCGAATTTTCTTGCCTGTGATATTCTGGATGTGACGGTTCGGCTATCTTTGGGCTGGGGGAGAATTAAACACTGAGCAGGTGCTTCTAGTCAAGTGTCGTCTGCCTGAATAGGCAGATGACACTTGATTAGAAGCACCTGCTTACTGTATGTTTGTCACGGTATGTCATGTACAATAAATTCATTCTGATTCCCCGGCTCCTAAGAGTTAAGGTCGCATATTTCTGTACAATGGCTAATCATGACCATGACAGTTTTACGGGTGGAGGCAGTCTAAGTACCTGGAGAGAACCACCAAGCAATGGCAAGCAACTATCAGCTCCCCAACACACTAATAGCTAATACCACAGAAGCAGGGTTAGCAATGATTGAAGACAAGTGCACCATCGACAAGCAGTACACCTTAGTATACAATGCCACCGTGCCCTCACGTGGGTAATGGGGGTGAAGTGTCTTGCCCAAGGACACGTGGATGCCGCAGGTGGGTTTCGAACCGAGGGCCTCTCGGCTTGCAGCCTGCACCTCTACCTACTGAGTCACCAAGCCCCCAGACACCTCTATTCGATTCAAGGTTCGGTTCATTTTCGAATAATAGACTCAATTTGATTCGAATTGAGAATATGAGATTCACAGGGCCCTAGAAATATTATTGCTGAAATATGTGTACCACTCAAAACTTTGGTTACCAGGGCCTATTATGCCAGTAAAACAAAACTTGTTTACTGCAGGAAGCAAGCAGTGCTGCACTTCAAGGAATGCTGTTGATCAAGATACAGCAGATTGAATGCCCTTATTTGAAATATTGAGTCTCAAAAGGTCTGCAAACTTAATGAATTTTAGGGTTGTCAGTATAAATTTTGATGAATTATAGCACAGTGGAACCTACTGAACTCTTTACCTAAAATGAAAGGCAGATGACACTTGCAAATAAAATTCATGATTAACCCTTTAACTAACATGAAAAGCAGACGACACTTGCCAAAAAAATTCTCGAATAATTAATTTTTTGTCTCAAAAACATAGGTTATGAACCCCTCATTGGAACGAGCTCGACGAGCTGACGACACTTGCAAATAAAATTCATGATTGACCCTTTAACTAACATGAAAAGCAGATGACACTTGCCAAAAAAATTCTTGAATAATTAATTTTTTGTCTCAAAAACATAGGTTATGACCCTTCATTGGAACGAGCTCGACGAAAATTAATTGGCGATTTTTGTGAATAGCGCTGGCCGGTTTTGGCCATTATGTTGGGTAAAGGGTTAACAAAATCTTTTAATTTTTTTGTGTCAAAAACATGTGTTATGACCCCTCATTGGAACAAGCTCATTCCAAAGAAGAGTAATAAGCTATGTTTTTTACTTTGACCCATGTATTGAGTGAGGGTGGATCCTCCTTTGATGTGGACTGTTGTGTAAAAATGGATGTATAAAAGATACTGTTTCTTTGATTCTAAATGGCAACTGGCAATTGTCTCTGTTTATTTCAGTTTTATGTTCATCTGGTAAAGGAACTTTTTGCAGAACAGGCAAGCATTCTTTGATAAATGTGACATGTCTGATGTTACTAAAGAAAATACTATTCCAAACAAATGTTCTGAACAAATGTTGTCCATGTGTGCTTGGCTTCATTTTACTGTCTGTATCTGTACCTACCAGTAGTTCATACTTTATGCCATACTCACCTATGTTAGTATCTGTGAAATTTATTTATTGGTGTTTAAGGTCACATACTTATGCACAATGGCTAATCGTGATCATGACAGTTTTATGGGTGGAGGAAGCTGGAGTACCTGGAGAGAATAAGTTGTAGGATAACCGCTATAAACTATGTATCTTTCTCTTCCTACACTGATAAGACCAGAATCTGATATCTTTTCTGGAAAGCTCTCAGTGAGAGCTTTCCAGAAAAGATATCAGATTTTGGTCTTATCAGTGCAATAGCAGCAGTATACTTAGTTTATTGTGGTTATGCTACAACTTATTTTGACTTTCACTGTAGCACTCAACCAGTTAAATTCTCATGTTGGAAGTACTGAGGACAAAAACACAAGATATTTTCTTCAGTTAATGGAGATTTACTCTCTACCCTGCATGTGATTACTAAAGGTATGGTAAATATTTATTTATTTATTATTTATTGGTGTTTAAGGTCACATACTTATGCACAATGGCTAATCGTGATTGTGACAGTTTTATGGGTGGAGGAAGCTGGAGGACACCGAGCATTGACACACAGCTGTCAGCTCCTCAACATTCTAACTCTGTTCAAGCTATGCTCAAGCAGGGTTACAGCGGTTGAAGACATGTGCACCATCAATGTGCAGGACGCCTTAGTACACAGCGTCATTGTGACCCCATGTAGGCAACCAGGATAAAGTGCCTTGCCCAAGGACACAACACGGATCATCCCAGATGGGGATCAAACTCAGGACATCTAGCATAGAAGTCCAACAGTCGACCACTGAACCACCGTGCTCCCAGTACCTGTGAAAAGCCTGTTTGTTAAATTTGAGCTTTTAACCCCACTACCAGT